>JAZKJV010009601.1:0-507777 GCA_037367405.1 Ottelia alismoides | reverse complement strand
TCATTTGAAAAGCTCCCAATGCATGTATGTGTACGTTGTGAATCGTGAAAGCACACGAACACGATTAATCACACAAGCACGAAGACACAAAGATTTACAGGTTCATCCATAACTGAGCTACATCCTTAGGTGGTGGAGATCGATTTCACTATATGGAGAAAGAAGAGAGTACAGAGAATACAGAGAGCCCTAGCCCTACAGGAGTTTACATACAACTCTCGTACACAGACCCTAATACAAACATGTCCAAATACCCTGATACAAATAGAACCGGTATGAAACGACAGGATGGGGTGCATGCGATGATTTCATTCTGGATCAGATAGTTATGATTCAAGGTATATCAACAATATGTAAACACATCAATCATTTGTCTTTCATTCTATTGTACTTATTCTTTCTTTATCCATCAAACAAGTAAAAAAGATCCCACTTATTCATTATATCATGTTATTCCTTGTATCGCATCTGAACGACACTTTAAGATAATAACCATTGGTCAAACCTAGAGGGACCTTAATACATAGAATGCGATGAACCCTGATTCATTTTTGTTGTGTCTTAGATGAAAAAAGCAATCGCACTCAAAATCACTTCCATACCAACTTCTCTCAAATCTCAATCATTCCAATCATGCATGAGGGCCTCCATAAAACCTATGCCCCAATGGGACTTAATGTCCTCATGAAGTCACATGATAGTCACAAAAATGGCTATATTGCACAACGTCTAGATCTTCCATGAAAATTTAAAAAAGAAAACTTCACCTTTGAATTGACATGACATTGATTCTTTATCTCTTTACCTCTCTTCCCCTTTAGGGAAGCTTTAGAGTACATATACTGCTGGGTGAATGGAAGGAGGTGGGAAAGGGAAGGAAAACCCTCTGTGGGTTAGGTTGGATGTCCCTTTTCATTTGGTGGGACCCACACGCCCTAATTTAAATGGGACTTGATGTGACTAGTAATGAAGGTATTGTTCATCTCATGTAAAATAAAGATATTGCTTCCTTGTCATCCTCTTCGTCCTTACTATTTGTTGCACAAGATGACCTCATTTGAATGGTGGGTTGAAAAGTATAAGTGGTTAGTTGTTTGGGATATGATAAAGAGAGGATATTGCAAGGCATGTTGCTTATGCAATCAAACAAACCCTAGAATTACATAAGTTCTTTACAATGATCTAACGGAAATTAGAAAGTACACGAAGAACAAGGGGGTGATTCAATTTTCACGTGTAATCGATATATTCAGATATCAATGTTAACCTCCCGAAATCAAACATAAGACTGAGACGCTTCAAGGATACATCGTATTCATGTTGAAAATGGCTATATACTAGCTCTCGATCTTTTGTGACATCATTCAAGTAATCGTGTTTCACATGTAAAACCCTAGATTTCTTTTAGTTAAACTTTTATATACTCTTTCCGTGATCAAGGCTTCCTCAAAATGCCTACACACCATGTGATATATCACATCATCTTCCTTTATAAACTAGCCATTTTTTTCATGAGATTACTTGCTTTGGTGCAGGGGGATATAGATGTGGAGAGGGGACCTTAAGTGATAGTGATGTGTTTAGGGCTAAGGTCCATAAGATGACTACCATTGGTGAGAAAAGATGTTGAAATCATGAAATGTTTCACTATCAATCCATGTAATTACTTGTGTATCATATATATGCTTTCCCTTTGTTCTTTTTTTCTTGGGGTCTATAGCCAAGACAATTGTGTCATTGTTGGATGGATAGATGTTATAACCTAAGTCTAACTAAGGAAAATCGATCCTTGCGATCTACCATGGTACACATAGTTAGAAATTTCAACATCACGATCGACATATTCGAATGACACTATTTTGTGATGTTAAATTTTGCAAAGTATTTATTTACGAGGGTAATTTACAACCTCTCTCAAAATTTTTAAGAGCAATGACAAGATAATATTAAGCATTTTTTAATATCGAAAAGAATTGTAATCATATGATAGCAACCCCTATAATTTTTGTAATTACAGTCCCTTTATATTACACCACGGTCCTTGTAATCTTACTAATTCTGACACCACAATCCTTGAATATGGGCACATGCGCTGAATAGAGTAAGCTTACGGGGATCGTGGTGTAATTACAAAGATCAAAGGAGTTGTGGTGTAATTGGACAATATGTTTGGGGTCATGGTGTAAAATTCCCTTTGATAAACCAAAGATCTTTAACTACAGTTACCAGATGTAACCCAAATTAAGTATGCTCATAATTAATAACAATTTAAAAACTTCAAAGTCCAAGAAATCGTACTTCCTACCATATAAAAAAATATCAGAGAATAAATGTATGATTCAAGGAAGATAAATACTTTAATCCAAAGTTCTGTATACAAATGGAACAGCTTTGTGTGAAATGGATTTATTTATTTATTGTTAGTCTTGCGATCAAAGTCAATGATATCAAAATAGAGTGATATTGACAACTTTGTCGTTTCTATATTTTTTTTACAATTATGTTTAATTAATTTAGATGGACATACGAAATTTGATGTGGATCGGATATAATAAAATAAATAAAAAATAAACTCAGATAAAGTTAAGACACGGAACAAATGGCGCACTGACAAAGTTAAAATAGCGATAAATTAAAGATTCGCGAGTAAGGATACCCATAAAAAAATCACAATATGATGTTTCACAATAAATTCACGATTGATATAAAATCATATCCAAAATTCTATTCTCTAACACTACTCGATGTGTTTCATTCCTCTCAGATGTAAGATACCTCTTCATCATTAAACAAACGGATTTTTACCTGGCAGACTCTGTAATCTTTGTCAATGACCTCTACGACTTTTGAAACATTGTAATTCCTCCCTCGCCCCCTTAAATTTACTCCGTCTTACCACACGAACCCTACCATTAAATTGACACATCTAGAGTTAACTTCCTTGAGTTAGAAACGAGTTAATCTAACCAATCCACGATCGAACGGCTAGAATTAACCAAGAAAAATAAAAAATAATCCAAACATCTAGAGTTAACTTCCCCTCCCTGCACCGCCGAGGGGAGGCTCGATTGGAGGAGGTTGGCGGGGGTCGAGGGAGCCATCCAGCCTCCGCTGGAGAAGAGCAGGAGCTTGAAGCGGCCGGGGAGGGGGGTGTTCGCAGGGTAGGAGGGGCCGGTGGGGCATCGATCGGGAGGCGACGGGATGGGGGAGGGGTCTTTGCAGGGGGAGGCCGCAGAACCGGGGGGGGGGGGGGGGGGGGGGGGGGGCTTCCACAGGGGAAGGCAACGGGGGGAGGCCTTCCGCAGGGGAAGGTGGCGGCAGGGTTGGGGGGGGGGGGGCCTTCCACAGGGGAAGGCAACGGGGGGAGGCCTTCTGCAGGGGAAGGTGGCGGCAGGGTTGGGGGGGGGGGGGAGGGTGGGCTTTGCAGGGAGAGGCGGTGGGACCGAGGGGGCTTGCGGGGGGGCTTTGCAGGGAGAGGCGGCGGGATCGGGAGGGGGGGCTTTGCAGGGAGAGGCGGCGGGACCGGGATGGGGGAGGGTGCTTTGCAGGGGAGGCGGCGGGTGGGGTCGAGCTGGGGACAGGGGGAGGTTGTGGGCGCAGGCTTCGACCTGCGAGGCGTGGGAGGGGCTTCAAGCGGCGGTAGGGGGTCGAGCAGGGGAGGCTGGCCGATGGGGAGGGGTTTCGAGGGGGGGTGCGGGCTTCGAGCAGCAGGGAGGGGGGGATGAGCATGTGTGTGATGAGCGGGTGAGGGGCTTTGAGCAAGGGAGGCCGGCCGACAGGGGAGGGGGATTTTGGAGCAGGGGCAGCGGCAGACCGGGGGAGGGGACACAGGAGGGAGGCGACGTGTTCAGCTGGAGGTGGACGGTGAGAGGGAGGGGCAGCTGGAGGTGGAGGGTGGGAAGGAATGACAAAACTAGTAAATTTGATAAATAAATTGGGTATAGTATAAAAGAAGATACCAGAATCCGGTTGCTTTTAACGGCTAAATGGATGTGAGTTAACCACATGGTATGTAGGATAAAGGTTAACAAGTTTACGGGGGTGCGAGAGGAATTACGATATTTCAAAGGTCGTAGAGGTCATTGACAAAGACTACAGGGTCCGTCGGGTAAAAATACTTTAAACAAATTATTAGAAAAAGAAAGAATTTTTTTCACTTGTATTATTATATAATTTTGCATGACAATTCAATAAAATGTCTATGTTAACACTTATGTCCATATTATTAATATCAATGGGGGTGAGATAGAAAAATGAATCAGATACAGATCGGATATGCATATTTCCATATATGTATTCGATTTATCTCTATCGAATGAGAATACGAATATGGATATGATTCGGATATGCACTAAGGAAACTATATCCTTAAAATACATATATGAATTCGAGTAGGATATTTATCGAATTCGAATACGGAATAAAGAGCGGACCAGGATACTAATCGAATTAAAGAGTCAATCCAAATATGAATCGAATAAAGAGTGAATTCAAATATAGATCCAATAAATATAGGATCCGAATACAGATCGAATAAAGACCACATACGAATACGAATTAAATTTTTATCAAAGTTCATAATGATTTTAAAAAATGAGAATGAAATATAAATAAGTTGCATCATGACAAAAGAGAGCGTCGAGGTGACCTGCATTCTTGACCGGAAGCAAAAAGGGGGATAGGGTTTCGTAACTTTTGTTCTTGCTCATCTCCAAACAAACGGAAGTTTATTAATATCATTAATACATTATATTATATAATATATAATACAAATATAATAATGTGAGGTTGTGGCTTATATTATATTAACTAATATATATGTGGTATTCGAATATCCGGATCCGAATATTCAAGCTACTACCATATTCGAATCCATATCCGGAAAATTTTTACAACTCATATCCATATTCGATCCATATTTAATTGATATTCAGATATCCGATAATTTTTCAAATACAGTAAACGAATATTTGAATATATCCATATCGGTTTTAATCCCCAAATAGAACACCGAACAAAGTATCAAAATGAAATATACTTACAAATCAATAATCAAAGTATCATGCAAATCCTCCAGTATTTTAAGACGTGGACTTTTGCATTATGTAGCTAAAGTTGTACTTTTTCTTTCGAGATCTATTTCACGCGTTTTGAAGCATAATGAATTACCTATATTTTTTTGATGAAAATGGTATTTTTTGCTTATTAATTGGTATTAAATCATGTTTTAATATTTGGGCCTAATTTGATATATTCTAGCATTCGAGCATGACTTCTGGCAAAACCAAATTAGGAATTATTAGAATTTGTGGTGTGGATGAATTAACTTGTAAATTGCTTGTACGAAATTTTGTAAGATTTATTTTGTAATTGTTCAAAATACTGAAAAAATAACTAGGTCGTTACTTGTTCTTCATTCGTTAATTTGTCGAGATATTTTTAGTGGCTTTTTATTATTTTTAAAAAAAATCAAAAACGTGTTTGTGTTCTATCTTGTAGGATTTTTAATTAGTTAATGTTTCCATGCTGCAAAAAATTAAGGTTGTTTCCTCTTTCATAGTTTTGTCAATATATTTTTTCATAAATAAATATTGCACTTACATGCTAAAAATACAAATATATTAAAATGACTATAAAAAATTATAAAGTCATATTTTATCCAAAAAAATTAAAAAGATGATTTGGAAAGCTCAATGAGTAGAAGCTACTTGTATGTGAAATCTATTTTTGAATCCCCTCTCAAAACTTTTTAAACCTTTTTTGTTTTCTTTTGTTTTATTTTTTCATGTTAATTTAAAAATAACCAAAATTCCTTCAAACCATAAAATATAAATTATTTTATTTAAATTTTATTATAGTTTCATCATATTATTATATATTAAAAACCATTTATTCCTCTTTTTGTTATTTTATTAGAAATAATTGAAAATTAGAAAATAAAAATAAATTGAGATAAAATTAAAAAAATCCTAATATAATATCTATATATATTTCTATTTATAAGTATCTAAAATTCAAAATTATTTTTAAAACTCTAAAATAAAATAATCTTTTGAAAACTAATTAATTTACGTAAATACCAGAGCACGTCTTACTCCTCATTATTCTTTATCCCTTATTCTCATTTTTCTTGCACATACTTATTCTATACACAATATTATTCTATATTGTTAAGGAGTTGCCCCAAATTGTTTGTGTTTTTTTGGTAAGAAGTTGGACATTTCTCAAGATCAAACTTTTCAAGTAAAAAAATATTTTCAAAATAGACTTTTCCCGTTAACTTTACTATTTGGTTACAGGGATGGATTGGTCTAGAATAATGTCCTGCCAGAAAGTTAGCCACATGGGTAACTAATAAATGTGAGAATTATCATCAGTCGTGCATTTCACACGAGGAGAGAACGCAATCGATGCGTTGACCGACGAAAACCTCGGTTAATCAACAATTAACCCACAATATGAATAAAGCAATTAAATCCCAAAAATATGGAGCTAAAATTTATTATAGCTCTACATTACGTGTATAGCATCTAAGCATGTGTAGAGTGTAGAACACTGGGAGCAAACGGTTAGGGGCAAAAATATGTGCACAAAATTATTCAATTCTTTTCTTGTCCATGTTATTATTTTTGTGGGTTTTTTATTTTTTATTTTATTTTTTTATTTTATTTTTTTATATTTCGATTTTTAATTTTCTGATTTTGTATTTTCTCTTTATATTTTTATCTTTTTTATATTTTCTTTTTTTCTTTTATAAAAACAACATAGCCTATATAAGGCTTTATTTACACAATACATAAAAATATATTTATAAATGCTACTAAATATATACAAAATTCATAAATTGTTTTTGGGTTTTTCATATCTTTCTCATGTTTTTTTTTGTATTTTTTCAAAAATTTTTACTAATTTTTAAATATTTTGAAAGTCAAAAATATCCCAAATATAGGATTAATAAATAATCCGAAATTAATTTGGTTTTTAATAATAATAAATAAGCCCCAAAATTACCCAAATTAATTTTAATACATAAATAATAATATATAGATAATTATAAAACAGAAAAACATATTTTGGTTTTTATGTAGAATTTTTATATTTTTTGTTGGATTTTGGAGCTTCCTGATTTTTTTAATTTTCTTTTACTATTTTAGGGGTTTTTATTTTCTAGACTCAATAAATATCAAAATATACCATATATAATTTTGGTAGAATTTTTCAAAATGTTTTTATATTTTTGGTATTTTCTAAAATAGACAGGGATTATTTAGACTCTTTTTTATTTTTAATAAATAGATTAAATGCAAAAAATACAAAGTGGATACATGGCGTGTAACTGCAATGCATGGAGCATCTAATCCTATTTTTGTAGATTTTTCAGAGCTATATAGCTATTTTTAATAATTAGATAAAAGTCACAAAAATAAATGTCATGTCAGGGGCATAACTGCAAATAAATAAAAGGACAGGGGGTACAGTGCAATTTTCCCAACATAAAATATCCTTTATGTAATATTCTGGTACTATTTTACAATATACAAAATTGTCAGGGTTATTTATGCAAAATTTCCAACGTCACCTAGGGACTGTACGTGACGCTAGCAAGGACCAAATGCAAATACATAAAGTTAAAGGGCCTAAATGCAAAATGCCCTAATTATTTACAATATAAACTTTTATTTACAAAATTAATTATTAAATACAAAAAGTTCGGTGCTAAGTTTGCAATTTACCCCATAATAGGCACGGGTGGACGGCTGAGAACTCTTCACTTAAACACGTGTCGCCTCTTGGACGGGCGATACCTCGATCCAACGGCGCTAAGCATGTCTCCATGAACAGGGAAGAACACTCCGTGTTCGCTTGATTTCTTGAGCTCCGAGTCTTCTCCGGCGATGTTGGAGTGCTCTCTGGGTTCCTGATGGTGATCCGCGTCGGAGGGTACCTCTCACGGTGACTGGAACTCAACGAAGAGTCCTGGCGAGGCGATGGCGTTCAAGGCACCTGGGGAGTGACCCTTGGAGTTGATTCGAGCCCAGAAGGGCTCCATTGAACATGAGACCTGCTCTAAAAAGTCCACGGGTGAAGGGCAAACTGCCTCGACCCGATTAGGCGTGGAATAAGCGAAGGATGGGCGAACGGTGGTGTGCTCCGGCGAGGGTGGTAGACTGAGAACGACAGACCAGATCGCAGGACGATTTGGGTGGCTGGTGATGGGGCTAAGTGTGGAGAAGTGGCTGGGAAGATATGAGGTGGATGGCGAGGTCGGGAGACAAAGGAAACGCAGAGCTCCAGCGAACTACGAAGGGGCTTTTTAACGCTAATTAGCTACCCTAATCACTAAATTAATGGCATAATGAAAAGTATGAATTAAAAGCTACCTAAAGAAATAAAAAGAGCAGCTCTTACCTGGTCGGATAGCCAAGGAGCAGAGGTCACCGGCGTGGGCGGCTTGGGTGCACCTGCCTCCTCCGCGAGCGTCTAGGACCTCAGGGGATCCTCTCCTGTCACAAGAGTACTCACTTTGGCCGAGATCTGGAGTTCTAGGGTTTGGGGAGTGACCAAAAAAGCAAGGAGGAGGAGATGGAGTTATTTAAAGACAATATGGATACCCTTATTGACTGGCCATTAGCGAAGAATCAAAGCTATATACATTGGATTCAAGGAATGGGCGTGTATGTACAATGAGCAAGTATCATTTCGTATGAAGGAAGCGAGTACGATTGATGGATGGAACGCCCGGGAAAAAGGGGAGAAAATGCAGTCTTTGATAGATTTGACGGGCTACAGAGGCTGGAGGGTGAGTTGACCAGAGATCAACAGAGGAAGCCCTGCCATTGGTCCATGTAGGCTCACTATAGGACAAAACAGTAGGGTAATTAAAGAATAATTATTTAAAAAATAAATGATTTTATTAATTTTTGAGTATAAAATAAAAAATATGTATTATTTTATTTAGTATTTTATTATGATATTTATTTATTTTTCAGTGTATTTTATTACAAGTTTATTTTTAATGGCTTGTTTATAGGTATATTTACCTCTATTTTGTACATTTTTATTTTTATTTTGCATATTTTATTATTATTTTATTTTATTTTATTTATAACTTATTTTTTTAGTATAAATATATTTTTATTTTATTTTTATGATGTTATTTGTACACTTAAATAAATAGATATGTATATTATGTAGGTATATTTATAGGTATTTTACCTATATTTTATTGTATTTTAATGTATTTTATTGAGTTTTATTTTAGTTTTATATTTTTAATAGAATATGAATAATATTTAGAATATTATAAAATTGTGAAAGAATAAAGAATAAAAGAATATATTCCCCTTTTATTTATATACATATATAACATAGGTATTTTATCTATGTATCTTATAGACTTATTTTATTTTACATTTTCCTTTGGTTTTATTCTAGTTTTGATATACATATATATTATAGATAACATTTACGAAATTATAAAAATATGAATTTGTAAAAATAATGAATACTGAATAAATTGAATATTTTAATCGGTAGAATGTACAATGGGGATAAAAAACCTAACTTTCACAAGTAACTCCAAAAAATATAAAACCACCTCCATTAAATAGCTTGTGAAATGTTATATACAATTAGAGTGATTTTGCTATGTTTTGAGTTTTTATTGAAAAGATATGGGTCTATGAAGTTTGATTTCTGGCTTTTATTCTGGGTATAAAATGCACATTGTATAGTATTTTTATACAAACTTAATTTTGTATTTTTATTCACATTATTATATACAACTTTTATGTATAAAGTTTCTTTATTTTATGAATAAATCATAAAGAATAAAATAAGTGTCAAAACTGTATAATTAATGAATAAAATAAAATGAGGTATTTATTGCATTTTTGGCACTTATCTCCCCCTACTTTATTCCTTGTCGACCAAGTCAATTCTTGCCTTGGTCTCGGGGTTAGGGTCATAAAATATTTTCAATATTTTATTCCTTTTTCTTCTCTTTATTATATAATTTTTGGCATTAAAAACCTTATTCTATAGGCAAATAATACAATAAATAATGAATGCTATTATGCACAAATTGATGTTATTTACATGCATTCGTTGGGGTTTTTAAGACCAAAATGATAGAATAAAGGTGATAAAATGGAGATTCATCAGTAACCCTTCTGTAAAAGCAGTTATTTGGATGGTTAGGAGGGTTTGAATAGTAAATGTAATGTGATATCACATTGCTTATATTTTATATCAATTATTTCTATGATTATAATAAGTTTTGTCTTACTTTTTTATTTGATTGTGTCTAAACAATATTAGAAAAAGAAAATATGGCATCCATGCAAATAGTTCCAACCCAAGATTGCAGGGACAAAGCTGTGGGTAACTCATAATCAAATGGGAGGTAAATCCTGAGTAGCCAATTTATCCCAGAGTAACCAGGCAACCAAACAGGTTAGAATTTTTGTGTTGGGGTGAAGAATGTGGTCCTTACATCCAGTTTCATGAGGAGGTTGAATTTCATAGAGAAGATGATGAGTTGAAATGTTATATGTCATATTTTTTGCTTGTTTAAAAGGAAAAAATTATCGAGGCAATACGCGAGCAGAGATTCAACTCTTTAGATAGAAGGTGCATTGCTCAATTATCAAATAATTGATGAATCTCATATTCATCAACTTTATTTTTATTAGTTAGCTCTCTACCTTAAACTATTCATTTAACTTAATAATTAATTAGGTAAAATTAACTTTTTATACCTTGTAAATAATTAAGCTAATTATTGTATATAAATAAAGTATCTAATATATGTGTTCAAACTCCCTTTTATTTATGTGTTTCTCATTAATGAAAATCCCATAAAATTAGTGTAATATTGTATATAATAAATTATTTATTATTAAAAATACAAAAAAATAACAAAACAATAAAAAGAAGTATTTATGTTCCTTAAAATACTTACAAAAATATTAAGGATTTTTACTCCAGGAACCCTATAAACTTTATCAATTATCTCCATGACCTGTAAAACAACCTAATTCCCCTGGGACCCTGTATACTTGCTTCGTCTTACCCCACGGACCCTACCATCAACCTTAACTTTATTGCAGTCAATTACTTGGGTTAAATTTGAGTTAACCTAATCAAAGCAAATCAGACGGTGGATCTTCAATCTCCCTCTCCGCTTCCTTCTCATACCCCCTTCTTCATCATCTTCTTCTATCAAATCAAACGGGAGCCGTTGCGGAGGACCTGGAGGGTGGAAGACTTGAGTAAGAGGCAGAGGGCAAAGAGGAGGAGGGCACCCTTGCTGTAGACCAAGAGTCGTCGCAACAAACTTGTTGCAGGCGGAGCCGGGGTAGGAGGGTAACGGGGGTGGAGTAAAAAGGGGAGGAAGGGTAGGCAATGGAAGGGGTGGTCTTGTTGTGGGAGGAGGCATGGGAGGAGGGTGGCAGGGGTGGAGGAGCAAGGGGAGGAGGGTGGTGGGGTGGAGGAGCAAGGGGAGGAGGGTGGCGGGGCTCGAGGAACAACGGGAGGAAGGGGAGGCAGTGGAGGGGGCGGTCCTGTTGTAGGCAGAGGCATGGGATGAGGTTGGCAGGGTTGGAGGAGCAAGGGGAGGAGGGTGGCGGGGATGGAGGAACAACAAGAGGAAGGGGAGGCGGTGGAGGGGGTAGTCCTACTGCGGGCAGAGGCATGAGAGGAGGGCAGTAGGGGTGGAGGAGCAAGGGGAGGAGAGTGGTGGGCCCGGAGGAACAACGAGAGGAAGGGGAGGAGATGGAGGGAGCAGTCCTATTATGGGCGGATGCATGGGAGGAGGGTGGCGAAGGTGGAGGAGCAAGGGGAGAAGGGCAGCGGGACCGAAGGAACAACAAGAGGAAGGGGAGGCGATGGAGGGGACAACTCCTATTGCGGGCAGGGCTGCATGCTTACCTGCAAGATGGAGGACTCAGAAGTGGAGGTGGATGGTCAATTGGAAGAGGAGGAAGAGGCAGCGGTCGAGGAGAGGGGAGGGGTCGGGGAGAGGAGGAGGACGAGCAGGGGCAGACGAAACAAAGGAGGGAGAAGGAGAGGAGGAGGAAGCGGGGGAGAGGATGTCGAGGTTTGGGGAGGCCGGAGGAGAAGCTGTGGCTGCGAGTGGAGGAGCAGTTGTCGTTGTGGCTGCAGGTGGTGCGGAGGTAAAGAGGGGTTGGAGGAGCAGTTGCAGTTGCGAGTGGAGAAGCTGCTACGGTTGTAGGTGGAGGAGCAAGAGGAGGAGGAGGGGGAGAGGAATGGGATGTACCGAAGAGAATGACATTGTTTGTAAAATTTTTAAACAAAGAGGTCAATATGTACCTCATTTTAACGAAATTCGGTTGCATTTAATTGTTAAATTGGTGAGAGTTAACCACGGGGTTCGTGGGGTATGGGTTAGCAAGTTTAAAGGGTCGAGGAGGGAATTAGGTTGTTTCATAGGTCGAGGAGGTATCTGGAAAAGTTTATAGGGTTCCTAGGGTAAAAATCCTAAACTATCAAGCATGTATATATAATGTATTTTGGTTTTTAGTTCTACATGAAAGTTGTAAATCTCAAATAGATATACAACTTTCATGTTGAACACTTTTAATTTTACTTCATTTGACACTTATTTTATATTTATATTGATTTATTCATTTATCTATTTTTATTGGGAAACGGGGTTCAATCAGAGGTCTCCATGTGTCCAGCTATTTATTAAGAGTTGCCCTTCATCTGGGTCGTCTGATCTATTGATTAGATGACTAGGTCCCATAAACCCTGCCTCGCTTAGAGCCGCTTGATCGAACAATCAAGCGGGGCTTGCTAGTTTACTCACGCCTCCATCTAGGTCGTTGGATTCCCAGACCCAACGGCCACCGGTCATCTTCCTCCTCACGCTCCTTCGACCCATGCTCCTCCACTTGCCTAACCAGCCATATTCTCTGATTTGTGCTAGTCTCCATATGTGGCTTCAAGCTATGAGACGGGTACCTTCGTGTTCGCCCCACATTCCTCTCTCATGCCCTAACCTCCATGTCCATCATCTCCTTCACATGACGTTGCAGTTAACAAATGAAACCACTCTCTCCAATTGCTTAAGCTTTGAAAAATCCCCTCTCCTCCAACCTTCATCGGTTATCCACCCCTGTGTGAGAATCCTACGAGCTTCTTCCTCCTTCCAGTGACAGTGTGAGAAAGAGAAGTCAAGTGAAGATCTAGGTCTTCTTCGATGAGATCCACGACTGCCTCAGTCGTGTCCCAACCACATTCTAGGTGTTGCTCGAGTTCTACATCTTGCCACCGTATGGAGCGAGGACCCAAGAGCGTCTGAAGCTCCAATCCCAGAACAATGTTCCGCCCTCCACCATTCTTCTACTTCCCATATAATCCTCAGTTGCTTCTCTTCGAGTTCTTCTATTTTTTATGCACACACCATCTCATTCATCTGATCACATGTACTCCTTCACCGTAACACCCTCATTTTTGTGCATCAATTCGCTAGCATTTTCTCCCGCTCTAGATCCTCCTACTCGATCTAGTTTCCCCCCTTGCAAATGAGGTTGAGGCATTTAGGATCCCATCTCCATATACCTTCGATGGCCCTCCTGTTCGCCTCATTTCATCCCCAATTACTCCCCTGCTTCGGCTATGTACATTGACATTGTAGGTCTTTGATTGATCAAGGATTGGAAGCCATCTCCAACCTCCCCATTTTCCTCTGACGACCGTGCATCACCCTGCCTTTCCAGACTGATTCGACTCACCTTTGACATGCCACCGACCTCGCCTAGGCTTTAGCTATCTAGTTGTGCCATTCCAAATGACTTAGGAGCTTGGAGGATGAGTGCAGCCATTACCGGAGCCCAATTCCCTCAAAGTCACTCACATAGGAAGGAGGAGTTACAGTCATCGTCAGATCAGATCGATCTGATCCTTCGATCCTCAGCCAGAGCCATACCACCCTCCGAGCCTTCAGCCTCGGGTGGACCTGCACCTGATTCGAAGCGGCCCATGCTTCCACATGGACTAGGCTTGCTACGCTCCTGAACCTCCGATCGAAGCTACATCATGTGCATAAGTATGTGTTGCCTAGTATTTTGGCCTCTCACCTATTGGATCTTCCGATTTACATTTCTATCCTCGCATGAGGAATTTTTATAGATAAGTCCATGACGACTTTTAATTATTGCTTTTAGGTCCTTCCATGGCATGTTTGTGATGTTTGTTATATATTTTTAATCATATTTTCTTGCAAATAAACCCCTAAACATGAACATCAATAACTTTTGCATCTTTAATCTATTTTTAATGAAATTGGTTTCATTTTAAAGCTGTTATTCTCATTTGTAATCTGTAAAGTTCAAAGTATTGATCAGAAAAGTGTGTTGATTATATGACATAGATCTCTTTAAGACATTAATGTATTGTAGCTTACTAAATGCATGAATTGAACCCTGAATTATTTAATGAACTTAGAATTTAATTAAGTTATATAATGATTGATTCTTCACCATCAATAACCTTATTGAATGATGAATGTTCATTGAGTAGTATTAATCATATATTAAATATGTGCATTGATTAATTTTAATTGAAATTGATGCTTATTTAGATCACTTTAGGGCCAATTTAATTAATTGTGTTTTCATTGAGAAATAATTCATGAGCTTCATATGTGATCGTTTACTTGTGTCATATTTATTCATTTTTATTGCACTATAGTTTGTAGCATATAATGAACCTGACTTGCATTATAAAAATTCACACAAAAAATCGTGCATACATATGTATTGCCATTGACCTAGATACATTATATAATTACTTAACCTAGATATTTAAGACTTAATTAAATAAACTAATTGCATGTGTCCTTGTGTTCGATCCTGAACTTGTCTAGATATATATTTAATCCAAGCCCTCTTCGTGGAGATTTTTAGCTTGGTTTTGATGACATGTTAATCAGCTCATACTACAATTTGACATATTTAACGTAGCTTCTTAGCGATTCATCAGATGACACTGTTGCCATGGACACCGCATTATTAGTTTTAAGTATTTAGTTTTAAGTGCTTTTAGTGTTATTTAGTCAAATGTTTATTCGGTTGACTTTGTTTTGTTGTTGATATGTTTATATGATGTTGATAGCTTATTATCTCTTTGGTTTATCTAGCCATGGGCTTTTTTTGGCAAGGTCCATGGAACCGAGCACGATCGGGGTGACATGGAGGCATTGAGCTTGGAGCTTGAGCTGATTTGAGACTAAGACAGCTTAATTAAAGTAGAAGAGATAGATAGCTATCTTGCATATAGTTGACTTAGATTAATTGTGTAATTCGTATTTGTTGTAATCTTATTTATAATATCTAATTGTCTATTTCCAACAGCTCTTGATTGAGACCTCGCACATGTAATAATGACTTTATAGCTTTTATTTTGTGTGCGTCAAGAATTGTTTCATCATTTCCTGATGGCGGGGCTCGAATTGAGTGACCAAACTTAAGGACAGGCATACAACTCTTAGAGCTTTATTTAGGTCACATTTTTCCATGCTATCATAATTGTAGGGTCATACTAATATCTCACAAGATTCATTAACAATATGCACTTAATTTGTTCTTCCTATCTTCAAATTAAATCTAATTCTCCGTGCTAATAGAACTTATGTTTTAGGTACGGTTTCCTCGACTTGCGCACATTTAGCGTAAAATTTTAAACAGTCTTGCATACACATGGTGAGAGCTAAGAATCACCATGAGTATTCCTAACATGAGCATGCATAATTGATTGTTGCTTTGCATTCAACTCTTTCTTGATTTCCTTCACTTGATTTATAGCCTAGAACTAAAAGGAAATGGGATTGGAATAGGTGATATCTCTTATAAGCTTGCATTAAAAATTAAATTGATAACCAAATCTTTAAAATTGGAACTGTTAAGTAGGTATATCAAACTAAATTGGAAAAAAACTATCTTGTCCTACAAGAGAGTAATCCTCTCATTACTCATAGATTCTTACCTTATACGGAGTGGGTGAGGATGCATCCATAAGGATAGAGCTCAAATCCTTGGACTTGTACCCTAAGTCTTGATTTCCCACTCTCATGGATTTGGGAGCTGAAAGTGCTTGCCTCTGACTTTAGGTGGATGTTTTGGTTATGTAAGCCTAATAGTCTCTTTAAGGGTATGGTATTGAACCTGATAGCCCAGGAAGATGATCCTTCTACTTGAGAGCTAGCAGGACCACCACTGGGCGTCAGGCGACTCACTGTAATGACAAACCACAAGATTGTACTACCACCAATCAAAATTGACAAGATAATTCGGTCTAACACTTATGGCCTTCATGTGTAAAGTTGGAGAAATAAGGGGTTTGTATTGCATTTGTTTTGTGTGAGTTAATTCCCAAACATGGAAGTATATTCCTTTAGTACTTCAACCCCTTGATTCAATTCTGCCCATTCCGTATTCTCTTGAGATCAAGATGAGTATTTGGATGGATATTTGTTTGAACTTTGCGAACCTCTCCTTAAACCATCCAAATGTTGTGTCTTTTGAGGTCCACAACATCTCACTTCCTAGACCTCCCTAAACTCACGATGACCATCTTCTTGAATCCAAATTCCCCTCACTTAGGGGATGGTCACACACCGACCGATCCCTTCCCCTCTTCTCTTCTCATCGAGGATGATCTTCGCCTCGGTGAGATCAATTTGATTTCAACTTCCTCATCTCACCTAAATTCATTTTCTGATGAAGGTGGCATACAAGATTCATACACGATGCCTCCTAAGAAGCAACTGAAGGAAGAGGATTGTGATGACCCATTACATCAGATACTAGCTAGGTTGGTCACCTCAGAGCAACAGGTTGCTCTATTTAGAGCTCATATGGGCCAACTCATTGTGGGAACTGATGCACCGTTAGATACAACGTACAACCTTGGGCAATATCAGAATCTGAATTGGTTAAATCCAGCCTAATGACATATTGAATATGAATTGAAGCCACATTTTCTCACGTTGCTGTCGAAATACAATGGGAATGCACGTTGAGAACCATACACATTTCTTATGAATTTTGAGCTAGTTTGTGATAGCCATAGGCATCCTAGGGTTAGCCAAGATTGCACAAGGCTCAAAGCCCTTCCTTTTACCTTGGGAGATAAGGCAGATCATTGGTTGAAGAATCTTGAGGTAGTTGTGAAGGAAGTAATTGAAAATTCAAGAACTTCACATCACGGAAATGCAAAAAAATAGCAAATTGTTTGCTAGTAAACGATGTATGTTCATCGTATGAACAATAAATTTCAGCGCAATGATTTGTGCCTTTGGAAATCATTAACTCCAAGGAAATAATTTCCATAATGATTTCTAATATCTGTAATGAACACAAAGAATAGATCAGGGTTACCTCTTGAAGTGTGAGTTCGTATGAAAGAGAAGCATTGCCTTCTCTTTTATAGTCATGGGGTATGTCTATGAGGAGTCTTTTCCTAATAGTAGACGTCCTCCATGGTCTCCCTTGGATCATGGATCAAGGACCATGATTTAATTCCTATTCAACAAGAAATAGAACTAGAATTATCTCATTTAAATAACCAATTAATTAATTAAGCAATAAAATTGAGAGCCCAACCCAATTAGGACTATCATGGAGGGTTTCATACGTCATCGTGATACACATCCCCCAAATATAGATTGGAATTATTGCTTTATTTATTATGATAGTCCAATTATCATATTTTGCGATTTTGTGAGAATAATCATCATAGCTTATGAATCATATTCATAAATCCAAATAAATATAACTTTAATTTACATTAATTATTCTAATGTGAATCACATTCACACACGTGCCTTGAAATAATATGTGAATCATATTCTCAGAAATTTCAATTATATGAATCAAATTCATATAAACATTAATTATTATGATTCATTATTCACATTAATTAATGAGCTATATTTGTGAATCATATTCGTAAAAATGCTCTAATGAATAAAATGTAATAATAATAATTATTGTTGCAATATTAACATCAATGTGTATTGGTCTTAATTCAATTAGGATTCATAAGATACGAATGCAGATACTTGGAGATAATGCTAGTGAGATCATAATATCCATGTAATCAATCCAATTTCAGGGTTTATACTATTTTAGCTTGTAATTGATACGTTCTTATCAATTGAGCTCGAGTAGAATACCTCACATTGTAAGTGAGATCAATCACCATTAGAGAGTGTCGGTGAGATGAACTCGGATTCCTTGACCATTTCTAATCACAATCCAGAACCATTTGGAGTTTAAAAATGAGTATTTCCATTTCCATGACCATTTATGTTTCCAACATTTGAACGTTGAAATTGGAATTGAAATTGGAAATTGGATTCAAATGATTAATCTAATTAAATATCAATTCATCTAGCTAAATGGAGCTGCTAAAATTCATCATGTTTCATTACTCCCTCAGAATGGAAGTGTCACAGTAGATCTATTATGATATATTTAACCATAAGTATTCCCAATACTCATTCATGCTTGACACTAGAACTTTAATAAATCCAATGTTCAAACCCTGGTTTGACCGTCTTCTTTGGATCAATAGATTTCTCATTTGATATTTGGATGACAATATTAATCATATACTTTGAAAAGTATATATTAATATCTTAAATCCTTATCTTATTTTATAAACAAAACGACCATGCAAGAAATTCTTTATGACCCCAAATCATCTGATATTTGATTTGTCTCCCGGCTCATCAACTATGAACCTATATGATTCCTTTGAGATATCATAAATCTCATATATCTTCATGCATGCCAACACATTGGCATATGTACCTTGGTGAGGACACCAACCTATTGGTCTGTCAAATGTGCATGCATATAGATGCATACTTGTCTCAGGTCAAAGGATGTGTGGCTGATCATGACAGTTACGATTCATGTATTAATTTATCTTGATCTTATCAAGCCAACTCTTTGACTTGATTATTCCAACATTCCAAATCTCTATTCCTATACAAAGGACTTGGATCAAGAAGTCGGTGGAAATCAGTCTTTAGAGAAAGATCGTCATCTCTTTCTCAGACGGAAAGTCTTTATTGAATATCACGTGTTTGAAGTCAGATGTGTCCTCCCAACTGCATGGTATTCAATATGGCCATGGTACATAATCCTAATTATATAAAGGGACCTTAATAGTAAAGTGCATTCACATTCATTCATTTCATTCCAGATGGACATGATAAAATAATAACTTTTATTGCATTGATAGGTTGCCAATGGCTTGCAAGTCCAACAATTTGTAATTACGTTTGCATGGTTCAAGGACATGTTCTTGAAGAAGTTCTGCCCTTTGAGTAGGATTAATCAGATGCAGACTCGTATCACAAGCTTCTCCCAACTTCCCAATGAACCGTTTAGTGACACATGGGAGAGGTTCAAAGATATATTACAAAAGCGTCCTTATCATGGTATGGAAAATACCATCTTGGTTCAGTCACTTTATAGTGGTCTCAACTTGAGATACATAGTTTAGTGACTGATAAACCCAGAAATCGATCGGTCTTGTATTCCACACAAGGCGGGAAAACAGTCGAAGTGTTGACCAATCAAACTCTGAATTTAATCAACAATCAACCCACACTATAGATATCAAACAATGATAAGCAATGTGAAGTTAAAATTTATTTTTAACTCTACATAAATGGTGTATAGCAAGCAAGTACGTAGAGAGTTCGAACACAGGGAGCAAACAATGCAGATCAAACAAATGTGTGTGTGTGAGTGTGAAGTGTGTCTACACTATGCAAGCAAATATTTTTGTGGGTTTTAAATTTTTTTTAATTTTTTTAATTTTTAATTTTGTATTTTGATTTTTAATTTTCTGATTTTTATAATTTTATATTTTTTATATTTTTTTAAATATTGGAATATATAAACAAGGTAATAAAAGAGGTGCTACAATATTTATAAAAATATGCAAAAATATCCAAAAATTCAGAAATAAAATCTGGTATTTTTATGATTTTCTACTGTTTTTGGGATTTTTTGGGTATTTTTCCAAATGTTTTTGGTATTTTTAAATAGCAAAATAAAGGAAAACAGGGAATTAGCTACTGGCTGGGGGTAAAATGGAAATTAAAAATATCAAACAGCCACAAAATTTTTCCAAACTATTTTTTAAATAAAGATAATAAAAATAGGAAACTACAGAACTTGAGTTTGTAATTTTTGGAGTTTTCTACAATTTTTTAGATTTTTTTGAAGTTTTTAAGTATTTTCTAATTTTTAGGGTTTTTCTTTTGAAATTTTTAGTGATTTTTGGATTGACACTAAAATAGGGTAGAATAGACAGTAGGGAATTTTTTTGGAATTTTTTAAGTATTTTACTATTTTTCTGGTATTTTCTAAACTAGACAGTGCTGAAATGGAAAGTTTTTAATTTTTAAAAAATACGAAAATGCAATAAAATCAAAAACTAAAAATATTGCGTTAAAAAACAAGCACACAGGAGCTTAACTTGAATTTTTAAGAATTTTTCGAATTAAAATGATGCCTTAAATAAATAGATCAAGCAAGCAAAAATATCAAGGCTGGCAGGGACTATTTAGCAAATTGACAAAACTCCAGGGGCAAATCCACAAAATTTTCACAAAATTTTATACTGAAACTTGCATTTAATAGACTAAATAACAAATACAAAACCCGGAAGGGTATCGATACAATTTTCCCCAAACCCTACGCGTGACTGGCACGCACGTGGGAGGACCTAACTGTAATATCCAAATTATTCCAGGGCACGCATGCAAAATATCCAAAAGTTTTACACTATAAAACAAAATTCTGGGACTAAATTTAAATAACTAAACCCCAGGGGGGGCCTGCAAAATGCTCACCCCCTCACGCGCACAGGCACGTGAGGTGACGTGGCAAGGGGCCTAAGTGCAAATAAAATAAGTACAAGGGTTTTCATGCAAATATTACAAAACTTTTAACTACAGATGAAAGTTTGTGGACTAAATAGTAAATACAAAATGCGCAGGAGTTAAGGTGCAAAATACCCCTTGCGCGCGATCCAACGGTAGAGACTATGCCACTTATCCACGTGGCGAGCGACGGACGGCCGATGACGCTTCGACGATGCACGGCTGAGATTAGATCTTCCTCGAACGATCGGACGGTGAAGGAGAGGGAGGATCGGACGGATGCTGTGCGATCTGGAGCTTCTCCACGATCCAACGGTGCCGAGGCTAGGACCAAGAACAGCAAAGAATGCTGACGAGGGCGAGCTTCTCCGCCCGAGATCTCCGGTCTCCGATGGCGGTTGAGCTTCAAAATGGATGTGGAGACTCCTGGAGGTCTGCTCTTACTCCTGGGGGCTTCAAAAGACCACGGCGAAGGCCGAGGTGCTCGCTGGCGGTCGGCGGAGCTGGAGAGCTTCGTGAATTCCGGCGAGGCTCCAAAATGGCCTCCAGGCGCGAATGAACTTTCTTTGACCTGCAAAAAGGGTTAGGAGGTCCAGGGCAAAATGCCTGGACCTTAGGGAGGCGGAATCAATGCGAAATGCGACGTGGAGGTTATTGGCCGAAGGTGCGCTCCAGCCAAGATGGGGGATTGGACGATTCAAGCGACGAAACTTCGATATTTTTGAGGGCTTTTGATATTTAGACTATGGCTAACGAAATGCAAGTGAAAAATAGGGGAGAGGGGGGGGGGGGGCTCAATGGCCGAAACCAGAGGAAAAGGGGTACCTCGACTGCCGGAGTTGGGGGAGGTGGTGGAGACGCCTCCGACCTCGTACGCCTTGGCTGAAGGGACCACGGTGGAGCTGTCACCTCCAAGAATCCACAGAGCACAAGAGAGACGATGAGGGGTGGACCGAAGGGACTCGAATTAAAATCCAAAGTCGGGGGTTCATTTTAAGTGGTTTGACCTAGGGTGACAGGAGCTCAAAGATTGACGTGGAGCAGACGCTACAGTGCTCCACTCCCCAAGGAAATCACCGGTCGAAGAGGGATGATCGAGGCGCGGATTTGCTGAAGAACTTATCACGAATAGGTGCAAGATCCGGTCGCGAAAAAGCCAAGAAATTGGCTCAAAAACCAACTCTGACAACGGGCGCAAGAGGGGAGGCGAGAAGTTGACCGGGGTCAACTGGGGGCGCCACCTGGTTGGTCCACGTGGACCAACCAGGAAAAACCCTGGAAAAACATTTTATTAATTTGATTAAAAATAGAAAATGGCTGAATTAGATTTAGGTTATTAAATAAAAAATATTTATTATTTTATGTAGTATTTTATTCTGATTTTTAATTATTTTTATGGAATATATTTTTATGAGTTACCTATTATGCCCCTTATAGGTATATTACCTATATATTTTATTCCTTTGTTTTTATTTTGTGTATTTTAATTTTATTGTTTTTATTTAGTATTTTATAAAATCATTGAATACTTTTATATACACAAATATATTTTTGTTTTATTTTTCTGATATGTTTTGTATATTAAATAAAATCTAAGTAGGTATTGTATAGGTCTGCATTTAGGTATTGTATCTATGTATCTGATATACAAGTATTTTTATTTTGAGTTTCCTTTGCCTTTTTATTCGGATTTTAATGTACATAATTATTATAAGTAATATTTACAAGATTATAAAAATACAAAATCATAAAAATAATGAATAAAGAATAAATTGAATATTTTAATCAGTACAGTTGTACAATGAGGGTCCAAAACTCAACTTTCAAACCGTAGCTCCGTCAAATGCGAAACCACCACCATTAAATAGATTATTTTATTCTATATGCAATTAAAGGTTAGTTTGCTACATTTGGAGTTTTTATTTGTGAGACACGAGTCTGGGAAGTTAGGGTTCTGGATTTTTATTCAGACCATAACTTTTTATCTGTACATTATTTTTGAGTGAAATCAATTTTGTATTTTTCTTTATTTAATTATCTACAACTTTCATTTCTTTATTTGAGGTATAAAAAGTGGAACCAAAAATATGACTCAAAATGAATAAAGAATGGATAAAATGAACAGGTATTTAACCCTTATCTCCCCCTACTTTATTCCTTGTCGACCTATTCATCAAGATGCCTAGGTCTCGGGGTTTCGGGTCATAAAATATTTACAATATTTTATTCTTTTTCTTTTCTTTTATTTATTCTATAATTTTGGCTTTAATTACAGTATTTTATATAATATTTACAGGTGCATGCATGAATGCTAATATACTCTATTTAATGTTATTCACAAGCATTTGCTAGGTTTTTTGAGGCCAAAATGATAGACTAAAGATGATAAAATGTGGATTCATCATCCCCCTATACTTTACCTTTGCTAGTCCCTAGCAAACACTTATGCAATAAGTGCAAAAAGAAAAAGAAAGAAAGGAAAAAGAAGAACTTGGATTTAGTTTAATTATCAAACTTGTCTTCACAAAATCAAAGTTTGGAGCTTAAGTCGGACCTTTGGAATTTTAGTGCGGGCGGAACCTTAGTGAGAACCGAATTTGAAATCCAACAGTCCTTGAGAATCCCAAAACTCTGCCCAAGTCTCCCCAATAGCCAGGTCAGAAATATTTCAATTCATACGCAAACTCTTACGACTATGAGGCTGACTCGTACAGTGTAAGTGATGGTGGCTCTCCCCAACTGAAATGACAAAGAAACTGACTTCTCCAGTACGACAACCCAATGATTCCCCAATCCACTAACTCCATCCTCGAGGAGCGGGGTATTCCCTTCTAAGTTCAAGTGGCAACCAGCTCAAGAGGAGGGGGTGAAGAGAAGACTGGACGGTAGCCAGTGTAGCTACCTATCCTGGGATGCAAGACCAGTGTAGTCAAGTCATCCTGCTGCAGGCTCACATATTTGACTTTGGAACTTCAGCTTGCTTATTGACTTTACAACATTTGTACATACTTTGCAGGCTTTTTATTTTTATACATGCCTGAACATTTTTTTTGAATACTATTCACAGCAGCATTTACATAAGGAGTTTTTCCTCTTGAGCCAGTAGACTATCCCTCTTTTGAAGCTTTATTGCAACCCACACTCTCCTGTCTTTAGACTTCCTCATCACTGGACGGGTTGGGGTGCACTTCCCTCCCTAGAGGAGGACAAATGTTTCCACTTGTGTGCGTCTCATACCGATAAATCCAATCCCCTCACCACTCCAACTGAGTTGAGCCATGTGAAAGGTGCAGGTGTCCAAGTTAGGTCATTATCAACAAGAATCGTGCGTGTGCGCCGAAATACTCTACTTAGGAAGTCAAGAATCCATTGAACCAAGTCCCGTGATCCTCAAAGAATTAAGTCAACTAGACCTGAAGTACCTCAAACCCAGTTCCTATAAGGTTCCTGATATTAGGTAGATTTTAAGGTCCAATCAAGCTCCAATCTCCAGATTTTACTTAGACTTGTTCAACTATCAAACTCAATCCTAAAAAAATGCGAATGCTATGCAATGCCATGCAGAAAATATTTTTGTGATGTAATTTTCAAAGTTTTTGAACTTTTTATGATTTTTTGAAAAGATGATGATAATGCATATGCAGATGTAATTTTTTGTCTTTTTCAAAAAGATTTTTCAAATGTTTTTGGATTTTAGTTTTGCAAATATTTTTGGGATTTTTGAAAACAAAAAGTTTTTGGCTAAAAGTTAGGTGAAAACTATGTACACGGGAGTGCTTCTTATATCTACAAGAAGTGGATTTTAAGAATTTACAAGGGTAAGTGATCAATTTTATAAGTACATAGTGGATTTTGGTGAGATGTTCATATATTCCTCAAACTTAATTGACACATGTTTTTCAAAGAATTTTGAAAACTCTAGTCCAAAATAATTTTTACAAACATTTTACAAACATGTACACACATTTGAAAATCATTTTGCAAAGGCTTTCCAAACAATATATATATATTTCAAAATATTTTTGCAACCATTTTTCAAACCATTTGCAAATCATTTTTCAAACATTTTATTTCACACAAAGAAAATAAATTTTACAAACCACACATTTTACACAGGTAGAAAACATGTAACAAAATATTTTCAAAATAGTTTCCAATAGATGTTCACCAAGATTTTCAAACTATTTTTCAAACATTTTGCAAAAAAAAATATTTTCACCTGATTTATTAATCAGTAATTAAAAAAATAATTTGAGGAACAAAACACCTTTTTATTAAAGACTTTTAATGAATTTTTAAAGAATTATTAGCCATATTATTAAGAAAATACAAAAGTACGAGTTATGGCTAAAGTATATACACAATATATGCGACCCCCCTATACTTAGCCTGAGCTATGTCCTCATAGATCGGAGAGAAAAGAGAAGACATAACTCGTACTAAGTATAGACAAGTCTAAAGAATAAATGAATGAACCAATAAGAAGTTGACCGTCCCCCCTATACTTAGGATCAAATAATCCTAAGTATAGCAGACTGTACACAACGCAGGGAGGGTCAAGGGTGGGAATGAACAGATCGTACTCAGATTGTCTCCCCTATACTTAGGGTAAAATATCCCTAAGTATAGACAAGAAGAGGAGACAATGGAGAGGATCGAAAAGAATAGAAGAAACTCGGGGTGAACACCCCCTATACTTAGGACAAAGTACGTCCTAAGTATGGAAAACTATCTACAAGGGCGGCACCTTTTTGATAGATATAGAGAATAGAAAAGGAAAAGAAGAAAAGAAGAAAAGAAGAAAAGAGAGCAACAGATGAAAGAGTGATATAAACAGATGGATCTGTACAGCGGAAGACGGAATTGATCACCATGTATGAGATGCAGATGATATGAGTCAAAGAACACATCTCATACCAGAAGAATGGGGGCAACGTCAATGGTCGGCGGATCATGATCTAGATATAGCTTCAGGCGTTGACCATTGACGCGGAAGGTAGAGGAAGATGACGGTTCGGATATGTCGATGCTGCCATTGTCATGTACCTTCCTGACAACATATGGATCTTTCCACTTGCTCTGTAATTTTCCTGGAAATAATTTCAACCTGGAATCAAACAACCATACTTTCTGATCTGGCTCAAATTGTTTATGGCTGATATGGGAATCATGCCATGTCTTCACTTTCTCTTTGTATTGTAAGCTGTTCGAAAAGGCTGTATCTCATAGTTCTTCCAGGGCTGCCAACTCTGCTCTTCTCTGTTCTCCTATACTCTCGGGATCTAACAGTAACTCAGTGACTGCCCAAAAGGATTTATGCTTGATTTCCACTGGCAAATGGCACGGCTTGCCATAGACGAGACGAAAGGGAGATGTCCCCAATGGATTCTTGAAGGAGGTCCGATAGGCCCACAAGACCGAGTCCAAAAGCTGTGACCAATCCTTTCGGTCTAGGCGGACAACCTTCTGCAAGATAGTTTTTATCTCCCGGTTTGATACTTCGGCAAGACCATTAGTCTGAGGGTGATACGGTGTGGCAACCGATGGTCAATGCCGAACTCGTCTGCAAGGGCCCTAACCTTGTCATTGACCCCGTCTGAAATCAAGACTCTAGGCACCCCGAACCGTGAAATGATATTTTTCCTCAAGAATTTGCACACGGTTTTAGCATCTGCGGCTCAGGCGGGGATGGCCTCAATCCATCGGCTGACATAATCAACAGCGAGCAGAATATGCTTGAATCCCTGACTCTTAGGAAATGGGCCCATGAAATCAATCCCCCATGCATCAAAAACCTCACAAAAGTGAATGGGTTGCATGGGCATCATGTCTCTTTGTCTGCAGGTTCCCATTTTCTCACAGTCAGTACATCTCTTCACGAACTCATCAGAATCCTTGAAGAGAATAGGCCACCATAGGCCGGATTGAAGCACCTTCTGTGCTGTTCTTTTTCCAAAATGATGTCCTCCTGCCTCAAGCTTGTGGCAGTATGTGAGGACGCTGTGATGCTCTTCTTGAGGAATGCACCTCCTCCAGATGTTGTCTCCTCCTTCATGATAAAGGACGGGATCCTCCCAATGGTAAAACTTGGCCTTCGCTAGGAAGGTCTCGAGTTTCTGCCTGGGCCAACCTTGTGGGACTGTCTTGGCGACAAGATAGTTCACAATGTCAGCGTACCACGGGAGCGAGGTGATAGCCAAGATCGCCTCATCTGGAAATGTCTCTGTGATAGGTGCACTGGGCTCAGAGTCCTCAAGATTCTCCAATCTGGAGAGATGATCCGCCACCACATTTTTAACTCCAGGCTTATCCTTAATCTCAATATCAAATTCCTGGAGCAGAAGGATCCATCTGGTAAGACGTGCTTTGGCATCCTTCTTAGCCATTAAGTACCGGATGGCAGTGTGATCAGTGTAAATAGTCACTCTAGATCCGAGAATATAAGATCGATACTTATCCAGAGCAAAGACTACGGCCAGCATCTCTTTCTCAGTCACAGTGTAATTCCGCTGAGCGGCATCCAAAGTCCGGCTGGCGTAGTGAATGGCAAATGGTAATCCATCCCTCCTCTGTCCAAGCACAGCCCCAACGGCAAAATCTGAAGCGTCCGTCATGATCTCGAATGGGAGAGACCAATCGAGTGGCTGAAGGACAGGAGCTGAAACAACCATATCTTTGAGAGTCTCAAAAGACGCAAGACACTTATCATTGACAATGAACTCGGTATCTTTCGTCAGCAAATCAGTAAGCGATCGGGCAATACGATTGAAGTCCTGAATGAACCATCGGTAGAAACCGACATGCCCCAGAAAAGACCGCAACTGACGCAAATTGGACGGTGGATTGAGTTGTCTAATGATATCCACCTTTGCCGGATCGACCTCCATGCCCCTGTTGGAGACGATATGACCAAGGACCGTCCCTTGAGTCACCTAAAGTGACTCTTCTCCGAAGATAACACAAGATTGACCTTTATGCAGCGCTGAAGCACACGGTCTAGGCAGTCAAGACAAGCATCGAACCCGTCGCCATAGACCGGGAAGTCATCCATGAAGACCTCTAAACAGTCACCCACCATGTCTGAGAATATGGACAACTTGCACCTTTGGAATGTCGCCGGAGCGTTACATAGACCAAAGGGCATCCGTCTGAAAGCATAAGTCCCAAACAGACAGGTGAATGTCGTTTTCTCCTGGTCTTCGGGCGCAGTGGCCACGTGATTATATCCAGAGTACCCGTCAAGAAAGCAGTAATGACTCTTCCCAGCTAGTCGCTCGATAATCTGATCAATAAATGGCAGCGGGAAGCGATCCTTCTTGGCGGCCTCATTCAATCGTCTGTAGTCCACACAGACCCTCCAAGAAGTGGGTACTTGGGTAGCGATCTCCTCTCCAGACTCATTGACAATTGTAGTGATACCTGTCTTCTTGGGTACCACATGTAGTGGACTAACCCATTTGGAGTCGGAGATGGGGTAGATAAAATCGGCGCTCCACCACTTCGAAATTTCTTTCATGACTACGTCTCGAAGATTCGGGTTCAGCCGTCGCTGGAACTCACACGACGGCCTAGCATCATCTTCAAGATAGATGTGGTGGGAGCACAGAGCCGGACTAATCCCCTGGAGATCAACTATACTCCAACCTATCGCCTTGCGGTTTCTTTCAAGAACCTCCATCAGACGAGATTCTTGCTCTCCAGTCAAACCTACTGAGATAATGACTGGGTGCATATCTGGCTCACCCGCAAGGAATCTATACTTCAACGACTGCGGCAGAGGTTTCAGTTCTGGACAACTGGGAGGTGGCAGATCTGGCTTCTGATATGTTTGTGTGAAGGCGACCAGGTCTGTATGGGAGAACTCTCGCTCTGCATGAATATCTGACGAAGGGCGGCCTGATGAATTATCTATGAACTGTACTGGCCCGCACTCTGTCTTGGTTGTTGGCTCAGAAGGAACCAGACAAGGCAAATAGTCATCGAAATCATCCCAATCAATGTCTGAATCCGAGGGATCAGAAGAAGATGAGCAAGAATGAAAATCATCAGCACCACTCGTCCCAACACTGTCAGCCTCAGGTGTATCCTCATCCAGGGATGTGCTCTCCCAACTCTCGACTACCATAAGCTTTAGATATAGTGAATCTGTAGGCAAGGCGAGGGTCGGTGCTACAGGATCTATCCAGTTAGATTCATCATCTGTCATCAGAAAATCACACTCCTGGTGGATGTCTATCTCTTCCTCGGTCATCTGCGCTGCTTCGCTGGATTGCTCTGAGCATTCTAGTTCTCTGGCTCTGGTTTCCTCGATCGTCTCTATTTGTATGGTTTCGCCCTCTACGCGAAAACACACCTTCCCACTGTCATGATCGGTCACCGCCTTGGCTGTGGCCAAGAATGGACGTCCGAGTATGATGGGGGCATCGGTTACCGAGTCAGGGATCTCCACGTCCAACACAACAAAGTCTACGGGGAATTTCAGGCCCTGAATGGTAACGACCTCGTCTTTCAATAACCCCTTCGGCCTCTTAGTCGATCTGTCAGCAAACGGAAGGACTATCCTGCTCCTAAGAATAGTACCAAACTCGAATCGGTCGAGTAAGGCTGTCGGAAGAAGGTTGATTGAAGAGCCGCTGTCTAACAAAGTACGATCAAACTGCTGCTCCTGAATATCGCATCTGACATAGGGAGCTCCTGCGTCTGGTCTCTTGGCTGGCAGTTTGTTCTGAATAGTGCAGCAAGTGGAATGAGTGAGCACATGGATTTGATCTCTGTGGTTCCTCCTCTTCCTTCGGACGGTAGTCTTCTCTTTCAAGTTCTTTTTGAAGAGGGAGATGTGCTCAATTGCTTCATGTAGAGTCAGCTGAATATGGAATCTGTCTATCATCTGATTGCTGAACTCTACTTGTTGCTCTTTTTTGGGGTTTTCTCTTTTGTTCCCCTTCGCTCGGTGGAGTGCCTCAGGGAAGGGGATGGTAGGGGCCTCCTCAGATGGAGGGCTAGGAATAGGTCCATGTGCCTGTGAAGGAGGAGAACCCATATAATCATCATCATGCAACACATATGGATCCGCAATGTGAACAGAAACCTTTCCTTTATTCATATTTTTATTTTTCTTTTTGTTACCACAGTCCATAGATACAAAAGGTGGTAACATCACAGATGGGGGTTCAACAAAAGTAGATGTGGTGGCCTCAGTACCACCACCGGCACCTGTCTTTGCGGCATCAGCACCGCGCTCTGGTTCAGCATCCAAAATGGTGGCATCAGCACCACCGTCTGCATCTGGTATCACGACGGCCTCAGTACCGTCGTCTGGATCTCCATCATTGGTGGCCTCAGCACCACGTCTTCAACATCATCATTAGCGGCATCAGCACCGCTACTCTGCTCCTCTGGCACTCCTGGTTCTACATCTGGTTATCGCTCAGAAGAGGCGCCGCCTGCTGGCATCCTACCGCTCCTAGTAGTCACAAAATCAGCATCATACAAAGAATAAGACATATCACACAAGTAGTCACTAGGAGAGGTATCCTCTGTAAACTCTACCTGCTCAGACTTTCTTTTCAGATTGTTCAGGTTAGGTTCAATCTGAGCGGGTATGGCAGCTTTATCTTTGATTATTTCCCTCATCTCCTGTCGGAATTCATCCATTTCTTGCCTGAAGGATGCTCGTTGTTCGGAGAGCAAGCGGGAAAGATCATCGAGAGCTGGGTTCTCAAAAGCAGGGGCTTGAGAACCGGATGGGTCCCCTTACGTGAAATGAGGCTGCTGTTGCTGTTGATATTGGGGAGGATGGGGATAAGACTGATGAGGCTGCTGACACTGCCTCCAATGCTGTCCCTGATAGGCGGGACGAGGACCACTCTGGTATTGTTGCTGGGCGTATGATGAATCCACATTTCATCATCTTTATTCTATCATTTTGGCATCAAAAACCCTAGCAAATGCCTGTAAATAGCATTAATTACAGCATCTTAGCATGCATGCATGTACCTGTAAATAGTGTATAAAATACTGTAATAAAAGCCAAAAAGTATAGAATAAATAAAAGAAAAGAAAAAGAATAAAATATTGTAAATATTTTATGACCCAAACCTCCGAGACCTAGGCATCTTGATGGATAGGTCGACAAGGAATAAAGTAGGGGGAGATAAGGGCCAATATACCAATAAAATCCCTTTCATTTCATTCATTCTTTGTTCATTTTGGGACCTATTTTTGGTTCCACTTTTTATGCACCAAACAAAGAAACTTTGTACATGAAAGTTGTAGATAATTAAACAAAGAAAAATACAAACTTTATTTCACTGAAAAATAATGTACAGATAAAAAGTTATGGTCTAAATAAAATTCCAGAATCCCAACTTCCCAGACCTGTATCTCACAACTGAAAACTCCAAATGCAGCAAACTCACCTTTAATTGTATATAGAATAAAATAAGCTATTTAATGGCGGTGGTTTCGCATTTGGCGGAGCTACGGTTTGAAAGTTGAGTTTTGAACCCACATTGTATTTTTGTACTGATTAAAATATTCAAATTATTCTTTATTCATTATTTTTATAATTTTATATTTTTATAATCTTGTAAATATTACTTATAATAATTATGTATATTAAAATTAGAATAAAAGCCTAAATAATACTCAAAATAAAAATATATGTATATAAAATATACAGGTATTATACCTATATGTATTTCTATACAACACATACTTTTATTTTATTAAATATACAAAATAATTCAGAAAATTAAAATAAAAATACAATTAAGTGTATAAAAGTTTTTATAATTTTATAAAATAAGAAATAAAATTAATAAAATTAAAATACACAAAATAAAAATAAAAGAATAAAATACATAGGTAATATACCTATATAGGGTGTAAAAAGCAACTTATAAAAATATACCTCATAAAAATAAATAAAAATCACCATAAAATACTTCATAAAATTACAAATATTTTTATTTAATAATTAAAATTTAATTAATTCATTAGCTATTTTAAATTGATTTTATAAGGTTTTTTGCCAAGGAATTTTCTGGTTGGTCCACGTGGACCAACCAGAGAGCTCCATTGGTTGACCTCGGTCAACTCTCTGACCGAGGTCTGAACCTTGTCAGAAGTTGGTTTTGACCTGTTTTCACCCTTTTTTCGAGGGCGCATCTTTCACCTTTTGGGGATGCAACCTTCACGAGTTTTGATCCTTGTGTATCCCTTATACACGCCCTTAGCCTATCTAGGGGAATGGACCGCTGAATCACCCGCCATCGCCTCGTTCTTCTCGCCATTCAGCCATCTTTCAAAACCAACCCCCTTCGTCCCTTCTTCTCTTGAACCGTTCTTGGCCGACCTTCAGACCTCCGAGGGATATCTGGTGGATCCCCAGTGACTGGGGGTTGATCCCCGACCTTGTCGAGATGCAGCGCGCGTTCCAAAGCCACCTCCGACCGTCGAGGTTCATCTCGAGCAATTTGCTCTGAGGTTCTGTGTTTTTCATTTATTTTGCGTGCGCCATTTCATTCCTGTAGTCTTAGCTTCCCCTCTCTGCCTTTTATTTTGCTTAAGAAACACTCAAGAACCATCCGCACCTCCCTCGCCGGAGCTTGCTCCGGCGAGCCACCACCCTCCGTGAACTCCACCATTGCACCTAATGAGTCGGCCGAGACGTCGCTCTCGAGCCCCTTTTATCTCGCAGGTACTGAGCATCCACGCCTAACCACCTGGGGGGGTACCTCGAGCTCGCCGGAGAAGAAGGACGCCGCCGCCCGCGCGCCTTGGCTGCCCGAATCGCGCCTGTGCAGAACTGAACGAAGGGGAGGGAGGCAAGCTACAGTTGCCGTCCATCTCCCCCCTCCCCTTTGATCCAGGCCGTCCACGACTGAGGGAATATTAACCGTCCGATCCTCCCTCATCAAAGCGCATCCACGCGTGCCACGTGGATAAGTGTGAACTTTTGCGCTCACGCCCCTCGTTTTTGTGTAATTTCTAAATAATTTCTAAGCTTTCATTTGTCTTTACCAATTTTTGTAACATTTGCCTGAAAGCCCCTGCGCTTTTGAGAATTGCCCGTTAGTCCTCCCAGGCACGTGCGTTGCACGCGCGTGGGTGGACATTTTACGCGCATATCCTAGCGGGTTCCGGCATTAGCTTTTAGTCCTCAAAATCCAATTGTAGTTGTAAACTTTCTGGATATATTGCTAGCTAGTCATCCTTATATTTTCATGTTATTGCAACAGTGCCCCTGCCAGGCGCGCGTGTAATGCACGTGCGTCTAGGAGATTTTATGAGCATACCCTTGTGGCTTTTGGTTTTGACGTTTAGTCCAAATACTGTTTGTTTACGTTCAAAACTTTTGCAGAAATTGCAAACGTGCCCTGGAGTTTTGTCTATTTGCGAAATAGTCCCTGCCAGCCTTGAGATTTTTGCTTGCTTGTTTTATTTAATTTGGAGATCATTTTAATTCCAACAATTCTCAAAAATTAAACTTAAGCTCATGTGTGCTTGTTCCTTCATGTCCTATTTTTAGTTTTTGATTTTATTGCATTTTCCTATTTATTAAAAATCAAAAACTTGTTTTTCACCTACTGTCTAGCTTGGAAAATACCAAAAAATAGTAAAATACCTAGAAAAAAATCCAAAAAAATTACCTATTGTGTGTTTTAACCTATTTTAGTGTCACTCCAAAAATCACTAAAAATTGCAAAAGAAAAACCCTAAAAATTAGAAAATACTTAAAAACTTCAAAAAAATCTAAAAAATTGTAGAAAACTCCAAAAATTGAAAACTCAAGTTCTGTAGTTTCCTCTTTTTATTTTCTTTATTTTAAAATTAGTTTGGTAAATTTTGGTGGCTGTTTGAGATTTTTAATTCTCATTTTACCCCCAGCCAGTAGCTAATTCTATGTTTTCCTTTACTTTGCTATTTAAAAATACCAAAAACATTCTGAAAAATACCAAAAATCACAAAAATAGTAAAAAATTATAAAAAATAACAAAAAGATTTTATTTCTGAATTTTTGGCTATTTTTGCATATTTTTATAAATATTTTGTTATCCCTTTTATTACATTGTTTTTATATTCCAATATCAAAAAAGAAAAAAAATATAAAATATAAAATTATAAATATTAGAAAATTAAAAACCAAAATACAAAATTAAAAATTAAATAAAAAAACTTAAAAAAATTCAAACCCCACAAAAATATTTGCTTGCATAGTGTAGACATCACTTCACTTTCACTCACACACACTTGTGCATCTACCATGTTTGCTCCCTGTGTTCGAACTCTCTACGTACTTGCTTGCTATACACCATTTATGTAGAGTTAAAAATAAATTTTAACTTCACATTGCTTGTCATTGTTTGATATATATATATAGTGTGGGTTAATTGTTGATTAAATTCAGAGTTTGATTGGTCAACACTTCGACTGTGTTCCCGCCTTGTGAGGAATACAAGACCGATCGATTTTTGGATTTACCAAATGGCACCGTTGCCGGGGAGCAACAGCGTGTAGATCTCGTTTTTGTAGTGTTGTGACAGCTTGTCTACTTTTTGCGGTTTTATTTGTTTGCTCTTTATTTGATATATCTTTTGAGCTGTCTAATCTTTCTTCTTTGTTGACTTTGTGCGAGGTACCGCAGACGAGGGAGGCGCATCACTCGAGGCGCCGACGCACCCACGTGAAGCCAGCGCTAGCCCGCCTAGCACCGAGGAGACGAGAAGAGAAGTTTTGAAGACCGAGCTCTACTTTACTTGCATTTTCTTTTATTGCATTCATTTTTGTAATTCAAGTGAGAGAGAGACTCTATTATTGTAATAATATAGGTACCCCCGGACATTTGGACACTCTTGAGCCTAATTTCCAGGTGTTTGGATACTGATAACCACAATCTATCGAGGGTCTAAATATGTCGCTGTGGCGACCCACAATAAACCGTGATTAATCAACAATTAACCCACACTAAAAATCAATAATTAGAAATAAATGTGGAGTTAAAATTTATTTTTAACTCTGCACAAATGATGTAAAGGGCAAGTATGCAGAGAGTTCGAACACAGGGAGCAAGCAGTGTAGTCCAAGCAAATGCTAAAGTGTGTGAGTGTGTGAAGTGTCTACACTAAGCAAGCAAGCTACTTACAGTTTTTGTGGGGTTTTAATTTTTAATATTTTTTTTAATTTTGTATTTTAATTTTTGATTTTCTGATTTTTATATTTTATATTTTATATTTTTGTATTTCTTTTTCAATATTGGAAAGTAAAGGCAATGTAAGAAAAGGCAAGGTAGAATATTTATAAAAATGCACAAAAATACTCAAAAATTCAGAAATAAAATGTTTTTGGTATTTTATTAATTTTTTACTGTTTTTGTGATTTTTGGGGATTTTTCAAGGTGTTTTTGGTATTTTTAAACACTGAAATAAGGCAAAACAGTGGAAATAGGGCTGGCTGGGAATAAAATGTAATTTAAAAATAGCAACCAGTACTAAAAATATTTCACACTATTTTCCTAATAAAGAGAATAAAATAAGGGACAAACAGAAGCTGAGTTTATATTTTTTTGAATTTTCTACTATTTATATATTTTTTTTGAAGTTTTTGAGTGTTTTTAAATTTTTAGTGTTTTTCTTTTGAAATTTTTAATGATTTTTGGACTGACACTAAAAGACAATAAAATAGACACTAGGTGATTTTTTTGGAATTTTTGGAGGTGTTTTAATATTTTTTAGTGATTTTCTAAGCTAGACAGTGCACAAATGGCAAGTTTTTGATTTTTAATAAATATGAAAATAAGATAAAATCAAAAACTAAATATGTGGCGTTAAAATACACATGTCCAGGAACTTAAGTCTATTTTTGTGGAATTTTTAGGCTCAAAATGATATGTCAAATAAATACAACAAGCATACAAAAATTAAAGGCCTGGCAGGGGTATATGTGCAATATCTAAAACATCCAGGGGCATACATGCAATTTTCCACAAAAATATACACTGTATATTCAATTTTTGGCACCAAAAGACAATTACAAAACCCGCCTGGGCCTAATCGAAATTTTCCCACCAGAGCGCGTGACTTGCACGCGCCTGGGAAGGACTGGAGTGCAATATCACAAAAGCCTGGGGGTCTCTTTGCAAAATAACCAAAAATATTACACTTGCTACGAAAGTTATGGGACTAAAATGAAATACACAAAAGCCCGAGGGGTCCTCTGCAAAATGCCCACCCCCTCAAGTGAACTGGTCACGTGAGGTGACGTGGCGAAGGACCTAAATGCAAATGAATAAAGTCTGGGGGCCTCTTTGCAAATATTACAAAATATTTAAACTACAGACAAAAGTTTAAAGACTAAAAAGTAAATACAAAAGTGTGAGGGGTAGAATGCAAAATACCCTCGCTCGGGCGCTCTGCAGGTGACGCGTGGCGCGCATCCAACGGCTGGGAGGCGATGGGCGATCCAGCGGCGGGAAGCACTCCACTTATCCACGTGGCAACACCAGGGCGGCCGATGACGGTTCGTGGATGCACGGCGGAGATTAGAACGCTCGAAGACGATCTGACGGCTGAGGCGTGGTGCGATCCAACGGCTACTGCTTGATCTGGAGCTGCGGCTCGATCGGACGGTGGGGACGCGAGGAGGAAGAACAGGGAAGAAGGCCGGCGAAGGCGAACTTCCCCGGCTCCGATCTCGCTTCTCCGGCGATGAATGGGCTCCAAAATGGGGCTGCAGACTCCTGGGGTCGTCCTCTACCTCCTGGGGGCTTCAAAATTGCACGGGGATGACCGTGCTGCTCGCAGACGATCGGCGGAGCTGGAGAGCTCGGCTGAGCTCCGGCGAGCTTCAAAATCGCGCCCAGGCGCGAGTCAACATGCTTTGACCCTGCAAAAAAATGTTAGAAGGTCCAGGGCAAAGTGCCTGGACCTGGGGAGGACCTAAACTAAGCGCGAGGAGGAATGGTCGACGGTGGCCGGAGTTGCGCTCCGGCGATGAAGCTTGGATGGGCGAAATACGCGATGGAACGTATGATTTTTTTGGGGTTTTTGAAGATAAAACTAACAGGAACTAAATGCACGAAAGAAACAAGCGGGGTGGTGCCCTCGATGGCCGGAACCAGAGGAAGACAAGTACCTCGACGCCGGCTGTTGGCGGAGGTGGTGGAGGCACCCTCGACTTCGCGCGCCTCGGCTGAAGGGTTGGCGATGGAGCTGTCACCTCCACGGACCTCAGGAGCACAATGGTGGCGCTGAAGGATGGACCAAGGGGACTCAATTCGAAATGGAAGAGGGGGAGTTGGTTATATGTGGTTTGACCCGAGATGACAGGGGTCCAAAGACCAAGAGGTCTGGAGCACCTCATTGATCCATACCCCGATGTAAACATTCGGCGGGCATGAGGGATGAACGAGGAAGAGGATCACAGAAGAAATCGAGACGAGATAGTGCAAGATTCGGCCTAGAAAATTGGGCGAAATGAGACAAAAACGCACTCTGACACAAGCTACAGGGTGTAGGTCAGACTGTTGACCGAGGTCAACAGTCCTGGCCTCCTGGTTGGTCCACGTGGACCAACCAGGAAAAACCCTGGAAAAAAGTCTTATTAAATCAATTTAAAATATTAAATGGCCGAATTAAATAAAAGTTATAAAATAAAAAATGTTCAAAATTTTATGTAGTATTTAATTCTGATTTTTATTTATTTTTATGACTTATATTTTTACAAGTTACCTTTTTAACCCTATATAGGTATAATACCTATGTATTTTAATATTTTATTTTATTTTATGTATTTTTAATCTTATTATTTTTATTTATGATTTTGTAAAATTATAACATACTTTTATATACATAAGTATATTTTTATTTTATTTTTCTGATATATTTTATATATTTAATAAAATACAAGTGTATTGTATATAGGTATAAGTAGATGCAGTACACCTATGTAGTCTTTATACAAGTATTTTTATTTTTATTTTTCTTTGCATTTTATTTCAATTTTAATGCACATATATATTATAAGTAATATTTACAAAATTATAAAAATATAAAAAATGAATAAATAATGAATAAAGAATAAATTGAATATTTTATTCAGTACAAGTATACAATAGGGGTCCAAAACTCAACTTTCCGACCGTAGCTCCGCCAAATGCGAAACCACCGCCATTGGATAGATTATTTTATTCTATATACAATTAAAGGTGAGTTTGCTACATTTGGAGTTGTCGTTTGTGAGATACGGGTCTGGGAAGTTGGGATTTTGGATTCTTATTCAGACCATATCTTTTTGTCTGTACATGATCTTTTTGTGAACTCAATTTTGTATTTTTCTTTATAAAATTATCTACAACTTTCATGTACAAAGTTTCTTTATTTGATGAATAAAAAGTGGAACCAAAAATAGGTCCCAAAATGAATAAAGAATGAATAGAATGAATAGGTATTTTGACTGTGTTTCTGACCTTATCTCCCCCTACTTTATTCCTTGTCGACCTATTCATCAAGATGCCTAGGTCTCGGGGGTTTTGGGTCATAAAATATTTACAATATTTTATTCTTTTTCTTTTCTTTATTTATTCTATTATTTTGGCCTTAATTACAGTAATTTGTACACTGTTTGAATGCACATGCATGGATGCTAAGATGATGGTTTTAATGCTATTTACAGGCATTTGCTAGGGTTTTAGGTGCCAAAATGATAGAATAAAGATGATGAAATGTGGATTCATCAGACACCTGGGGGCTCACCGTGCTTTTTTCGTGTTTTCTTCGCATTTTTCTTACTTTGTTTTACGATTTTCGATTTTATTTATTTTGTGTGATTGAGCCCCTAGTTTTAGGATTGCTTGCGATAGACTAAGGCCAAACACTTAATATTTTGCATGCACCTATAATCTCGTTTGGACTTAGTCAAATTTTAAACAGTTGATCATCACCTTCAATCCGTCGCGTCGCGAGCTCTCCCTGCTAAGCGCTTCTCCTGAACTTGATTTGTCGAGAGGAGGAGGGGTGAGCCTAGACCGGACTCTAGGGTTGAGGATTGGTGGTCAGCTTGTGGTTCTTCACGATAATAGCAATTTCTGAAACTTAGGGCGATTTCATCGGCTTTGCATTTGCATATAGATAGGTTTCAATTCTGCTGAGCATCCTTGCATGTAGAGTGTTGGAGGCAAGGTGAGCATTTCTCTTTAGCATTCATCATCGATTGCCGCTTGCATTGCTTTTCCGACTCTCCCTCTGATTTTGCCAACCTATGTTCTTAAAGGAATTGAATCCCCGATAGGATCGTGTATTTTCAGTAAAAATCCAAAAAAAGTGATAATCCATAAAATTGGGACTGCTAATATTACTTGGCCCTAAAATCCACCAAAAAGAAAATCTTCTCTTGGGGCGAGTAATCCCCTCATTGTCTTCGTTTTACATGTTCACGCACACACTAAGGTTAGTGCCCAAATCCCATATTCAGCCCCCTAAGTGTTTGTGTAATTTTGGACTTCTCACCTAACTCTAAAACAGACAAGATAAAAAGACCGCTCTTTGCGGTCTCTACCGAGTTGAGTAGGTGAATTGAGGGTTTGTCTTATTTTCATTTTTGTCTGTGATTGTTGTGTGTGTCTTAGATCATCTCTGCGCACTTGCGCCTTCTTCTTCACTCTCTTGACTTGACCGACGTGCTTCCCCGAATCATTTCCTTTTGTTTTCGAGATGGACCCCTGGAGTGCATTCTATCCGGACTTTGCGGATTCCTCACTCGCTCCAGCCTGTCCACCTCCTTTTTATCAGGAGGATCCTCCTCCTAATTTTTGTGAGTTTTGTACATACCCGCCTCAGCCACAGTATCATGACTCGGACTTTTACCCACCTCCACCCCCACCTGTATATTATCCACCTCCACCTTCACATCCACCCGAGTCTGACCTGATGGAGTCACCTCCCTCGATCTCTATGAGTGATATCTTGAATCGGATGACAAAGCGCATTGATTTGATGAATGATGATATTGCTTTCTTGAGGAAGAATCAGATTAATGCTCCATTCGTTGGGGATACGGCTTCACTTGTAGGTGATCATGGGAGCTTGCAATCGCCAAAAATACAAAAAATTGGGAAAATGTAAAAACACAAAAAGAGTTCGGGAGACAGTTGGTCGATTCATACCGTGAGGAGAGAGTCCACTTGCCAGAACCCTTGACCACACATCCATTCACACCTAGTCCCACCTTTGACCCTGAGAATGCCGCTGTACAGACTGCTCTTGGCATGCCTCGTGTATATGTTGATTCTGACTTCCTCCCTTGTATGGAGGAGGTCCAAAAATTCAAAAAATGCTATCTGAACCCGAAGTGGTGGCCACTATTCATGATATTATCCGTGCCCCACTTCAGCAGGCCATGACCCAATTATCTGCCCTTCTTCCCAAGAAGAGAAAGCGGAGGAGCATATCTGAGCGTCACATTCTGACCATGGCCACTGCCCACGCCATCACACACCGTCCCATTCCCAAGAAGAAGAACACAGCTACACCTTTCATCACTTGCATCATCTCTGACTACACTTGTGATCGCACTCTCCTGGACGGCGATGCATCTATTAGCATATTACCCTTCTCACTGGTACAGTCTCTTCACTTAGGGCCTCTAAAGAAAACCAGGATGATCGTTCAGTTTGCTGATGGATCAATCAAGAGGCCGAAGGGTATCCTTGAAAACGTCGTCGTTTCTATTCAGGGCACGAGCCACCATGTTGATTTTGTCGTGTTGCCCATGGAGACCTCCACAAGGGAGCCATCTCCAATCATCCCGGGACGACCATTCCTCGCCTCTGCGAGGGTCGTTATTGATTACGGATCAGGAGAGATTCGCTTCGGTCCTGTTGACGAGAGCGAAGTGGCGATCACCGCACCCACAATTGATCAGAGACCTGCACCTGATGCTCCTTCACCGATCATAGCTGACTCCGAGGCCTGTGACCGATCTGATGATACTAGAGATGCTTCCTTAGCGACCGTTGATGAGACCTGATAGATCCCCCGAAAGGGGAGGAAATCAGAAAGCATGGACCTCACAGTTCCTCCTCCTGGTGTGTGGCGATGTGTTGATGAAATCCAAAGCATTTATGTGATTGATCCATTTGAGCGGAGGGCAGATACTAAGACTAGACATGACGGACCCGGTTTGAATACTTCCACTGATAAGTTCGTTCCTGGTCACTCACAAGTAAAGATGATTGAGGACGTTTATGATGTTGCCCGTTATTTTGAGAGACCTCATAAGGAAACAAATGACCTAGGTAAGACTAGACAGGACGGACCTGGTTTGACTACTTCCACTGATAAGTCCATTACTGGTCCTTCACAAGTAAAGATGATTGAGGTCGGTTATGATGCTGCCATTTATTTTGGTAGATTTAGGCCTCTTGAAGACAATGATTCAGGTGAGACTCTTGAGGACGATCTGAGTTTGTATACTTCCACTGATGATTTCGTTCCTTTTGATTTTGAACTGGACGAGCCCTCGCAGGACGACTCCGATTACACTTCTTCCGAGGATGATGAGTTTGTCCCATTCCACTTTGATATCTGCGAGACTTCCAAGGTCGGACCTAGCCGTACTTCTTCCACTCACCAGTCTGTGCCTCCACATCATAGGAACACCAAGGGAGAACCTAGCCATATTGCTTCCATTGATCAGTTCATCCCTTTCCGTTTTGATTCCACTGAGGGCCTTCATCGTGTCGACCCTGATCGGCTTCCGTCCACTGTGGACCCTGATGTCGACATACACCATATCAGATCTATCCCTCAGCGGTCCCGCAAGAAGGTTTGCTTTCCACCTTCTTATGATCATCCATTTATGTTGTAGATTCTCTCCGTTGTTCACCTCTGTATCCCTTGTATTGCTCGTCCATCCATTCTCGTGTTGGCCTTACGGAGGACGCACTTTGTCCTACGTTTAGGAGGGTTGGACGAGCCGAGTGCTCTTTCGTCGTTCTGTGTCATCACTCCTGTCGTTGCCTATACTTAGGGCGTCTTTTACCCTAAGTATAGGGGGAGTGGTGTGTACATCCTCATGATCTCTTCATCCATCTTCTGATTTCTTTTCTTCATTTCTTCTTTTCCTCTTCTATTTTCTTTATCTATCAAAAAGGTGCCGCTCTTGTAGACAGTTTTCCATACTTAGGACGTACTTTGTCCTAAGTATAGGGGGTGCGCCCCCCAAGTTCTGTCATTTCTTTCGATCCTCTCCATTGTCTCCTCTCTTGTCTATACTTAGAGATATCTTACCCTAAGTATAGGGGGAGACAATCTGAGTACGATCTGTTCATTCCCACCCTTGACCCTCCCTGCTTTGTGTACAGTCTGCTATACTTAGGATTATTTGATCCTAAGTATAGGGGGGACGGTCAACTTCTTATTGGTTCATTCATTAGTTATTTATTCTTTAGACTTGCCTATACTTAGTACGAGTTATGTCTCCTCTTTTCTCTCCTATAGCTCAAGCTAAGTATAGGGGGGTCGTATATACTATGTATATACTTTAGCCATAACTCGTACTTTCATATTTTCTTAATAATATGGCTAATAATTCATTAAAATTCATTAAAATCCTTAATAAAAAGATGTTACCATTCCTCAAATTCTTTTTATATCTACTGATTAATAAATCAGGTGAAAATGTTTTATGCAAAATGTTTGAAAAATAGTTTGAAAATCCTTGTGAAAATCTATTAAAAACTATTTTGAAAACGTTACATGTTTTCAACCTTTGTAAAAATGTGTGGTTTGTAAAATTTATTTTCTTTGTGTGAAATAAAAATGTTTGAAAAATGATTTGCAAATGGTTTGAAAAATGGTTGCAAAAATCTTTTGAAAAATCTATATATACTGTTTTGAAAACCTTGCAAAATGATTTTCAAATGTGTGTACATGTTTGTGAAATGTTTGTAAAAATTATTTTGGACTATAGTTTTCAAAAAATTCTTTGAAATACTTGTGTCAAATAAGTTTGAGGAATACCTACATCTCACTAAAATTCACTACCTATATATATATGTATAAAAGTGATCACTTACCCTGTAAATTCTTAAAATCCACTTCTTGTATATATAAGAAGCACTCCCGTGTAAATATTTTCACCTAGTTTTTAGCCAAAATCTTTTGTTTTCAAAAATCCCAAAAACATTTGAAAAATCTTTTTGAAAAATACAAAAAAATGCATACGCATCATCATCATCATCTTTTCAAAAAATCCATAAAAAGTTCAAAATCTTTGAAAATTGCATCACAAAAATATTTTCTGCATTGCATAGCATGAGCATTTTTCGGATTGAGTTTGATAATTGAACAAGTCTAACTAAAATCCGGAGATTGGAGCTTGATTGGACCTTAAAATCTACCTAATAACAGGAACCTTATAGGAACTGGGTTTGAGGTACTTCAGGTCTAGTTGACTTAATTCTTTGAGGATCACGGGACTTGGTTCAATGGATTCTTGACTGCCTAAGTAGGGTATTTCGGAGCACACGCACGACTCTTGTTGATAATGACCTAACTTGGACACCTGCACCTTTCACATGGCTCAACTCGGTTGGAATGGTGAGGGGATTGGATTTGTCGGTATGAGACGCACACAAGTGGAAACATTTGTCCTCCTCTAGGGAGGGAAGTGCACCCCAACCCGTCCAGTGATTAGGAAGTCTAAAGACAGGAGGTTGTGGGTTGCGATAAAGCTTCAAAAGAGGGATAGTCTACTGGCTCAAGAGGAAAAACTCCTTATGTAAATGCTGATGTATATATATTCAAAAAAAATGTTCAGGCATGTACAAAAATAAAAAGCCTGCAAGTATGTACAAATTTTGTAAAGTCAATAAGCAAGCTTGAGTTCCAAAGTCAAATATGTGAGCCTGCAGCAGGATGACTTGACTACACTGGTCTTGCATCCCGGGATAGGTAGCTACACTGGCTACCGTCCATTCTTCTCTTCACCCCCTCCTCTTGAGCTGGTTGTCACTTGAACTTAGAAGGGAATACCCCGCTCCTCGAGGATGGAGTTGTTGGATTGGGGAATCATTGGGTTGTCGTACTGGAGAAGTCAGTTTCCTTATCATTCTAGTTGGGGAGAGCCACCATCACTTACACTGTACGAGTCAGATTCATAGTTGTAAGGGTTTGCGTATGAATTGAGATATTTCTAACCTGGATATTGAGGAGACTTGAACAGAGTTTTGGGATTCTCAAGGACTGTTGGATTTCAAATCTGGTTCTCATTAAGGTTCCGCCCGGACTAAAATTCCAAAGGTCCGACTTAAGCTCCAATCTTTGATTTTGTGAAGACAAGTTTGACAATTAAATTTAGTCCATCTTTCTTCTTTTTCTTTTTCTTTACCTTTCTTTTTCTGCACTTATTGCATAAGTGTTTGCTAGGGACTAGCAAAGGTAAAGTATAGGGGGATGATGAATCCACATTTCATCATCTTTATTCTATCAATTTGGCATCAAAAACCCTAGCAAATGCCTGTAAATAGCATTAATTACAGCATCTTAACATGCATGCATGTACGTGTAAATAGTGTATAAAATACTGTAATTAACCAAATTTATAGAATAAATAAAAGAAAAGAAAAAGAATAAAATATTGTAAATATTTTACGACCCAAACCCCCAAGACCTAGGCATCTTGATGAATAGGTCGACAAGGAATAAAGTAGGGGGAGATAAGGGCCAATATACCAATAAAATCCCTTTCATTTCATTCATTCTTTGTTCATTTTGGGACCTATTTTTGGTTCCACTTTTTATACACCAAACAAAGAAACTTTGCACATGAAAGTTGTAGATAATTAAACAAAGAAAAATACAAAATTTATTTCACTGAAAAATAATGTACAGATAAAAAGTTATGGTCTGAATAAAATTTCAGAATCCCAACTTCCCAGACCCGTATCTCACAACTGAAAACTCCAAATGCAGCAAACTCACCTTTAATTGTATATAGAATAAAATAAGCTATTTAATGGCGGTGGTTTCGTATTTGGCGGAGCTACGGTTTGAAAGTTGAGTTTTGAACCCACATTGTATTTTTGTACTGATTAAAATATTAAAATTATTCTTTATTCATTATTTTTATAATTTTATATTTTTATAATCTTGTAGATATTACTTATAATAATTATGTATATTAAAATTAGAATAAAAGCCTAAATAAAACTCAAAATAAAAATATATGTATATAAAATATACAGGTATTATACCTATATGTATACCTATACAACACATACTTTTATTTTATTAAATATACAAAATAATTCAGAAAATTAAAATAAAAATACAATTAAGTGTATAAAAGTGTTTTATAATTTTATAAAATAAGAAATAAAATTAATAAAATTAAAATACACAAAATAAAAATAAAAGAATAAAATACATAGGTAATATACCTATATAGGGTGTAAAAAGTAACTTGTAAAAATATACCTCATAAAAATAAATAAAAATCACCATAAAATACTTCATAAAATTACAAATACTTTTTATTTAATAATTAAAATTTAATTAATTCATTATCTATTTTAAATTGATTTTATAAGGTTTTTTGCCAAGGAATTTTCTAGTTGGTCCACGTGGACCAACCAGAGAGCTCCATTGGTTGACCTCGGTCAACTCTCTGACCGAGGTTTGAACCTTGTCAGAAGTTGGTTTTGACCTGTTTTCACCCTTTTTCGAGGGCGCGTCTTTCACCTTTTGGGGATGCAACCTTCACGAGTTTTGATCCTTGTGTATCCCTTATACACACCCTTAGCCTATCTAGGGTAATGGACCGTTGAATCACCTGCCAACGCCTCGTTCTTCTCGCCATTCAGCCATCTTTCAAAACCAACCCCCTTCGTCCCTTCTTCCCTTGAACCGTTCTTGGCCGACCTTCAGACCTCCGAGGGATATCTGGTGGATCCCCAGTGAATGGGGGTTGATCCCCAACCTTGTCGAGATGCAGCGGAGGGCCGAGGCGCGTTCCAAAGCCACCTCCGGCCATTCGGCCGTCGAGGTTCATCTCGAGCAATTTGCTCTGAGGTTCTGTGTTTTTCATTTATTTTGCTTGCGCCATTTCATTCCTGTAGTCTTAGCTTCCCCTCTCTGCCTTTTATTTTGCTTAAGAAACACTCAAGCATCATCCGCACCTCCCTCACCAGAGCTTGCTCCGGCGAGCCACCACCCTCCGTGAACTCCACCATTGCACCTAATGAGTCGGCCGAGATGTCGCTCTCGAGCCCCTTTTATCTCGCAGGTACTGAGCATCCACGCCTAACCACCTGGGGGGGTACCTCGAGCTCGCCGGAGAAGAAGGACGCCGCCGCCCGCGCGCCTTGGCTGCCCGAATCGCACCTGTGCAGAACTGAACGAAGGGGAGGGAGGCAAGCTACAGTTGTCGTCCATCTCCCCCCTCCCCTTTGATCCAGGCCGTCCATGACTGAGGGAATATTAACCGTCCGATCCTCCCTCATCAAAGCGCATCCACGCGTGCCACATGGATAAGTGGGAACTTTTGCGCTCACGCCCCCTCGTTTTTGTGTAATTTCTAAATAATTTCTAAGCTTTCATTTGTCTTTACCAATTTTTATAAAATTTGCCTGAAAGCCCCTGTGCTTTTGAGAATTGCCCGTTAGTCCTCCCCAGGTGCGTGCGTTGCACGCGCGTGGGTGGACATTTTACGCGCATATCCTAGCGGGTTCCGGCATTAGCTTTTAGTCCTCAAAATCCAATTTGTAGTTGTAAACTTTCTGGATATATTGCTAGCTAGTCCTTATATTTTCATGTTATTACAATAGTGCCCCTGCCAGGCGCGCGTGTAATGCACGCGCGTCTGGGAGATTTTATGAGCATACCCTTGCAGCTTTTGGTTTTGGCGTTTAGTCCAGATACTGTTTGTTTAAGTTCAAAACTTTTGCGGAAATTGCAAACGTGCCCCTGGATTTTTGTCTATTTGCGAAATAGTCCCTGCCAGCCTTGAGATTTTTGCTTGCTTGTTTTATTTAATTTGGAGCATCATTTTAATTCCAACAATTCTAAAAATTAAACTTAAGCTCCTGTGTGTTTGTTCTTTCACGCCCTATTTTTAGTTTTTGATTTTATTGCATTTTCCTATTTATTAAAAATCAAAAACTTACTTTTCACCTACTGTCTAGCTTAGAAAATACCAAAAAATAGTAAAATACCTAGAAAAATTCCAAAAAAATTACCTACTCTGTGTTTTAACCTATTTTAGTGTCAGTCCAAAAATCACTAAAAATTGCAAAAGAAAAACCCTAAAAATTAGAAAATACTTAAAAACTTCAAAAAAATCTAAAAAATTGTAGAAAACTCCAAAAATTGAAAACTCAAGTTCTGTAGTTTCCTCTTTTTATTTTCTTTATTTTAAAATTAGTTTGGTAAGTTTTGGTGGTTGTTTGAGATTTTTAATTTCCATTTTACCCCCAGCCAGTAGCTAATTCCATGTTTTCCTTTACTTTGCTATCTAAAAATACCAAAAACATTCTGAAAAATACCCAAAAATCACAAAAACAGTAAAAAATTATAAAAATAACAAAAAGAATTTTATTTCTGAATTTTTGGCTATTTTTGCATATTTTTATAAATATTTTGTTATCCCTTTTATTACATTGTTTTTATATTCCAATATTGAAAAAGAAAAAAAATATAAAATATAAAACTATAAAAATTAGAAAATAAAAAACCAAAATACAAAATTAAAAATTAAATAAAAAATTTTTTTAAAAAAATAAAACCCACAAAAATATTTGCTTGCATAGTGTAGACATTACTTCACTTTCACTCACACACACACTTGTGCATCTACCCTGTTTGCTCCCTGTGTTCGAACTCTCTACGTACTTGCTTGCTATACACCATTTATGTAGAGTTAAAAATAAATTTTAACTTCACATTGCTTGTCATTGTTTGATATATATATTGTGGGTTAATTGTTGATTAAATTCAGAGTTTGATTGGTCAACACTTCGACTGTGTTCCCGCCTTGTGAGGAATACAAGACCGATCGATTTTTGGATTTATCAGCGTACTGGGGTTGTTGTTGCTGCTGTGGCTGGCTGTTCTGCTGTCCTTGAGCCAGATTCTGCTGCTGGGGTGAGGAGCCACCATTGCCCCAACGGAATCCGGGGTGATCACGACGAATCCCAGGCTGAGGGTACCGGTCGTACCAAATCCCATTGACTTCCATCAATGGTTCCTGCTCGAAGGAAGGTGGAGGAAGAACTGCCAGTGGTTGCTCCGGTTGATACACCACCATCTGACTGTCAGGAGATGGCGGCTGCGCTGGGTAATACTGTAGCAGTGGAACCAGCTCTTCCTGGATGTGGTTAACCTGGCGGTACGAGGCAGAAGGTTGGTTGGAGCTGCTACTGCTAGGGTCAGCCCGTGACCTGGGAGGTTGTTGGGAAGAAGTTTGTGCCTCTTAGACGTAAAGGATCTGCGTCTTCAGGTCACTCATCGTTTTGGCAATTTGGTCCCTCTGGGCCATGCCTTGCATCTGTCTCTTCTCGAGGATCTCGAGACGGTCCAGTTTCTCACTGATTATGCCCATGTCGGTTGCGGCTGATTCGGCTTGGGCTGTGGCTGCCGACAAAGTGTTGGGACTGGCATTGATGCGGGCGATCCTCTGGAATGATCCCGCTCCTTGCGGGGGCTTCTGCTGTGTGTAAACACGGGCTTGGGCCATCACAGTTGAATTCTCTGCCATGCCCTCGTAGATGGCCCAAACGTCATCCTCACCTTTGGAAAAGTAGGACCCACCGCAAGAGGCGTTGACAAGCCCCTGCAGCTCCGGTGTCAGCCCATAGAAGAAACTCTGAACCAGATTGGGCTTGGAGATATCATGATGTAGACACCGATCAATGAGCTCTCTGAATCGATCCCAGGCTTCATGTTGTTCATTCGGGATCATGACAAAATTGTTGATCATAGCTCTGGTTGCATTCGTCCGGCCGAGAGGGTAGTATTTCTTCAGATACGCGGTCCGGATATCTGCCCAAGTGTCGATGAATCGCCCCAAATGTTTGAGCCAATATGCGGCTCTGTCAACCAAGGAGAATGGGAAGGCGATCATCTTGATCGTGTCCTCGGTCATCAGTCTATCATGTATGGTACTGCAGATCATTTCGAACTCTTGGAGGTGGAGGTGTGGCTTTTCGGTCGGCAACCCATGGAATTTGGGCAGAAGCTGAATGGTATGGGGCCGAAGCTCGAAATCTCCATGGATCGGCGGAAGTCTGATCCAATGATGAGTGAGGGATGCTGCGGGATTGTTGATGAATCTCGTATTCATCATGCTAAAATTGGTCATTTAGGCTCTGTCCCCCATCATCCACTTGCATTTAATCATTAATAGAGCATTATTAACCATCATACTTGTGTAAATAATATCTGCATTTCATCATGCATAAATTTCATTAAAAATCCCTTGTGTAAATTAGCCCAAAAAGCCGCTAACGTCTCACATTTTTAGTTAATTCCTCCTAACTCCAATTGACCCAAAACCACCTCCATTGTGTAGATATTACTAACTTTATTAAATAAAAAATACAAAAAAAATTACTAACCCCAATAAGTGTCAAATAATCCCAAAGTCAAATTTCACATCTGACAGACTAAAACGAGCATATCTCCCTCATACAGTATCCGATTTTGGTCTACTCACTTTTAAAGTACTCCATTTTCAAATACCTTCAAAACAAGACCAATTTCGTAAAATTCGGAGCACATATGTGAAAGTTGGGTTTTGGGCCTCTTTTGCGCATTTTAACTTCTTGCTAATTTTGACCTGAGATTTTATGTGCATAATTAACTCTTTTAATTTTATCTCTTTTTCATTTGTGTCCTTTGATGAAAGTTTTAATAAGAAATGTAAAAATCCAAATCCAGATCAAAACTGAAATCAAAGAAACTGACCAAGTCCGAGTGTCCGTTGTCGGTCTGTACAAAAGTTGTGTGTTTCTTACTTTCATTTTATTTTACTATTTTCTAATCCTTTAAAATTCCAAAAAAATTAGATTAATGTGTAAATAATTTTCTTCTATTTTATCGTATTTTTTCTAGAATTTTTATCCTCTCAAAAACCACCAAAAAAATTACAAAACTCCAAAAATGTGGTTTTTCGTACACAAGGAAAGCCACCATAAATACCACTTCTCACAGTTGACCTCTTTTGCTCCTGGGCCCTTCATGAAAGTTGTAGATCTCGTCGAGACGAACAACTTTCGTGAAGAAAATTTTTCGATCCGAGGTCATCTTCTATCTCTTTTTCCCCTTTAAAATTCTGAAATTTTTTTGGTGCCACGTGGCAGCTCCAGGGCGTGCCACGTGGCACCCCGCCTCACTCTCTCTCCCAGGCCACCCCGGGTCACGTGCCCAGCACGTGACCCCGCCCTCTTCTCCTCCCTTTGGCTGTTACCCGCCGCGGCTCCTGCCGTTTCTCCTCCCCCTCGTAACCGCCGCCACGCCTGCTCCTCCACCTCCTGCCGTTACCCGCGCCGACCCCTATAAAGCCACGCCCTCCTCCGCTCGCTCCGACCATCCGCCATCACGAGAGCCACCTCGACTTGGTGACACCAAGGAAGAGCCGGGCCTCGGCGTGATCCAGCCACCTCCGGTGAGCTGCTGCGAGTCTTCACGCTCGCCCTTACGGTGTTTGACACGCCCATCGTCGGCCTCGCAAAGGCCGAGTTCCTTCCCCCCCCCCCTCCGAGTACACCATCCCATCTAGTCATCTTCTTCCTCGCGTATTCCTAACCATTTGCAGGTCCTTCCGCCCCGAGCTCCACCGCGCCTCTCCGCGTCGGCCAAGAGCGCCCCGCCTCCTCCGCCTCTCGCTCGCACTTCGCCGCCTCGCGCGACGGCTGCGTCGTCTGCCAGCCTCGCTCACCGGTCGCCCCCGCCAAAGCTCGGCCGTGTGTCGGCCGAGCGTTCGCGCGCCGCCTCGCTCGCTGGTGGCCACCAGCTCCGCCCTCCACGACGCACAGGCGCCGTTGGATCAAGGGCAGGAGTGCCCGATCCAACGGCCGCGCGGCCGACACGCGTCCCCCCCAGGCCTTGAGGCTCGGGCTGATCGAGCCTTAACCTCGGGACCCCGAGCCTCCCTCAGCTTCGCCAGACCCCGAGCCTCAGGTTCGTCATCCGAACCATAGGCTCGGGACCCCGAGCCTCCAGCCTCCGCCACCGAGCCTCCAGGCGCACGTGCTACGCACGTGCGCAGTGGGAAATTTGCAGCCGTAACCCTGGAGTGTTCCGAATTTGCAGATATACCCCCGCCAAAGGGTAAATTACAAAGAGACTCCGCCGACTTTTGGAAATTGCAGATAAGTCCTCCTAGGGACCATTTTGAAAGAATAATTTTATTATAATTACATTTTAGTCCCTGGAATTTCTTTTTAGCATATCTTTGTCATACGGACTCCGATTTTAGCGTATAATATGTCGTTTTGAAGCTAATTCCGTGCTCTACAACTTAGCATCATTTGTGGACAGATTTGAGGTTGTTTATTGATAATATTTATTGAGTATATCTGTTGACATGTGTAGGCTTATTTTGACATATTTGTGCCACAATCACCTTGGATAATTTGATGATTTCTTTTGCAGGAGTTCAGTTGAGGACTTTACATTGATTAACTTCTTATGCTCATTGTCGATAATTCCCACAATTTTATTATTAGGAAAGAGTTAGATCAAAGATCAGGATATTTGACTCTTTATTTGGTTGATGAACTATTGACTTGGAGAAGACAACTTCCAGTGAATTTTTGACATAAATATCCATTGGTTTAGCTCTTTACCTGCAATTTGGATTTGATAGATCTTTCTGGGTGTTAATTTTATTCGATCTGTGATAATATTTGATGATTAATTGAAGTTGTTAATTGAGGATTTAAATCGAGCAAAATCACAAGATCCTGAGCTGAATTAGTATTCCCATTCATTTTCTGTGCATAACATTCGCATCTTCGCATTGTATATTTTTGCAAACACAGAAATTAATCAAGCATTAATTAATTATTTAATTTGATTAAAAACCAAGCAACTAAAAATCATCGTTCCCTGTGTTCGACCTTGGTAAACTTACCAAGTAAAAATATTCCACAACATTCAAAGCTTGTGGTATTTTGACGACCGAAATCCGCTTCCTATACTACAATTCCTCATTATTAAAGAGGTGGATTTCGCGTTCATCAAATGGCGCCGTTGCCGGGGAACGGCGAATTTTTAGGGTTTTAAATCAATTTGATAATTGATTTTTGTGAAAATTAATTTTTGTGCCATTTTTTTTCTTCTGCATTTTATTTTTCTCTCTTACTTCTGCTACTAACCGCAAAATCTCTCTTTGCAGACTTCTGGGAGCTGGATTTTTATATTAAATCAAGGATCTGCGATGAAGACTGAATTTTAATTTTGTGAGAGAGAGTTAGTATAGATTTAATTTTTTGCAATATTCTCAGGGTCCCTCTCTTTGAACCCTTGTAATAATTAAGACTGAACATTCCTGTGGTGTGTCGGGTCTGATTCAACCCCTTCTGTGTGGTTGGGACCCGACTTGATGGCGTAGGACTTAGGCACATATACGCTTGCTTGTTTATTATTGATTGTGCTCGTAATCTCTAGGCCACACTTTTTCACTAATTAAACGCACTATAGATCGTTCAACATTAGCCAAATTTTAAATCAATTCTTCCCGCTAATAGAACTATCTGTTTAGGGCGTTTTTCATCTGTGCATATCATTTAGTGTAAATTTAAAATTCCTTGTCTTGCATCCCGCATGAAGAACGCAAGGATTCACTGTAAGTCCTTCTCTTAAGCATGCATCATTGATTTACGCTTGCATTGGCTTTTTCGATTCTCCCTCGTCAAGTTTTACAACTTAGGAATTAACGGAATTGGGACTGCTCGTTAGGCGTGAATTTCTGTGCTCACCTAAACTACAGTGATAACCTTAATCTAAATTGGGACTGCTAATCAAGGTGACTGCAAATAAACTGACCTAAAATTAACTCTTGTTTGGTGGAGAGAAACCCACTCATTGGTTGTTTAAGGACAAGATCGCACACCTTAGGGTAGAGCCAAAAACCGAAATACTTCATTCAGACTACTGATTTTAAAAACAATTAGCTACTTTTCAGTGAGGGTCTCGGGTAGCCGTTTACGGTCCGACTTCCCTTAGCAGAGTAGGTGGTTTAGAGGACACCGCGGAAGGCACCGTCCTCAAGTAACACGGGTAGCCGTTTAAACGGTCCGTACTTACACCTATATTGGCTGAAAGTGGGTGCAACTAGTTGTATGAACTCGGGACAGTCTTTATGAAATATTTCGGCACCTAACAGCTCCGCTTAATTTGCAAGATTGTCTTGTCATTAAATTAAAACTGAAAAGATAAGCGGCCGAACCCTGACGTGCCTTCATCTGTGTTGAGTGGTGAACTTGAAAATTGGCTGGCGTTTGCTTTGTGTCTGCTTCCTCGTAGAGATTCTCTCCATCCTCCTTGTCTTGTTCTTTTCACTCATTTGCTAAGGAATCTCTTATCCTTATCAAAAACCTCATTCAATTCCGGCACTTAACACTTAACTCTTCCTTTCTGAAGGTGAATCAAAATGCCTCCAAAGAAGAACCCCGGTGACGATGAGAACAATAATGACCCCATCCATGCCCTCTTGGCTAGGATAACCGCTGCCGAACAAACCAATGAACTACTTAGGACGCAGTTGGCAATAATACAACAAGGCGAGGCTGCTATGGAAGACACGTATCTCCCAGAATTAGATGAAGATTATAATTGGTTGAGACCTGTCCCCCCTGAGGATGCGTTCGAACACAAACTGCATTTCCTGGCACTATTGCCAAAGTTCGGAGGAAATAACCATGAAGAACCATATATCTTCCTCCGCGACTTCGAGTTAGTCTGTGCTAACCTCTGCCACCCTAAGGTTAGCCAGGACTACATAAGGTTGAGAGCTGTCCCCTTCGCCTTGACTGATAAGGCGTCTTACTGGCTAAAAAATCTAGGGGAAGTAGTCACGACTTGGGCCACGTTCAAGATTCTGTTCTTAAAGAAATTCTACCCAGTTAGTAGAATTAATCAAATGAGGATCAAGCTCACAAGTTTTACCCAACACCCGAACGAACCATTTCATGAAACCTGGGAAAGATTCACAGACTTAGTACAGAAATGCCCAGGACACGGGATAAGTAAAATGATGCTGGTCCAAAGTCTTGTGAGCGGGCTGAACCCTGAGACTCAAGGGTTGGTTAGTGCATCTTGCGGAGGAAGCTACATGGGACGCCACGAGGACACCGTATACAAGGTGTTCGAAAGACTTGCTGAGTCTAGCCGTGCACAAACCACTAGCCGGGCTTACATAGCCGGCTCCAAAAAGATGGTGAATAATCTGACAACCGACCACAATGCTGACATGGGAATAATAGCTGATAAGCTAACTATGGTTGAGCAGATTTATAAAAAGGTGGTTGAGATCCATAAATCATCTGATATGGAGAAATTGGCCAAATTGCCTAAACAAATGGAGGAACTGGCTGACAGGGTATCAAAGATTGCACCCCCCGCACCCATACACCAAATTCACTACATTCAAGGTCAAGGGGTAGGACGACATAGCCATTGGGGTGGAGACCAAGTCTTGTCCTCTCAAACTGATGAAACCTCCGCTCAGACTGATTTTGAGGAACCTCCACAGGTCATGGAGATAAACGGAGTCTGGTACAATTTGGAACCAGTCAATCGCTCAGGCCAAAACTCTACTCCAAATCCTCGTCCACCGCAAGCCCAGCCCACCTACCAGCCTCAACTACAGCAGAGGCAGCAATATCGCACGGGTTATCAGAACCCGCAACCTCAGCCACAGCAGAACCAACGCCAAAGCCAACAAGGGCAATATCAGCGACCTCAGGCCAGGCAGGGCCAAGGGTCCTCCTCCTCTTCTGTTATCTCTCCAGAACTCCAGCGAGTGCTGGATGAGCTTCATGACATGAGAGTCGACATAAATCGACTCTCTCGTTGGAGAGATGAGGTGACAGCACCCCAGACCGTGATTCCAGCTCAAGTCCAGGCTAACCCAAATAGCCTTGGACACAATCAGGTATTAATCTCTGACTATTCCATACCTGAGCTTAAACCTTCCTCAAATAATGACTCTTATCATATCTCTCTTAGGAGCGGAAGGACCGTAACCATGCCTGATCGAGCAAAGGAACACGAGGACATAGCCCCAGTGTCCACCAATTCACACAACCCTGGGGGAATTAACAAAGGAAGACAGGAGGAGAATGAACAAGCCCCACCCACACCACCCGGATATATTGGAGAGTCTGAGTCTGAGTCAGACAGAGATATGCCACCAAGACACCAACCTCTAACCACAAATTTCCCTGTTTTTAGTCCGAGTCAGAGTCCTGTAAAAAATTTCTCATTCAATAAAAGTGATGTTCTTGATCATACCAAGTCCATTCCTTTCCCCCGTGCTCTTACGGCAGGGAAGAAGAATAACATGAAAAACCAAAAAAATGATGATGAGATGGCCCGCATCTGCAAGGAAAATATTAAGGTCACTCTGTCCTTGGACGAGATGATAGAAAGAGACTCGGCTTTTCGGAAATACCTTAAGGTAAGATGCACACCAACTAGGGCCAGCAAACAAAATCCTAGCCGAACAAAGAAACACATACTCTCAGTGGCCACATCTCGTCTTATAAAAAATGAGCTGCCAAGAAAGAAAAGAGACATGGGTGCTCACTTCGTCACTAGCTACATCAACGAAATCAAGTTTGCAAGAACATTGTTAGACAATGGATCATCCATCAATCTCATGCCCACAACCCTATATGAGCATCTCAATCTAGGTCCTCTTAAGCAATCAACAGCCGTACTTCAATTCGCAGACACCTCAACTAAGCGACCTAGGGGCGAGATTCGAAACATTGTCATCAACATAGAGGGACAAAACTACCCAGTAGATTTTACAATTCTTGACATGGATGTCCCTAGAAATTGGAAAGATTCCCAGATGATACTAGGGCGACCCTTCCTTAGGACCGCAGGAGCTATATTTGATTATACATCCGGGAGAATCCAGTTCGGAAAAGTTGAACTTAAAATGCAGCAAACTAGGTTCCAAAGACCTGACACTGAGTCGAGCACCGAGTCTGAAAAATCAGAAACTGAAACTGAAATTACAGAACCAACAGCTGGGTCCTGGAGACAAAACCCAGCCGCTATGATAGAATCAACCTCATCTGGTGAGGAAATTGTTGATGACTTAGTCTGCCAGCTCATCCATGCATCTACCTATACTCTTGGAGACTCAGAGGCCACTTTAGACCTGTCAGTCCATTCTCCTTATGGACAATCCTTGAGTAAGGTACACAGATCGGACGCGGCGACTGCCACACCTCATTCCATCATTAGCGATCCGATCCGTGATACAACCATGAGGGTGGCCAACATTGATACACTACAAGCATCCACATCACAAAAACAAACCTCACAGACAGAACCAGATTCGAGAAACATCAATGACTTACCTGAACTCAAACCATTGCCCCCTACACTTAAGTATGCCTTCCTTGAAGGACAAAAAGGACAATTTCCGGTCATTATCAGCTCACAACTGACCGAAGAGCAGGAGATCCGCCTGCTTAATGTTTTGGAGAAAAACCGCAAGGCTATAGGCTGGAAATTGTCTGATCTTCCAGGGATTAACCCAGCCCTGTGCTCACACCATATTTACTTGGAAGATAATGCTAAACCCTCCCGTGAATGCCAACGTAGATTGAATCCAAACTTACGGGAAGTGGTTAAGACTGAGATCGAAAAATGGTGTAAAGCTGGGTTCATATATCCCAACTCTGACTCCAAATGGGTGTCACCTTTGCATGTAGTCCCGAAAAAGTCAGGACTCCAAATTATCACCAATGAGGAGGGACAAGAGATTACGATACGGGTACCTACGTCGTGGCGTGTCTGTGTGGATTACAGGCGCCTGAATGCCGCAACGAAGAAGGATCACTTTCCGCTGCCTTTTATTGATCAAATCCTGGAGAGATTGGCAGGGAGAGAATACTTCTGTTTCTTAGACGGGTACTCGGGCTACAATCAGGTAGCCATCGCCCCCGAGGACCAGGAAAAGACTACTTTCACATGTCCCTTCGGCGCATACGCATTCAAGCGAATGCCTTTTGGGCTTTGCAATGCCCCCGGCACCTTTCAGCGGTGCATGATTGCGATTTTTGCCGACATGGTCGGGGATTTCCTAGAAGTCTTCATGGACGACTTCTCGGTCCATGGTGATTCATTCGATGATTGTCTAGCGCACCTGGATCGAGTCCTCCAAAAGTGTAGGGAAGTGAATCTGGTGCTCTCTTGGGAAAAAAGCCATTTCATGGTAAAAGAGGGCATTGTACTAGGGCATGTCATCTCCAAGAAGGGAATGGAGGTTGACCCTGCCAAAGTTGATGTGATCAAAAAGCTTGAGCCACCCACAAATGTGAAACAAGTACGGTCTTTTCTAGGGCATGTCGGATTTTACAGGAGATTTATAAAAGACTTTTCAAAAATTGCCCGACCGTTAATAGACCTTCTTGGGAAAGACACCGAATTCCTGGTAGATCATAAGTGTCTAGAAGCCTTCGAATTACTCAAGAAAAGAATCATTGAGACACCCGTCCTACAAGCTCCAGACTAGTCTCTTCCCTTTGAGATCATGACAGACGCATCTGATTTCGCTATAGGGGTTGTATTAGGACAACGAAAATATGGAATCCCGTATGTTATTCACTACGCAAGCAAAGTTTTAGACCCTGCTCAGAAAAATTACACCGTGACCGAAAAAGAAATGCTTGCTGTGGTGTTTGCCTTGGAAAAATTTCGATCAATACTTCTAGGATCTAAGGTGACAGTTTACACAGACCATTCTGCCATTCGCTATTTAATGGCCAAAAAGGATGCAAAAGCACGACTTCTGAGATGGATTCTACTGCTTCAAGAATTTGATTTGGAGATTAAGGACAAACTTGGTGTTAAGAATGTCGTGGCTGATCATTTATCACGGATTGAACATAACAAAATTCTGGAATCTGAATCCATCCGTGAAACCTTCCCAGACGAGTCAATTTCTGCTATTGACTCGCTCCCTTGGTATGCAGACACGGTAAATTATCTCGTCACCAATGAAGTTCCTCAAGGTTGGCCCAGAAACAAAATCGATCGTCTCATATCGGAAGCGAGACACTATCATTGGGAAGATCCTTTCCTTTTCTTTGAAGGACCGGATTGCATATGGCGAAGATGTATTCCTCAAGAGGAATATCAAAGTATCCTCAATCTATGCCACACCTTGGAGGCAGGAGGACATCATTCTGGGAAGAGGACTGCTGAGAAGATATTGCAATGTGGATTTTACTGGCCGACCTTGTTTAAGGATGCTTACAATTTTGTGAGGTCGTGCCCCGTCTGTCAGCGAATGGGAGGAACCATTGGTTCCAAAGATGCCATGCCTATGCAACCAGTGATCATCTGTGACGTATTCGATGCATGGGGCATTGACTTTATGGGCCCATTCCCTAATAGTCAAGGATTTGAATATATTCTTCTCGCGGTAGATTATTTATCTAGATGGGTGGAGGCTATCCCTACTCGAGCTGCAGATAGCAAAACTGTTTGCAAGTTTTTGAAAGATCATATTATTTCGAGGTTTGGATTTCCAAAAGTTTTAATATCTGATGGGGGAAGCCACTTTGTCAACCGGGAGGTGAAGAAGTTGACTAAGGAATACAGCATCGAGCACCGTGTCGCTACTCCTTACCACCCACAATCCAATGGCATGGCCGAGGTGTCAAACAGGGAGGTTAAAGGAATTTTACAGAAGCTCGTTCGCCCTGACAGGAAGAACTGGTCCCAACTCCTGGACCAAGTTCTGTGGGCTTACCGGACGGCTTATAAGACCCCATTGGGCACCTCCCCGTTTAGAATGGTATATGGAAAACCATGCCATTTGCCCGCAGAGCTCGTCCACAAATCAGAATGGGCAATCAAAAAGATTAATTGGAACTGTCACCAAGGAAAGAAGAATCGAGACATGAATTTGAATGAACTGTCTGAAATCCGAAATCATGCTTACGAAAACAGCACCATCTACAAGGAAAAAGTAAAGAGATGGCATGACAGGAACATTCGAACAAAGATCTTTGTCCCAGGACAGAAAGTTTGGCTATTTAATGCAAAGTTGAAAATTTTCCAAGGAAAATTAAAATCAAAGTGGACGGGACCCTTCATTGTAAGAGAGGTACACAATAATGGGAGTGTTGAGATCTCACAGACCGCAGATAGCGCGCAAACATCTATAGTCAACGGTCAGCTACTTAAACATTTTATCGAATCCAATGAGCAATTAGTACAAGTTGAACAGATCTCCTTCACTCAGGGCATAGGTTTTGATGAAAAATTTGATCTGCCCAGATAGCACACCTCTCCGGAACTTACACTCTCTTGTACATCCGAAATTCTTCCCGGTTCCCCTTCTGTAATTAACTGAGTATACTTAGGCTGACCAGAGCCTAAGTATAGGGGGACCGCATCCATTGTTTTTACATCGCTTCTCTTCTTTTGTTTTTAATCCTTCTATATTTGGTACGAGCTATGTCAACATTTCACTTTGTGCCATGAGGACATAGCACAAGCTAAGTATAGGGGGGGTGTTTGTATATATCTGCTTTATCCATAGCTCGTACTTCAATCGCTTTTATCTAACATCGGGGATGGGTACAAGTAGTGTATAATACCTATTATTGAAAAAAAACCAAAAAACAACAAAAAAAAACACACCAAAATCAAAACTTTTTTTTAAAAAAAAATTGCATAAAAAAGGGCATCACTCATGGTCTTGCATTTCATCAAGCATTTCATGCATTCCTTGGTCGATATATTCCTGACACATTCACTATCACTCAAGGCTTAAGGATTTTTGAGGACACTTGATTTCTGAAATCTAGAGATTCTGAGTTAACCCGCCTTAGTCGTTAGGGTTTTTAACTTAATAATCCACACTCCCCTAGTTTGAAAGATTTGAGCGCTATATGGCACTCTTCATCTCTACCTTCAAAATGAATATGATCAGCACAACCACTCCCACAACTGCATGATTGATGAGATGAGTTGAGATATCACTTGAGGAACTAGGACTAGAGATTTGAGTTTAGACCAGATCTGATGATATTCGAGGATGGGATAAAGTTAATGAAGGCTTCAGAAAACCTGAGTGTCAGCAAAACACTAGCCAGTATGTGAACAAGTTCATATGCTATCTTTTTGATATTAACCTAAGTGCCAGGGTGTGATGAAACTTAATGAAAATTGCTGATCAGTGTGCGCCATCTTTTGGTAAAAGCAGTGGAGCTAGCCAACAAAAGAAAAGAAAAAGAAATGTCAAAGAAAAGCTCTATCATCCAAAGTCAAATTCCAAATGAGCTTCCACCAATGGCAAGCGCTCCCAAAATTTTCAAAGTGTCCACTTGGACCAAACGCTAATTAGGACCAAGGAGTCGGGTTGACACCATAAAGGGGCTCTGCATCGTAAGCGATACAAGTCTGGGTGTCGAAGGTATCTTAGATACTCAAAAGAGACACACCCCGGTGTACTCCCAGAAAAACAAGTGCAGACGACTCCAAATTCTCTTGACGGACACATTGATCAACAAATTAAAATATACTTGTGTTGAGTAAGAAGGCACTCGAGAGGCACCTTGTTCCAATGAAAGGGAGAGAAAATCAGACACAATCCTATGCCCTCCATCAACTGGCCGTCCATCTACACTTTCAAGTCTGACAAACTAATGAGACGGTTGACTGAAGCAAGAATAGACTTATTCCCTAGGGTTGAGGATCAGGTCTAGAGGAGAGTCTCTTGGATTGGAACTTTGGGTGATGTCTCGACTTGACTCTCATGAATGCAGTACACTAAGAATCATATCCTTATACTATATGTACAAAAAGAGAGTCTGAAAATTAGAGAAGTTGGGTTCCTTTTGATTAAAGCTTGGGTGAGCTCAGAATTTTAGGATCACTCAAATTAAGGGTCTTCTTTGAATTAAGCCTTGAAAATTCACTTACACAGTCAGGGATGTATTCAACTAAGTCATTCATTCATGCTCGGGGACGAGCATGGTCTAAGTATAGGGGTATGATGAATCTCGTATTCATCATGCTAAAATTGGTCATTTAGGCTCTGTCCCCCATCATCCACTTGCATTTAATCATTAATAGAGCATTATTAACCATCATACTTATGTAAATAATATCTGCATTTCATCATGCATAAATTGCATTAAAAATCCCTTGTGTAAATTAGCCCAAAAAGCCGCTAACGTCTCACATTTTTAGTTATTTCATCCTAACTCCAATTGACCCAAAACCACCTCCATTGTGTAGATATTACTAACTTTATTAAATAAAAAATACAAAAAAAATTACTAACCCCAATAAGTGTCAAATAATCCCAAAGTCAAATTTCACATCTGACAGACTAAAACGAGCATATCTCCCTCATACAGTGTCCAATTTTGGTCTACTCACTTTTAAAGTACTCCATTTTCAAATACCTTCAAAACAAGACCAATTTCGTAAAATTCGGAGCACATATGTGAAAGTTGGGTTTTGGGCCTCTTTTGCGCATTTTAACTTCTTGCTAATTTTGACCTGAGATTTTATGCGCATAATTAACTCTTTTAATTTTATCTCTTTTTCATTTGTGTCCTTTGATGAAAGTTTTAATAAGAAATGCAAAAATCCAAATCCAGATCAAAACTGAAATCAAAGAAACTGACCAAGTCCGAGTGTCCGTTGTCGGTCTGTACAAAAGTTGTGTGTTTCTTACTTTCATTTTATTTTCCTATTTTCTTATCCTTTAAAATTCCAAAAAAATTAGATTAATGTGTAAATAATTTTCTTCTATTTTATCGTATTTTTTCTAGAATTTTTATCCTCTCAAAAACCACCAAAAAAATTACAAAACTCCAAAAATGCGGTTTTTCGTACACAAGGAAAGCCACCATAAATACCACTTCTCACAGTTGACCTCTTTTGCTCCTGGGCCCTTCATGAAAGTTGTAGATCTCGTCGAGACGAACAACTTTCGTGAAGAAAATTTTTCGATCCGAGGTCATCTTCTATCTCTTTTTCCCCTTTAAAATTCTGAAATTTTTTTGGTGCCACGTGGCAGCTCCAGGGCGTGCCACGTGGCACCCCGCCTCACTCTCTCTCCCAGGCCACCCCGGGTCACGTGCCCAGCACGTGACCCCACCCTCTTCTCCTCCCTTTGGCCGTTACCCGCCGCGGCTCCTGCCGTTTCTCCTCCCCCTCGTAACCGCCGCCACGCCTGCTCCTCCACCTCCTGCCGTTACCCGCGCCGACCCCTATAAAGCCACGCCCTCCTCCGCTCGCTCCGACCATCCTCCATCACGAGAGCCACCTCGACTTGGTGACAGCAAGGAAGAGCCGGGCCTCGGCGTGATCCAGCCACCTCCGGTGAGCTGCTGCGAGTCTTCACGCTCGCCCTTACGGTGTTTGACACGCCCATCGTCGGCCTCGCAAAGGCCGAGTTCCTTCCCCCCCCCTCCCCCCCCCCTCCGATTACACCATCCCATATAGTCATCTTCTTCCTCGTGTATTCCTAACCATTTGCAGGTCCTTCCGCCCCGAGCTCCACCGCGCCCTCTCCGCGTCGCCAAGAGCGCCCCGCCTCCTCCGCCTCTCGCTCGCACTTCGCCGCCTCGCGCGACGGCTGCGTCGTCTGCCAGCCTCGCTCACCGGTCGCCCCCGCCAAAGCCTCGGTCGTGGGTCGGCCGAGCGTTCGCGCACCGCCTCGCTCGCTGGTGGCCACCAGCTCCGCCCTCCACGACGCACAGGCGCCGTTGGATCAAGGGCAGGAGTGCCCGATCCAACGGCCGCCGCGGCCGACACGCGTCCCCCCCAGGCCTTGAGGCTCGGGCTGATCGAGCCTTAGCCTCGGGACCCCGAGCCTCCCTCAGCTTCCGCCAGACCCCGAGCCTCAGGTTCGTCATCCGAACCATAGGCTCGGGACCCCGAGCCTCCAGCCTCCGCCACCGAGCCTCCAGGCGCACGTGCTACGCACGTGCGCAGTGGGAAATTTGCAGCCGTAACCCTGGAGTGTTCCGAATTTGCAGATATACCCCCGCCAAAGGGTAAATTACAAAGAGACTCCGCCGACTTTTGGAAATTTGCAGATAAGTCCTCCTAGGGACCATTTTGAAAGAATAATTTTATTATAATTACATTTTAGTCCCTGGAATTTCTTTTTAGCATATCTTTGTCATACGGACTCCGATTTTAGCGTATAATATGTTGTTTCGAAGCTAATTCCGTGCTCTACAACTTAGCATCATTTGTGGACAGATTTGAGGTTGTTTATTGATAATATTTATTGAGTATATCCGTTGACATGTGTAGGCTTATTTTGACATATTTGTGCCACAATCACCTTGGATAATTTGATGATTTCTTTTGCAGGAGTTCAGTTGAGGACTTTACATTGATTAACTTCTTATGCTCATTGTCGATAATTCCCACAATTTTATTATTAGGAAAGAGTTAGATCAAAGATCAGGATATTTGACTCTTTATTTGGTTGATGAACTATTGACTTGGAGAAGACAACTTCCAGTGAATTTTTGACATAAATATCCATTGGTTTAGCTCTTTACCTGCAATTTGGATTTGATAGATCTTTCTAGGTGTTAATTTTATTCGATCTGTGATAATATTTGATGATTAATTGAAGTTGTTAATTGAGGATTTAAATCGAGCAAAATCACAAGATCCTGAGCTGAATTAGTATTCCCATTCATTTTCTGTGCATAACATTCGCATCTTCGCATTGTATATTTTTGCAAACACAGAAATTAATCAAGCATTAATTAATTATTTAATTTGATTAAAAACCAAGCAACTAAAAATCACCGTTCCCTGTGTTCGACCTTGGTAAACTTACCAAGTAAAAATATTCCACAACATTCAAAGCTTATGGTATTTTGACGACCGAAATCCGCTTCCTATACTACAATTCCTCATTATTAAAGAGGTGGATTTCGCGTTCATCAATTGTGCAATTCCCTCATGATAGTCTGTGGCGGTCTCTCAGCGTCGGGATCACCTCCTCCTGCATCGGGTCCTCCTCCTCCTCCACCACCGCCACCGCCCCCAGGTCGATTTTCTCTCATCTGTGCTATCTCTCGCATGAGATCACCCATGAAGGTTCCCTGATCACAAATCTGCCTCTGCATGGTCTCCAGGGAAGCTAGCAAGGAATTGTTGATGGCTGCTTGATCAAATAAGAAAGGAGGGTGATCATGGTCATATGGGTGCTCTCCTCTGTCAGCCATGTCGGGGTTCTCTGAAAAGGCAAAAGAACCCATCTCAGGTGCCATCAAATGTTCCGAACTCTGCGATGCACTAAAATCTGAGACTCTTGGACTGATGGAAGGGGAATGAGAAGGGTGGTCGAGGGGGAACAGGGTGCATGTGAACTCAGGCTCGGAGAGCGGACTCTCCGAGGTTGTCCTAGATGAATGAGGAGGAGTGCTAGATAGCGGTGCCGACAGAGTCAGCCTAAGAGATCTCCGTCCCATCATCTTGATTATTGGGAAGAGCAGGGTGGATGCAGAAGAAGAAGGAAGAAATGAGATGCAAAATTGCGCACAAGTGTGCTGTGTTTTTGATCTTGATCTAAATAGAACTAGCAATCAAACACAAAACAGGGGTGAGTTCACCAACTCAACACATGAAGCCGTGAAGGTTCGGCTTTTATCTTGTTGGTTTTAGCTTGAATTCAGGAATTAATCTTTTCACGAGTCCTTAGAGCGCTACGCCTAAAAGAGAGAGTACTGCCGGAAAAGTATTCCCGTACTTGTCCTCCTCCTGTGTAACCTGTAGCTTGTGCTTTTTAAGGTCCTTGTAACCCTTCCTGGATCCCTACTCAGCCAAAGAATAAGAGGGAGGAAGCCGATAGGCGAAACCGATACTTAGGATCTCGCTCGCAACGGAATCACCTGTGAGCGTGCAAGATCCTACTCGGACGCAAACGGTGAGACAGACACACCCGTGAAGGCGTGGCCTATGCTCGGTACTTCGGACAAGGTCGGTGCTCACACAATAGTGAGTCACCAATGGCGACCAAGCCCTACTCGCCTACGTACGATAGTAGCGCCAATACTTCGGAAATCCAGGCGATACACAAGGCAGCCACAAGCTGGGATTTGGGCTCTAGTCCTTACGAAGCACTCTACTCACTTGGAAGGAGATCTTCCCATGCAACCTGAATACTAGTGAGGGTGTGACTCTCCCCAATCAATGAATCCAATTACCAATTTTTTTTTGGTCAAGGTTTTCTTAGCAGTCCCTTTTTTTAATTTTTTTGGTGCTATCGCTTCTTTTGAGTAGATTCAAACAAGCGCCTAACGATTTTTGTATTTTCTTGATCCTACTTTGTCCAAAAACAGAGGGAGAATAGAGTCGGAAAAGCCGTGTAAGTCGACACCAAGGTGGAAATCTCACCTTTGTGCCTAAATGATGGATGCAAAGTAAGAAGACTTACAGCGAATCCCAGCTCTCTCCATGCGGGATGCAAAGCAGAAATTTATAAACCTAATCTACATGCCGATATGCAATGCGGAAATCGTCCTAAGATAGGCAACTGCTAGCGTGAAGAACCACAAGCTAATCACTAATCTTCAATCCTAAGGTCCGGTCTAGGCTCACCCCTCCTTCTCTCGATACATCGAGTTTAGGAGAAGCGCTTGGTAGGATGAGCTCGCGGCGCGCGGATCGAAGACTAATGACTAACTATTTAATTAAACTAAGTCCAAATACGATCTATAGGTGCATGCAAAGGTTATTAGTGTGTTTGGACCTAATCTAATCGAACAAGCAAGCCTAAAGCTAAGGGCTCAATCCATAAAAGAAATGAAAATGAAAACAAAACCGGAAAATGACTGTCGAAAAACGCGATGAAAACCGCGGTGAGCCCCCGGGTGAACAAACACCCGGAAATTAGGCCCGGAAGTCTGAGTGTCCAAGTTCATGTATTATTACAAATTATGAATCACTCTCTCACAAAATAAAATGCAAACTAAGCTAAGCACTCTCTCACTCCTCCTGCTCTCTCCTGCCGGCTTGGCTAAAGAAAAGCCGGCTCCGCCTCACGTGGTTGCTTCGGATCCCCTAGGCGATCCGCCTCGCTCCGCGGTCCCTCGCAAGAAGAAAATAAGAAGAGTGGTTAGAAAAGCTCAACAAGATATATCAAAAATGCAAGAGAGATAAAATGAAGCAACGATAGACAAACAACACAATCAAGCAAAAATATGAACTACTCGTTGTTGCTCCCCGGCAACGGCGCCATTTGATAAACCCAGAAATCGATCGGTCTTGTATTCCACACAAGGCGGGAACACAGTCGAAGTGTTGACCAATCAAACTCTGAATTTAATCAACAATCAACCCACACTATAGATATCAAACAATGACAAGCAATGTGAAGTTAAAATTTATTTTTAACTCTACATAAATGGTGTATAGCAAGCAAGTACGTAGAGAGTTCGAACACAGGGAGCAAACAAGGCAGATCAAACAAATGTGTGTGTGTAAGTGTGAAGTGTGTCTACACTATGCAAGCAAATATTTTTGTGGGTTTTAATTTTTTTTAATTTTTAATTTTGTATTTTGATTTTTAATTTTCAGATTTTTATAATTTATATTTTTTATATTTTTTTAAATATTGGAATATATTAACAAGGTAATAAAAGAGGTGCTACAATATTTATAAAAATATGCAAAAATATCCAAAAATTCAGAAATAAAATCTTTTTGGTATTTTTATGATTTTCTACTGTTTTTGGGATTTTTTGGGTATTTTTCCAAATGTTTTTGGTATTTTTAAATAGTAAAATAAAGGAAAACAGGGAATTAGCTACTGGCTGGGGGTAAAATGGAAATTAAAAATATCAAACAGCCACAAAATTTTTCTAAACTATTTTTTTAAATAAAGATAATAAAAATAGCAAACTACAGAACTTGAGTTTGTAATTTTTGGAGTTTTCTACAATTTTTTAGATTTTTTTGAAGTTTTTAAGTATTTTCTAATTTTTAGGGTTTTTCTTTTGAAATTTTTAGTGATTTTTGGATTGACAATAAAATAGGGTAGAATAGACAGTAGGGAATTTTTTTGGATTTTTTTAGGGTATTTTACTATTTTTTTGGTATTTCTAAACTAGACAGTGTTGAAATGGTAAGTTTTTTATTTTTAATAAATATGAAAATGCAATAAAATCAAAAACTAAAAATATTGCGTTAAAGAACAAGCACACAGGAGCTTAACTTGAATTTTTGAGAATTTTTCGAATTAAAATGATGCCTTAAATAAATAGATCAAGCAAGCAAAAATATCAAGGCTGACAGGGACTATTTAGCAAATAGACAAAACTCCAGGGGCAAAGCCACAAAATTTTCACAAAATTTTATACTGAAACTTGCATTTAATAGACTAAATAACAAATACAAAACCCGGAAGGGTATCGATACAATTTTCCCCAAACCCTACGCGTGACTGGCACACACGTGGGAGGACCTAACTGTAATATCCAAATTCTTCCAGGGCACGCATGCAAAATATCCAAAAGTTTTACACTATAAAACAAAATTCTGGGACTAAATTTAAATAACTAAACCCGGGGGGGCCTGCAAAATGCCCACCCCCTCACGCGCACAGGCACGTGAGGTGACGTGGCAAGGGGCCTAAGTGCAAATAAAATAAGTACAAGGGTTTTCATGCAAATATTACAAAACTTTTACACTACAGATGAAAGTTTGTGGACTAAATAGTAAATACAAAATGTGCAGGAGTTAAGGTGCAAAATATCCCTTGCGCGCGATCCAACGGTAGAGACTATGCCACTTATCCACGTGGCGAGCGACGGACAACCGATGACGCTTCGACGATGCACGGCTGAGATTAGATCTTCCTCGAACGATCGGACGGTGAAGGCGAGGGAGGATCGGACGGATGTTGTACGATCTGGAGCTTCTCCACGATCCACCGGTGCGGAGGCTAGGACCAAGAACAGCGAAGAACGCCGGCGAGGGCGAGCTTCTCCGCCCGAGATCTCCGGTCTCCGATGGCGGTTGAGCTTCAAAATGGACGTGGAGACTCCTGGAGGTCTTCTCTTCCTCCTGGGGGCTTCAAAAGACCACGGCGAAGGCCGAGGTGCTCGCTGGCGGTCGGCGGAGCTGGAGAGCTTCGCGAACTCCGGCGAGGCTCCAAAATGGCCTCCAGGCGCGAATGAACTTTCTTTGACCTGCAAAAAGGGTTAGGAGGTCCAGGGCAAAATGCCTGGACCTTAGGGAGGCAGAATCGATGCGAAATGCGACGTGGCGGTGATTGTCCGGAGGTGCGCTCCAGCCAAGATGGGGGATTGGACGATTCAAGCGATGAAACTTCGATATTTTTGAGGGCTTTTGATATTTAGACTATGGCTAATGAAATGCAAGTCAAAAATAGGGGAGAGGGGGCCCTCAATGGTCGGAACCAGAGGAAAAGGGGTACCTCGACTGCCGGAGTTGGGGGAGGTGGTGGAGACGCCTCCGACCTCGTACGCCTTGGCTGAAGGGACCATGGTGGAGCTGTCACCTCCAAGAATCCACAGAGCACAAGAAAGGCGATGAGGGGTGGACCGAAGGGACTCGAATTCAAATCCAAAGTCGGGGGTTCATTTTAAGTGGTTTGACCTAAGGTGACAGGAGCTCAAAGATCGACGTGGAGCAGACGCTACATTGCTCCACTCCCTAAGGAAATCACCGGTCGAGGAAGAGGGATGATCGAGGCGCGGATTTGCTGAAGAACTTACCACGAATAGGTGCAAGATCCGGTCGCAAAAAAGCCAAGAAATTAGCTCAAAAACCAACTCTGACAACGGGCGCAGGAGGGGAGGTGACCAGTTGACCGGGGACAACTGCGGGCGCCACCTGGTTGGTCCACATGGACCAACCAGGAAAAACCCTGGAAAAACATTTTATTAATTCAATTAAAAATAGAAAATGGCTGAATTAGATTTAGGTTATTAAATAAAAAATATTTATTATTTTATGTAGTATTTTATTCTGATTTTTAATTATTTTTATGGAATATATTTTTATGAGTTACCTATTATGCCCCTTATAGGTATATTACATATATATTTTATTCCTTTGTTTTTATTTTGTGTATTTTAATTTTATTGTTTTTATTTAGTATTTTATAAAATCATAGAATACTTTTATATACACAAATATATTTTTGTTTTATTTTTATGATATGTTTTGTATATTAAATAAAATCTAAGTAGGTATTGTATAGGTCTGCATTTAGGTATTGTATCTATGTATCAGATATACAAGTATTTTTATTTTGAGTTTCCTTTGCCTTTTTATTCGGATTTTAATGTATGTAATTATTATAAGTAATATTTACAAGATTATAAAAATACAAAATCATAAAAATAATGGATAAAGAATAAATTGAATATTTTAATCAGTACAATTGTACAATGAGGGTCCAAAACTCAACTTTCAAACCGTAGCTCCGCCAAATGCGAAACCACCACCATTGAATAGATTATTTTATTCTATATACAATTAAAGGTGAGTTTGCTGCATTTGGAGTTTTTATTTGTGAGATAAAGTTAGGGTTCTGGATTTTTATTCAGACCACAACTTTTTATCTGTACATTATTTTTGAGTGAAATCAATTTTGTATTTTTCTTTATTTAATTATCTACAACTTTCATGTACAAAGTTTCTTTATTTGAGGTATAAAAAGTGGAACCAAAAATAGTTCCCAAAATGAATAAAGAATAGATAAAATGAACATGTATTTAACCCTTATCTCCCCCTACTTTATTCCTTATCGACCTATTCATCAAGATGCCTAGGTCTCAGGGTTTCGGATCGTAAAATATTTACAATATTTTATTATTTTTCTTTTCTTTTATTTATTCTATAATTTTGGCTTTAATTACAGTATTTTATACACTATTTACAGGTACATGCATGAATGCTAATATACTCTATTTAATGCTATTTACAAGCATTTGCTAGGTTTTTTGAGGCCAAAATGATAGAATAAAGATGATGAAATGTGGATTCATCAGTGACCGCTACCTGTGGAGGCAGCTACACATCATGAGGAACGGATACTGTCTGGAAAATATTCGAGCAGCTTCTGAGACAAGCCGCTTACATACTGCTAGCAGGGCTTATACAGAGTCCCCTATTTCACTCATATCCAAAGGGGGTAAGAAGATTGTTGTCGATCTCGTTGAAGAATTGATTCCTCGCATGGGAATCATTGCAGATAAGTTGACACTCATTGAGCAGATTGATAAGAGAGTTTCAAAGTTGGAGAGATTGTCCAAGATTCCAAAGCATATGGAAGAACTTATTTAGAGGGCATCTAAGATGAAGATACATGTCGTGGTCTACATCTTCTGCTCCAGATTACTGTGTACACCGTGTACACGAGCATCCGATGTCAGGTTCTCAGACATGGGCAAAGTATCACTCCTTTGCCCCAACATTGCCAACATCACCGTCTGCAAAGACAGTTTTAGAGGAGCCTCCTCAGGTGTGGGAGGTGAACAATGTGTGGGTATTTACAGGACCCTGCCACCAGATATGTAGGGAACAAGAGGCCGTCAGCAGTACCAGCATCCAATTACTTTCCATAACACCAACTTCACCCCTACACCTCTTCCTCCACAGCCAAGACATGGAGCCTAACCTCCCAACCACAGAGTAACGAGCTCCAGAATCGTTCTAGTTAATTTGTCATCTTAATTGTTGTATCCGGGCAATTCTAGAATGTAAAAAATGACTATAATGAGAAATAAAACAGAAGATAAAATCCTCGATGCAATCAAGTTATTTATTTTACTTGAGTTAAGTCCCAAGGTCGAACTCAAGGAGGTAATATGAGGGTTCAGAATAATTCTTAAATAATTTAGATAATTAGGTTTTCAAAGAGAAATGATTACTTTTTATGTTTTCTGTATTTTTATATTTTTATGGGTTTTTAGTATGAAAGATGTAATTAATCAATGAAGAAATATGATGCATGAATTTTGAAAATATTTTTATGCATTAAGTAATGATATGAAATATTTTTGTGGATTTTAAATCAAGAATACATGAATGAAACACAATATAGTGAATGCAAGTGGTCAAGCAAAGCCAGTCAACTCAATTCAGTGAGCCTCCCCCTTGATGGATCAATTTTAGCAAATAATTATTAAATTAAGCTATGTTTAATATCCTAAATAAATCCTCTGACAAATCACAAATTATTGAGTAATAAAGAATAACTAACTTGAAATAAATATGTTCAAAAGACCTGAATAAACTGATTGCCTGAATAGTGTCTCAAAATAATTGGTTCAATGGTTTGAATGGTAGAAAATTAAAATAGATTTAAATCTATAAAAAATCATCAAAATTCAATGTATGGTTCAGAAGACATGAATAAATGAAGTATAGGGACCAAATTGTAAATAAAATAATTACAATATTTGCAAAAGGGACCTTCTGGGGGATATTGTGTAATTTTTGTAAGTTGTTGGGGTGTTTTCTACATTTTTCCCTGCCTAGGGGTGGTTTTGTAATATCTGGAAGTCATGAGGGTATGTCTGCAATTTACCCTTGGGTCACACACGAGACACGTGATGCAAGCCAGGACGGTGGGTGGTTCGGTTGCTTGCCTCCACATGTCGGTATCTCGTTGCTTCGGGTACACCCGAGGCTCATGGCATGGTGAACAACTCGGGAATGAATTTGAGCGTCTGATGTGGTCTTGATCAACGACAAAGGTTCGGACATCTCTGGACAGTGCAGATTGCTCTCGTTCTTAATCGAACGAGAGCTGTTCGAGCCTCCTAGGCCTTCGTCTTCATCGAACGAACGGCTGACCTAGGCTCCCCTTGCTGATGGATGCTGGTGGACGGAGTGACCCGATGAAGCAGTGGAGGGCGCTTGATGTAGAAGGTTGTTGGAGGTAGAAAGGGATTTGGAGAGGCTCGAATTTGAAGTGTGTCATTGGTGATCGGAGGAGATGGTGGGGATAAGATCGAAGAGTAGAGATGGGTTGCTGAAGCAAGAAGAAGAACGAAGCGAGTGGGGTAGAAGGCGGCGGGGACCTTTGGAAAACCTACTGACTTCCAATGAGGATACAGTAATAGAGAAGGAGAACCCCCTCTGGATCTCTATTAAAGATGGTTCCTCGCTGGTGTTGGATCACTATCACCAATCCAACATTCAACTCCCTCTCTTCTCTTGATTTCGTTTGTTGGCAAATGAAAATCGAAAGGCAAAAAATGGCAGATTTTAAGTTGGAAGAAGAGATTGGAAGAGGGTTGGGTTGGTTTTGGGAAGGTCTGGTGATTACGGATAAAGGTAGTTGGGTTTAGTCGCCTGGAGGTGAGATAGAGGTGGTTAGCAAATGGGTTAAAGGTGTGAATGATTAGGGCTTGACGATAGTGATGATGGTTAGTTGATGGGCTCCGCAAATTGGGGAAGAAGAGGATAAGGCATCGATGAGTTAGGGTTTGAGGTTCTAACGATCATGGCGATGGAGGGGATCATGAGGAGTAGGTGGTTGATCGGAGAGGGAGATGGTCGGGCTCGATCGAAGATGGGGCAATCATGGTTGGAAGGTGGAGGGAGAAGTGGCGGAGGTGAGGCAACATTGCGATGAGAGGAGATAGAAGGAGAAGAGCAGGATCCATTGAATCCTCACGATCCTAAGGTAGATATGTGTCACGTGCCTTGCACGTGGGTGAGAGAGAAAATTTTAGCAGGAGTGTTAAGGGTCATTGGATTGAAATTGACCCAACGGTCTAGATCAAGGGTGCAAAAGGAAAAAGTGAGCAATTGACCAGACTAGTGAAGTTGACCATGGAGTGGAGATGGACCAATCATGTAGCGCCACATGGAGAGTTGACCAAGACCAGACTTTGAGCAGTGCAGAATAATGTAGAAATAATTAGAATAAAAATGACAAATAGACTCGAATGCAAAAATGTCCAACATGAAAAAATGTCGCCCTAAATGAGATCGCTAGTGTCGTGAAGGGCCCAAGTACAAATGAGATGGATTGTGCTAGATAAGATTTCTTTTGTGATATTTTATGTACATAAAATATGAAAAAAATAGTTTTATAATTTTTATTTGATTTTCTGTAGATAAATAAATGCATGCAAAAATAAAATATGATATAAATTAATGCAATGGACTCAATTGTAAATTTTTTATATGTTTGTGAGTTAAAGTTAATTAGAAATTGTGAGGCATTGATGAATCTCCATTTCATCACCTTTATTCTATCATTTTGGCCTTAAAAACCCTAATAACTGCATGAAAATACCTCAATTTGCACATAATAGCATCTGCCATTTATTGTATTTATTGTATATAAAATAAGATTTTTAATGCCAAAAGTATTGAATAAAAAGAAGAAAAGAAAAAGGAATAAAATATTGAAAATATTTATGACCCTAACCTCGATACCAAGTTCAGAATGGAGTTGGTTGATAAGGAATAAAGTAGGGGGAGACAAGAGCCAAAAATACAATAAATACCTCATTTATTTATTCATTAATTATGCATATTTTGACACATATTTTGTTCTTTATTATTTATTCACCAAATAAAGAAGTTTTGTACATGAAAGGTGTAGATAATAATGTAAATAAAAATACAAAATTGAGTTTGTACAAAAATAATATACTGTGTACATTTTATATACAAAATAAAAAGCCAAAAACCAAACTTCCAAGACCCATAACTTTCAAATAAAAATCAAAACTAGCAAAATCACCTCTAATTGTACATAACTTTTCAAGGGCTATTTAATGGTGGTGGTTTTATATTTTTTGGAGTTATTGGGTAGAAGTTAGGTTTTGGGCCTATATTGTACCTAATACTGATTAAAATATTCAATTTATTCATTATTTATTATTTTTACAAATTCTTATTTTTATATTTTGTAAATATTATTGATAACCCTTGTGCATATTAAAATTAAAATAAAACCCAAAAGAAAAATAAAAATAAAATAAGTTTATGTAAAATACATAGACAAAAGACCTATGCTTCTATATGTATATAAATAAAAGGGAAATGTATTGTTTTATTCTTTAATTCTTCTATATTTTTCTAACATTGTAAATATTATACATATTCTATTAAAAATACAAAACAAAAATAAAACTCATTAAAATACATTAAAATAAAATCATGTATATAAAACATAGGTAAAATACCTATGAATATACCTATATAATATACATCTCTATTTATTTAAGTGTACAAATAACATCATAAAAATAAAACAAAAATATATTCATACTCACAAAAATAAGTTATAAATATTTAAAATAAGAGAACAAAATAATAAAATACAAAACACAAACTAAAAATAAAATTGCATAAAATATAGGTAAATATACTTATAAATAAACCATGAAAAATAAACTTGTTATAAAATACAACAAAAAATAAATAAAAATCATAATAAAATACTAAATAAAATAATAAATAGTTTTTATTTTATATTCAAAAAATAATAAAATCATTTACTATTTTTATTAATTTTCCTTTAATAAAACTCCATGTTTTGTCCGGTAGCGGCTTAGGTGGACCAATCACCGCGAGTCAACTATTGACACCAGTCAACTCCTCTGTCCCCAGCTGCTTGGTGTGACAGACGTCCATCAAGCGGTCTTCTCCCATTTTCCCCTTCCAAGCCCTTGATTATCTCCCTTTGATTCCTTCACGAAAAAACCTTCGTCTATCATCCCTCAATCACGCCACCTACTCGGATCGCCCAAAAACCCAATCGATTCTTTGATTAACCCCGGTCAATAAGGGTGCACCACCATGTCTATAAATAAGAGCCCCTACCTTCCTCCACAAATTTGGTCAACCTTAGCCCTTCTTCCACTCTAGACTTTGGTCCAGATAGATTCCTTGTGACAGGGGGAAGCTCTTGGAGGCTTACACCAGTCGGAGAAGGCGGGGTTGCACCCACGACGGCGCTCCGGTGTAGCCCTGCTCACTGGTGCTCCACCAGGTACAAGAGCTATCTTTTCCTCGCTTATTTTATGTATTTTAATCGTAGGATTACTTTCATGCTTTTAGAATAGGATTTAGTTAACAAATCATCCCTTAATCGCTCTGCCCAAACTTCGGTCGATTTTTGCCAAAGACCTCGGTACCTGGAGCTCCCATTTTCTTAGAGGTCGCTCGCCGTCGTCCGAGCTCCGACGTGCCCCCTGAAGGAATCATCTGAAGCGGAGGATCCCAAGCTCCATTTTACCCTACCTCCTAGCCCTTCTGACCGTCGGAGCAGCCCAGGAAGTCGGGTCGAAACTCGCCTCCGGCGAGTTCTTGCCCTGATCTTCCAGGTTGCTTCCCAGCCATTGGATCTTCTAGCTGCTCCAGGTTGATCGTCCACTGTCAGATGGAGCTGTGTTCCAACTGTTAGATAATCTCCACCGATCTGATCCAGGCCGTAGAAGGCGAAGCGTCATCGGCGCACGAGGGGACGCCACCTGTATAAGTGAAAAGATCCTAGACGTCCGCTAGCGCACGTTTTGGGGTAATGTGCATGTACTCCCCTTTCATTTTTGTGTTTAATTTTTAATACTATAAATAAATTATTACGTGTAAATAAAATAGGGAAATTTACATGTAGGCCCTCGAACTTTTGATATTTACGTTTTGGTCCCTACAAGCGTCACGTGCAGTCCTCACGTGACATTCGAAATTTGGCACAAGACCCCCTGACATTTTTGTATATTATAAAAATAATTCCAGAACTTTAAATAAATATTTAACTCTGTTGGGTAAATAGCAATGTGGCCCCTGAATTTTATTTTATTTGCAGTTATGCCCCTAGTAGGCTATTTATTTTTATGTTTTTTACCTAATTATTAAAAACAGCTACATAGCTCCAAAAATTCCATAAAAAGAGGGTTCAATGCCTCATGTAGTGTACTTACACGCCACATGTCTATTTTGCATTTTTGTGCATTAACCTATTTATTAAAATTAAAAAAGAGCTTAAATAGTCCCTATTTAATTTATAAAATACCAAAAAAATATAAAAATATAATGAAAAATTCCAAAAAATATATATGTTATATTTTGTTATTTATTGAATACAAAAAACAAAAACCCTTAAAATAGTAAAAAATTAAAAAAATCATAAAGCTCCAAAATCCAACTAAAAATATAAAAATTCAACAAAAATCCAAAAATATGTTTTTCTACTTAATAATTATCTAAATATTATTAGCTACATACTAAATTTAATTTAGGTAATTTTGGGACTTATTTATTATTTTTAAAGCCCAAATTAATTTTTGGTATTTAATTAATCCCATATTTGGGATATTTTTTACTTTAAAAATACATTAAAATTAGCAAAAATTCTTGGAAAAAATAAAAAAAACATTAGAAAATATTTAAAATCCAAAAATAATTTATTTTATAAATTTTATTCACATTTAATAGGATCTATTAATACATTTCTAGGAATTGCATAAAAAAAGCCTTATATGGCTAAACTACTTTTATAAAAGAAAAAGGAAATATAAAAATATAAAAAATCAAAAATTAAAAATCAAAATATAAAAATATAAATTAAAAAATAATAAAAATTAAAAATCTACAAAAACAATAACATGGATAAGAAAAGAGTTGAATGATTTTGTATTCATTTTTGCTCCCAACCGTTTGCTCCCAGTGTTCGACCTCTACTTGTGCTTACACCTATAGACATTTGCATGTAGAGTTATAATAAATTTTAACTCCATATTTTTTAGATTTAATTGCTTGATTTATTATTGTGGGTTAATTGTTGATTGATTGGGATTTTTTTCGTCGGTCACCGCAGCGACTGCGTTCCCGCCTTGTGTGGAATGCACGGCCGATGGAAAATCTCAGTTGTCAGGTATATACATATGAATTGGTGATTGTGCTTAAGTCAGAATGGCTTTTTCATTGTTTTCTGATTTTTTATTTTAATTTGTATGTAATTAGTTATAACAGCGAATAAAATAAATAAATGAAAAAGGAAATAACCAAAATGAGTCAAATATGCACATGAAATGACTGATCCAAATCAGTAAGTCTGTACAATGTACAGTTAGGTCCCAAAATCAAATTTTCACAAATACATTTTGAATCTTTTGAAATTTTTCTTGATTTGTAGATAATTGAATGTACATTAATTCAAAAATGAGCACCATGAAATTGGACATCGTATGAGAGAGATATCAACATTTGCGACCTTTTGTCCTGAAATTAGGATTTGGGTTTATTTCGAATATGTACAAGTTAGTATTTTTAGGATTTTTCATTAATTAAGGTTAGTAATATGTACACAATGAATTCAGTTTCATGTCAATTGAAGTTAGCATGAATTAATTAGAAATGTGTGAAATTAAATGAATATGTGCATATAATTATGAATGCAGAAACGAATGCTAATTTATACAAACTATTTACAAGTGCATGAAAGTTAATTTTATGGTATTAACAAATGAATGAGCCTAATTTCTCGATAAAAATATCTATTTTCATCTAATTAGAGTGATGAATCACATATTCGTCACATAGGCAGTAGTATGCGAGTCAGCAATTTCAGTCAGGCATGGCCCTATATTTCAGAGTCACCCACACCAATAGCAATATCATGGTCAACAGGATCAGTTCTCACGATCATCTTCCTTTCAGTACGGACTACCTAGGTAAAACCTAGGTTCACATCATACTTTTTCTTCATGTCCTACAGACATCGAACAACAGATTATTGAGAAGCTCTATTCCTACAAAAATGAGATTCAAGATATGCTGGTTGATGTCAACCGTCTATCCTATTGGCAAGATGAGAGATCCACACCTTCTAATTCCATTATTGTCCAGGTTCAGGCTAACCTTAATGGCCTGAATAATACACAACAACAACATTTTGATCAGATATACTACTCAGATTCGCATCAGTCTGAGCACAAGATCCTTTCATTTGATAATGTCACTCACGAGCGGAAGGACTATGTAGTTGTACCTGATCAGGAACATGACATGGAGTAGGATGTCTTTGAGGCTCCACCTGATGAGTCCTTAGAGGATGGATGATTAACCCTACTCCCTATTCACACCACATATATGTTGAGGATGATGCTAGACCTTCATGTAAATTTCAAAGAAGATTGAATCCAAATCTAAGGAAAGACGTTAATAAAGAAATTTAAAAATGATGTGAAGCCTTTATATACCCCATATCTGCCTCCAAATGGGTGGCCCCATTGCATGTTGTCCCAAAGAAGTCGGGAATTTAGATGGTCACCAATGAGGGGGGAGTAAAGATCGCGACATGAGTACACATGTCATGGTGTGTCTGCATCGATTACAGACACATGAATGTCATGACAAAGATAGATCATTTTTCCTTTCCCTTTATTGATCAAATTTTCAAGATATTGGTAGGGAACGAATTCTTATATTTTCTTGATAGGTACTATGGCTACAATCAAGTATCCATAGCTCATGAGGATCAAGAAAAGACCATGTTTACATGTACAATCTGTACATATGCACTCAAGTGTATGCCTTTCAGGCTTTGTAATGTCCTTGGTACTTTTAGTGATGCATGGTTGATGTGTGCACCGAAATGGTGGGAGATTTTCTGGAGGTTTTTTATGGATTATTTCTCGATTCATGGGGATTATTTTGATACATGTCTTGAACATTTAGACCAAGTAGTCCAAAGGTGTAGGGAGGTTAATATGGCAATCTCATGGGAAAAGATTCATTTTATGATTCAAGTGGGTATCGTGTTGGAGCATGTCATCTCCAAAAAGGGAATGGAGGTTGACCCGGTCAAGGTGGATGTAATCAAGAAACTCGACCCGCCAACCAATGTGAAGTCAACGTGTTCCTTCTTAGGGCATTTTGGATTTTATAGATGATTTATCAAGGATTTTTTTTAAAGATTACCTAACCACTGACCGAGCTCATAAGTAAAGATACGGAGTTCATTATCGATCATAGTTTTTTTGAGGCCTTCGAGCTCTTAAAAAGAAAGATAATGGATTCATCTGTCTTGCAAGCTCCTGACTGGTATCTTCCCTTTGAAATCATGACTGATGCATCGGATTTTGCTATAGGAGTCGTGTTAGGATAGATATGAGATGGGTTTCCGTTTGCACTTCCCTACATGAGTAAAGTATTAGATCCATCCAGTGTTCATGAAAGCGCCACGTGCAGTCACATACAGCCACATATGCCTAATCAGCCTCCTCACTGCACCGATTACATGAAGCCCCCTTTTATGTGCCATTTGTGTAAATGTGGGTCGCATATGCAGGTTATCCGGTAGCATAAGCATTATGTGTGCCGGCTTAAGGTCTAATTGGGTAATCATATCCAGATCTTAAAATCCAGATACGATATGACTTAGAAGAAGCATGATTCTCTACTCTCGAACCCCCTCTCTTCCAGTATCACTTCTCACCCCTGATACTCTTCTCCCAACAAACCCCTAACCCCATATCCTCCAACCTCCATCGCAATCGCCGCCCCGAAGCTCATCTGCCTCCGACGGTGCTGCGAAGCCCCTCCGCTACTCCGCTAGGAAGCACCTCCACCTTTCAGCTCCTCCGTGATTGTGATAACCTCCTCCAGGTAACCCTAGATCTCTTGTTTTTATCCTATTTGATGCTCTCTCTTTTTTATGTTCGTGTACGATGAAGGTAGAAAACCCTATCATCTAAATAAATAAATATAAATATAAATATAATTAGGCATGATTTTTTATTTATTTTGCCAACTTAAGGTCGGATGTATGATTTTTTGGTAAAATGAAGTGTTTGTATCGTATGCTTATGTTATTACTAAGGTATGAATTGTTTGAGAAAATATCTACAATGAATTTTTATATTACTGAGATCTATTTATTCTATTTGTTATCGAGGTCTCAATTTCAGTTGCTTTCAATTTCAGTTTATTGATATGTTTAGTTTGAGGTCTGGATTTCAACTTGTATGGTATAGCTTAATATCTTGTTTACTTATATTTTGTTTTTTCAATTAATTCTGAATTTCAATCTTTTCACTGTTGAGGTTTACATTGTTTTGTACCGAGGTCTGAACTGTTTAGTTTTATTTTTCTTTGATTTTGAATTTTAGTTGTGTTATTTTGATTTTTATATATTAAATCAGATCACATAATACTATCTTTGATGATTTTGATATTTAGTTGTACTATTTCGAGCTCTATATTGAAGTCATTTTGCTTAGGTCTTCTTTTGAACCATATTTATTCATAAATTTAATTTCGTTGTAGTCACTTTTGTAGATATTTATTTATTTTTAAATAAAAAATAGAAAACCATGTAAAACCGCATATACCCTGCATATGCTTCCGTATACCGCTTAAATGCATAAGCATACCACTTTCTTGAACCTTGGATCCGTCACAGAAGACTTATACAGTAACTGAAAGGAAATGCTCACAATAGTTTGGACCTTAGAAGTTTAGGTCTTACCTATTAGGGTCCAAGGTGACTATTTACGTCGATCACACAACAATCCGATACTTAATAGAAAAGAAGGATGCGGAGGCACATCTTCTTAGGTGGATTTTATTGCTCAAAGAGTTTGATTTAGAGATTAAGGATCAACCTGGATTTAAGAATGTTGTGGTTGATCTTCTATCCCGCACTGAGTTGAAGGATTCCCTTGATTTAAAACCTATAAGAGAGAAGTCTTTCCCAGACAAGTCAATATGTGTTATTAATTCACTCCCTTGGTATGCTATCATGATGAACTATCTTGTCTCCAAGCAAGTTCCACGAGATTGGAATAGGAACTACATTGATCAACAATAGTGGGAATCGAGGAAGTATGATTAGGAGGACTTGTTCCTTTTCTTTAAAGGATAGGATTATGTCTGGAGAAGATGTATTACTCAGAAGGAATACCAGAGTGCCCTCGCACATTGTCATACTTTAGAAGCAGGAGGAGACCATTCGGGAAAGAGAACCGCTCATAAGGTGATACAATATGGATTTTACTGGCTGACCTTATTTCAGGATGCTTATTAGGGGTGCACACGGATCGGATAAAATCCGTAATCCAATCCAATCCGATGCTTTTGGATTGGATTGGATTGGTTTGGTTTGGTTTTATCATTCTAATGGATTGGATCGGATTGGAATTTTTGAAATTCGTTGAAGTATGGATTGGATTGGATCTTTACCAAAATCCGATCCGATCCGATCCGATCCAATCCATTAATCCGTTAACACACATGTATGCATGTAGATACATACATACCTAAATACATACATACATAATATCTATAAGCACCTATTTTGAATTCTCTATAAGGACATAATCAATGTCATTGATGTTATCTTTTCCATATCAATCTTGGATACAAGTCCTCTTGATATCACCTTTCTTATCTCTTGAAAGGTATATGTTAAATTGCCAAAATAACAAAGTATGATTATAACTTGTAAAATGATAAATCCATGTTCTTTTATTCCTCTCCTAGTTCACTCTATCTCATTTCACTATTGGCCTCCAAAATTCCTCATGATTCTCTCTCAGTCCATTTCGTTGATGCCCCCCTCTTGCACATTGTTATTCTTCCCCAACATAATTTTGCCATGCCACCGTCCTCACGATGTCGCCACCCATCTCAAACAACATAATCCCCTCTCACGTGATACCATATGACCTCGGTATACCGACACTCTTCTTATCTTTATTAAAAGACGATAGATTTGGGATAGTTGTCTAGTATATTTATTAGATATTTTTGATCACATTGCTTCTTACCTTTTACTTGCTCTAGCTTGCAACCTTATTTTAGTGATGAAATTGGATCAATTACATAAACCTATATAAGAAGAAACAAGCATTATTTCAATTCATTTTATTTTTAATTTGATATATATATATATTCATATTTTTCATATAATTTGTATATTTTGACTATAGATATAATCTTACAAATAAATTACAGTTCAGATCCATTTTAAATGAGAGGCATGATGCCTAATTTGTGGGTTATATTTAAGTTAGTTTTGTCGTGCATACTCAATCGAGTATGAATGTTTTATGATTCTCTTTTAGATGATGTATTATAGAGCCTTGAAGGATGTTCTTGTGAGTGGTTGGGTTTGACATAGTTTAACATTCTAAGTTAATCATGGACTTCATCAATATCCGATCACAGAGATCACATTTTTTATTTATCTAACTTCTCTTGGTATCCTTATTTGATAACTTGTGTTGTTTTTATTGAAACCATTTGATGGAAATCAATTTCAAAAAACAAACTAATGCATTGTTTATTAAAGAAAAAATAAATTTCAAATTCAATATAATCCTTTAGTTTGATTGTGTGATCTTCAAATTTTTATAGTGTAATAATTCTTCAACTTTCATTTGATATGTATTTTTTCCCTTTTCTTTACTTCTATTCATAAGATCGATTTTTAAGTCATTATTCGAATGTTCGAGGACTAGTGTATTGCAAAGTATAAACATGTAAAGTAGACTATTGTGTGAGAAATTATAAGTATAAAATCTGAACCAATCCAATCCAATCTGTAATCCGATGGATTGGATCGGATTGGATTTAGATATCTGATGGATTGGATTGGATTCAAAAAAATAAAAATCCGTTAAGGTTGGATTGGACACGGATTAAGCTAAAATCCGAACCAATCCGATCCATGTGCACCCCTAATGCTTATGATTTTGTCAGGTCATACCCGGTTTGTTAAAGGATGGGAGAGATAGTTGGATCTAGAGATGAGATGCTCATGCAATCGGTGATTTTCAGTGATGTTTTTGATGCATGGGGTATTGATTTTATAGGTCTCTTTCTTAACAGTAATGGATATGAACACATTTTATTAGAGATTGATTACTTCTCTAGATGTGTGGAGGGTATCCCAAACCGAACTGTAAATAGTAAGATTGCTTTTAAGTTTGTGAAAGATCACATAATTCTAGGATCAAGGTTCCAAGGGTACTAATTTTAGATGTGGGTAGCTACTATGTGAATCGTAAGATGAAAAGTTTGGCTAAGAACTATGGGATTGATCACATGGTTTGACTAAGAATTATGGGATTGATCACATGGTTACTAATCCTTAAAACCCACAGTCAAAAGACATGACAGAGGTTTCCAACATAGAATTTAGGAGTATACTTCAGAATTTAGTTCGTTCTGATGGGAAGAATTGATCTATGATATTATATCCAATTTTGTGGGCCTACAAGACGGTTTATAAGACACCACTTGGTACTCCTCATTCTGAATGATTTAAGGCAAATCATGTCATTTTCCTGTTGAGTTAATTCTCAAATCTGAATGGGCAATTAAAAAGATAAATTAGAATAGTCACCATGTGAAATTATGTAGAGACTTAAACATGAATGAATTTATAAAAATCTACAATAGAGCGTATGACAATAGTATAGTCTACAAGGACAAAGTCAATAAATGGTATGATCAACAAATTAAGTGCAAGAACTTTGTCTCAAGATAGAATATATGGTTGTTGAATGCTAAATTAAAGATCTTTCATGGTAAGCTTAAGTCTAAGTAGACGGGTCCACATATAGTGAGAGAAGTGCATGGTAATGGAAGTGAAGAGATATTTGATCTCATGGATGGTGCACGTTCTTTCTTGGTTAATGGATAATTGTTGAAGCACTTCAGCGAATCAAATGAACAGTTAGTTCAGATTGAGCAGATTTACTTCATGTGACGATTCTGATGCTACTCATACCTATTCTACATGAAGATTGTTGCAGAAGATTCAGTTCAGAACAGATTCAACAGCTAAAGATTTACCCATTCCTGATCTCCTGACTTTACTTGATAACCATGATTCCCTTCATTCTCTTGTATTTCTCGGTCTTCTTTTCTTTAGGTTCTTTCTTTCTACTTAGGCTATTTTAGGCCTAAGTATGAGGGGATTGAGACCCTATTTGCATATTCTTTATTCTTTTGGTACCCTGATCTTCTATATTTTCTTCCTACACTTAGGCTATTTAAAGCCTAAGTACAAGGGGAGAGCCCGTTTCAGTTCTCGACGGTTTTCTTCTCTATACTTCATACGAGCTATGTTCTTTATTTCACTTCGTGCCATGAGGACATAGCCTACGCTAAGTGTAGGGGGTTATGAGTATATATTTCATATATATATATATATATATATTATCCATAGCTCATACTTTTAAGTGTTTTCAATTTATATTATAGGTTAAGGGTATGAGAATTTGAAACTGATTGGTAAAATGATTTGTAAATAATTTTGAAAATCTTTATATATATGTGACAAGAATTTGTAGAATATTTTACATATTGTTTGAAAAAGGGTACAAATAATTTTTTTAACATATTGTTTTGTATTTATTTACAATTTGTTAAAAATAAAAAAAACAAAAACTAATATTAATTAATAAGTGGTTTTATCCCTGATACTTTCACATCACACAAGACTTGTGTAGTTCAGGATACTTGGTTTAGAGTGGCATTTAACTCGGATTTTAATCATTCTTGTTCATTAGGGTCTTAGGACTTAATAACTTGAACTCCTTGGTTTGAAAGATATACATGTATGTTGCATGTAGAATCACTATTCTCAAAAAAATATGCCCGGCACTACACATGCAGAATTGCATTATCACTGTGATGAGTCTATGTTTTGCCTGAGGAACCAGGACGAGAGGTTTGAGTTGGAACATGGTTTTTTGATGCTTGAGGAAGGGATAAGATTAAGGATTACGCATGAAATATGAGTGTCAGCACATTAGCAAGTATGGGAACAAGGTTTCTATACTAATTTGACAAAATCCTAAGTGCTTGTGTGTGTGAAATCATAAAAATTGTTTATCAGTATGCGCAAACTTGATAAAAGCAGTGGAGCTATACAAAAACAAAAGAGAAAAAGGAAATTATCAAAAGAAAAGCTCAAACATTCCAAATACAAAGAGCTTATTGGAAAGTGCTACAAACCATTTCAAAGTGTTCACTTGGACCAAAGCTGGTATGCCTTATGAGTCAGACGAGCATGGTAAAAGAGCTCTACACCGTAAGTGATACAAGTCTGGGTGTTGAAGGTATAATAGACACTCAAAAGAGACACACCCCGGTGTATCCCAGAAAAACAAGTGCAGGTGACTCATAATTCTTGACAGATATAGTGATCTACGCCAAAAATACAAGTGTGTGTTAATAAGGCACTCGAATGATCATCGTCCCCATGAGAGGAGAAAAGAAATAACACAAACCTAAATCTTCAATACTTGACCTTTCCGTCTCACATTTTTTAGTCTGACAACTAAAGGGATGGTGGAATGAAGTGAGACTCTATTTATTCCCTAGAGTCAAGGGTTGGTTCCTAAGGATGATCTTTTAGATGGGAACCTCGGGTGAAACTTAAACTCTATACTTGTATATGTAATCAACACTAGATGTCACACTCCTTATATGTATGTATATAGAGGAGTTGATAATTAGGGAAGTTGAGTTCTTTTTTTAGTGAGACTTGGTTAAACTTAGAGTATAAAAGTCCCATGAAACTTGTATCCTAAATGTCAAGTCTTGTGTTTCACATGCACAGTCAAGGATTCAACTTACTTATTCATTATGTTTTTTGCTCAAGGAGGAGCAAAGTTTAAGTATAGGAGGTGACGAATCTTATATTCATCAACTTTATTTTTATTAATTAGCATTTTATCTTAAACTACCATTTAACTTAGTATTTAATTAAGTAAAATTAACTTTTTATACCTTGTAAATAATTGAAGCTAACTACTGTATATAAATAAAGTATCTAATATATGTGTTCAAAGTTCCTTTTATTTTTTGTGTTTCTCATTAATAAAAATCTAATAAAATGTAGCGTAATATTATATATTATTTACTATCTAAAAAATAAAAAAATAAAAAACTATTAAAAGAAGTATTTTTATTCCTTAAAAATACTTATAATAATATTAAGTTGTAGATCTCAAATATATATATATACAACTTTCATGTTGAACACTTTTAAATTTGACTTCATTTAACATTTTAATTTGTATTTATATTGCTTTATTTTTTATCTATTTTTGATTGGGCCATGTAGCTTAATCAGAGGTCTCATGTGTCTGGCTCTTTATTTAGAGTCACCCTTCATCTGGGCAGTCTAATCTTTTGATCAAATAGCCATAATACCATCAACCCCGCGTCGCTTAGAGCCACTTGATCAAACGATCAAGCAGTCCATGCTAGTCCACTCGTGCCTCCATTTAGGTCATTAGATCCCCATATCCAATAGCCACATGTTATCTTCCTCCTCGCGCCCCTTCGACCCATGCTCCGCCAGTTGCATAACCGACCATCTTCTCTGATTTATGTTGGTCTCCACACGTAGCTTCAAGACATGAGATGGGTACCTTCACGTTTTCCTCACATCCCTCCCTCACGTCCTATCCTCCATGTCCACCATCTCTTTCATATGAGGTTGCAGTTGACAAACGAAATCACCCTCTCCCACTGCCTAGTATTCGAACAAAACCCCCTCTCCTCCAACCTTCATCGGTTATCCGCCCTTGTGTGAGAATCCTATGATCTTCTTCCTTCTTCTAGTGATAATGTGAGATAGAGAAGTCAAGCAAAGACCTAGGTCTTCACCGGTGAGATCCACGACCACCTCACTTGTGTCGCAGCCCACATTCCAGGTGCCGTTTGAGCTCCATGCCTTGCCACCATGTCGATTGAGGACCCATGAGTGTCTAAAGCTCCAATCCGAGGAAAGTGTTCCGCCCTCCACCATTCTTCTTCTTCCCAGGTCTTCAGTTGATTCTATCTTCGAGTTCTTCTATTTTTTACGCATACGCATACCATCTCATTCATCTGATCATGCCTACTCCTTCACCATAACACCCTCATCTTCTTGCATCCCTCCGACAACATTTTCCCCTATTCCATATCCTCATTCACCTTGATCCAGTCGCCATTCTTGCAAAAGAGGATGACCCATTTAGGGCCCCATCTCTAGTCACCTTCGATGGCCCTCTTGTTCGCCTATTTTCATCCCCAATTATCCTCGTTCTTCGGTATGTATACTAACAATGCAGGTCCCTGGTTGATCGGAGATTGGAAGCCATCTCTGACCTCCCAATTTCCATCGAGGATTGTGCATCATCCCATCATTTCAAACGTGTTCGACTCACCTCCGACGCTCCAACTGACCTCGTCTAGGCTTCAGCTATCTACTCGGACCATCCTAGATGACTTAGGAGCTTGGAGGAGGAGTGCAGCCATTGTCGGAGCCCGATCCCCTCATCGTCGCTCACAGAGGAAGGAGGAGTTACGGTCACAGTGGGATCAGATTGATTTGATATGATCCTACGATCCTCAGCTAGAGTCATACCACCCTTCGAGCCTTTAGCCTCGAGCGGAGCCGTACTTGATTCGAAGTGACCAACTCTTCCACATGGCCTGAGCCTACTACGTGCCTTAACCTCCAACTGAAGCTACTTCATGGTCGAAGCACGTGTGCTTGGGATTTTCGCACCTAACCTCCATCGGGTCTTCTGATTTACATTTTTATCCCTACACATGGAATTTTTATAGATAAGGCCCCAACATATTTTGATTATTGCACTTAAATCCTTCTAGAACCTATGTATGATGTTTGTTATACATTTTTAATCATGTTTTCTTGCAAATAAGCTCCTATATTTGAACCTTGATAATTTTTACATCTTTAATTCATTTTTAATGAAATTAGTTTCATTTTAAAGCTCTAATTATGATATTTAATTCAACATGTTTTATTCTCGTTTGTGATCGGTAAAGTTCAAAGTATTGATCATAGAAGGGTGTTGATTGTATGTCATTGATTTCTTAAGCCATTAATGTATTGTAGCTCACTTCAATGCATGAATTGAACCCTGGATTATTTAATGAACTTAGAATTTAATTAGGTTACATAATTATTGATTCTTCACCATCAATAACCTAATTGAATGGTGAATGTTCATTGAGTAGTATTAGTGCTCTATTAAATATGTGCATTGATTATTCACTTTGGGGCAAATTTAATCGATTGGATTTCAATATTCATAATTAATTCAGGAGCTTCATATGTGATCGTATACTTGTGTGACATTTATTCATTTTTATTGTATTACATTTTGTAGAATATAATTAACATGACTTGCATTATAAGGTCAATAAAAAATCATGCATCCAGATGTATTGTCATTGACCTATATACACTATACAATTACTTAACCTAGATATTCAATATCTGATTAAATAGACTAATTGCCTGTATCCTTGTTTTCGATCCTGGACTTGTCCAGGTATAAATTTAAATCAAGCCCTCTTAGCGGAGACCTTTAGCTTGGTTCTGATGACATGTTAATTGGCACGCACTACAATTTGGCGTATTTAACTTAGCCACTTAGCGATTCATCAATAATATGAGTGATTTCATCTATTTTCACATATTTGAAAAGAAGATTAAGTTAATGATTTAAGTGATATGGTGAGTGTTTTACTCTTGAGTTGAGAAATGTGGGAAAAGGATAAGAAGAAGGAGATGATAGAACCAAGTTGTCCCTCTATATTAGTACATGCCTTCCACCATCTTATGGAATTAACACACGAGTAAATTACATAAAAATCTATGAACTATATACCCAATTTTAATATCATACCAAACTTTAAAAAGTGACCATATGGTACTCAATCTTTAGGATTTGTCTCAAATTGATTACGAGCTGATGTGATTTTACGCTAATTAAAGTTGTGGACTACATTAGAACAAATCTTAAAGATCGACTGCCACATTGTTACATTTAAAGTTCGATACGATATTGAAATCGAGTATATGGTTTGATGTTTTTGTGTAATCTACGCTAAATATCTTGTAGGACCCACCTGAGATTGCATCCTTATCCTCTCCATCTTTTTCCCCATGACTAATAATATGATTTATCCTCAACATCATCATTTGAATGTCACATTCCATTCAAGTTGTCCTGCCCAACAAGATTGATCTAACTCCACAATTAATCCATGCTTTCTTAGGAGTACTAAAGCAAAAAAATACATAAAATGGCATTCATTTGCCAAAAATGGATTCGACACTTGGAGAGAGAGAGAGAGAGAGGAGGAGGATGTAGAGAGAGAGAATGGGAAAGGAAGGGACAGGTGGTAGGAAGGAGTGGTGAAGTAATGACATCATGTGGTAACTATGACCATTATTGTTAGCAAGACTGATGTGGTCGTACCATTAAACTTATGGCCCCTTTCCTTTTTATCAATGCTCTTCTGCCAATAATTAAATTTGATCCCTCTGAAATCTCTCCCCACCTTTGATTGGCTTCACAAAAAGGTGGTTGTTCAAAGGTTAGGACCAATGTTTCCATCCTTTCAACATTTAGGGTATTTTTGGGGGACTTTTACACCATGACTCCATAATCCTTTGTCCAATTACACCACATTACCTGCGATCTTTGTAAGTGCATCAATACCTTTATAATTTTACTTTATTTAACGCATATCCTTGTTCCAATATTGTGATATAAGAGTCAGTAAGATTACAAGAGTCATGTGTAATTTACAAAGGACATGATGTAATTGCGGAGAGATTGTAAGGGTCTCGGGGTAACTACTGAGTCATGGTGAAACGATTTCATTTTCTCTTAGATTTCATCCCCTGAACCGAACCTATGTTACGTCTCCAAACCATAGGAATCTTTACTCGCAATGTTGTTCATAATGATCACTAGAATCGAAATAACGAAATTCTTGGATCGTCTCGATGGTTTCAAAACTCACACCTTTTTTTAATCAACATAATGCACTTCCATATATCCATTCAGAGAAAAAAAACAAAATAGATGACCCTCGAAATCATAATCTATTTATATACAATGTCCAAAAAAAATAAGAAAGAGAAAGCAAAGACCATAAAATAAAAGTGTGTAGCCTCCTTGTCAAATAAAGTTTGAGGAATCATACATGGGAATACATAAGTTCATGTATGATCATTTTTCATAGACAAAGACCATGTAATGTGTTCAGAGACACTATGTCTTACAAACATGTATGTTTAGCTTAGGTGTCCTGTGAGATGAACGTAGAGAAATTCGAGTAGTAGTAGGACCAAATGGGAAAGTGTGTTACGGAGAGCAAGCATACCTTAAACACATAATAGGATCTTTGATAACAACTAACATTATCATAAAACATGGAGAAGCCGGTGAGTGAAGCTATCTGCTAAGAAAGAAGTCAGTTAGGTTGTCGAAGTTTAGTCCTAGCAGCGCCTTTTCCTTGCATTTCGACATGAGAAACATTCCATGTTAAATGGGTACACTTGTACACTGTGTATTTATACACACATGTACCTGTATAACTATCGATATATTTGCATATATGCCTTTTGCAATGTTTACAACTGAGATAGGAGAAAGTATACATCATCGCAGGAGATGAAAATAATGGAATGAGAGTGATATTAATTTACCTTGAGCTAGGCTGGTTTTTCTTGCTTTATTTATTATTATTGATTATTGTCTTCATCCTTTGTGATTTAATACTTCACTAGCTTTTGCACTTTCTTTTATAATAAAGTATTGTTATTTTATGTTATATATTACGCCTCCCGCTTATGCGGAAGCGCATCTCAATACTCAATGGCATGTTATCCAACAACAGTCACAAACAAGTTGCACAACATATAAGTCATACAAAAAATATAGTTAAGTTAGTCAAATATATACATAAAATAATGAAGCTAAAGTATAGCTAAGTTACTTAAATAAGTCCATTTTTACATATACAGGTAGATCCCAAAATCTCAATTTCATAAATAAGCTTCGATTCTTGTTTGTAGATAACTTGATGTGCATTAATTCAATGATAAGTAGCAATTCATATGAGATATTCAGCTTTCGACGTTACTCTTTTCAATTTAGGATCGAATTATTTTACAATCTTTACTGGCCAAAATTTTGTTATGGTTTTTTTATTATGATTAATATTATATGCACAGTAGAGTTGATTTCATGTTATTTGGCATCAAAATGGATTTATTAGAAATGTTAGAAAGTTGTACCCTATATATAATGGAATATATACATGCTTTGGCTCCTCATTTTTCATTTGATTTTCTTTCTTGGACTTAAATGTGAGTTAATTATATATAATTAGTCTAATTTTATTGTCAGAATTAATTTTATTTTTTTGTTTAATTTTATTTGCTTTTGCTCATGAATTAAAGACATATTTTGCAAAATGATCTTTTTTTTATTTCCTCAATTTTTCTAGATTTCCATCCTTTTTAATTATATGCTGCCTATTCTGCAGGTTATGGGCTCGATCGTTAGAAGGTTTTTAAATTTTAGTTTTTGAAAAACTGATGGAGATATTGCAGTTCAATTTAGAGCTAAGAGAAATATTACGTTTTTCAAGGGATGATGTTTAAATTGTATGCGTAGACTAATTTTTAAGTATTTTCTAATCGATATGTATAAATATTACTTTCTTATTTATACATCCCTTCTTTAGGATATTACGCTCTTCAAATAGTAAACTTAAATATTTTTGCATGGATAATCCATCATATATTTAATATGCCATATATACCTATCTTTCTATTTTGCATAATTGCATGTACATGCATTTTTTATACTAATTTGTTTACTTATATAATATTTCTTTATTTGATGACAATAATTAAGAGATGTATTTAATTTAAGTGTTCTTGAGATACAGTATCCAAATTCCATTTATATCACAATTAGATTTTGTGATTGATCGGACGTTGTGGGCGTATGATTTAGATATTGGAAGGTGTATGTAAATGCAAGTTCGAATCTTCTTATAGTAAACCTTTATAATTCGATTATATTTGAATTTTTAATAATGGTGCCATAAATTGAACCCAATCAATTAATATATCAGTTAGATATTAAATTTAAATGCATTAAAAAATATATTACCTAATATAAAATAATCGTAACTAAATAATTTTTTGTGCATAATTTTCCCTGCATGTTGGCACAGTGCAATTAAATCAGGGATTTTACCCCCACGAACTATATAACTTTGTAAATTACTTTCATGCCTTTTGAAACGTCGATATTCCTCCTTCGACTCCGTAAAATTGTTCTGCCTTACCTCACGAACTCCGCCATTAAATTTACTTTTACTTGAGTCAATGTCTTGAGTTAATTTAACGATGGGAGCATTGGATGGTGGATCTCTCCCCTCCACATCTCCTTCTTCCTCTTCATCATCTTCTCCTTCCTCCATTCCTCTTCTTCCCCGTCCTCTCTTTACTCTCTGTCTCTCTTTCTTCACCGCATTCCATCTGTCCACCAAATCACAATTTTTTTCTATTTTCACGGATAAACCATGCCATTCGATCACGAAAATGATTTTAAAAAAATTCAAAACCAATTCTTAAATCGACTAATTGAATATTTGACACTGCTAAGCAAATTGATGAGAGAATATTAGGTTGGATTTTGGCGATATGGAAGAGGGTTCTCCTCGCACAGACCAAGATGCTTGTATCATCGAGCACTCCTGTGCTCCTCCACGTGCTGCATGTATCTCCCGAACTTCAGCATCTCATACAGTTCCACCTACTCGTCCTCCCCATTCGATCACCGGAAGAGGCCGGGGGTGGAGCAAAAGGAGGTGGATGGGCGGGGTGGAGGAGCAAGGGAGGAGGAGGCGGTTGGGGCGGAGCAACGGGAGGGGAGGGGGAGGTAAAGGGGGCGGGGCGGAGGAGTAAGGGGAGGTAGAGGCGACGACTCGAGGCGGGGCAATGAGAGGGGAGGATGAGGTGGAGGTGGAGGGGAGGAGGAACAAGGGGAGAGAGGAGGAGAGGAAGAGGAAGTGGACGATGCCACTTCTGTAAATTTATCAAACAAAGAGGTCAATTCATACCTCTTTTTAATGGAATCCGATTATATTTAACGGGTAAATGGATGGGGGTTAACCACAAGGTCTTGAAGTAAAGGTTAGCAAGTTTATAAGGTCGAAGAAGGAAATCAAATGTCGAGAAGGTAATTTACAATGTTTATAGGGTTAACGGGGGTAAAAATCTCATTGAATAATGCAATGAATTATGTCGTATATAACTTTTTTTTATAAATACATATTAAATAATTTTGCATTAAATTTCGGGTGGATGTCATTTTCCCACAAAAGAAGTAGATCAAATTCATCATTCCCCACATCTTAAATATTAATAATATTAAATTGATAAGTGGACTGGTCTTTTTCATTCCACGTCAAATAATACCCACATTAACCAAAAAAAACTCCCACTATTATATTTTTTGGTTGGAAAAATACTCCGTAGTCAAATATTCTCTCTCTATCAATCTCTATCTCTAATTTCCATTTGTTCGTCCGCACTCATTTGCGTATATTTCACGTTAGATGCAAATAGACAGATATAAATACGTACATATGGCCATTATCTTATTTTAATCCGTTTTAAAATCTATACATAAGCACATATGAAGAGATGGTACTTAGAGTTGCAACTTTTTTTAGAACAAAAGAGATCAATATCATTCATGATAGCCAAAAGACCACAGAGGCTATAGGGATTTTTTATACTAGATCCCAAATTTCGGTACCTTTTAGTAAATCTATACAAATATATTCATCCTGGCGGAAATTACCTCTCCTTCTCACATTTAATAGAGTAAATTACACCGAAGCCCATGACCTACACACAACTTCATTGTCACTCCCCAACTTCAAAATGTAACAAAGTGTACTCAGTTTTTTAGATTCATCAAGTCTTTCTCTTCAATTTTTCTAGAAACAACATGATCTGTTCAAAAAAATTGTTGATATTCTTAGGATTGACACAAGTTTATGTTAAAATAATTTTCTACATGATTTTAAGTTAAAAAATCTTTCCGTCTAATAAAAAAGTATGCATTTCTATTTTATTTAGTCCTAAAGCAAACGATATTGGCTTCATCCCTCAACCTCCTCATCACCTCAACACCTTGTTCATCGCGGGCCTTCCTATTGAGTTTTCTCATGTGAAGACTGATCAATGACGTATATGCATGAGTCGACCTCATCGGTCCAACATTGATCATGCTTATATATTGGTAATTTCAGATAAACCTTCGTGTATCCCTAATTCCATAATTGCGATATGAGCTCATGCAGTGCTGTCCCTGACATTTCATGGGCCCTAGGCAAAAGAGAAGAAAAGGGTCCCTATAAAAAATAATTTAAATTTTTTATTTTTAAATTTTTTATAAATAAAGTTCTTTAAATTTTACAAAGAACTATGTATGTTTATGATCAACGAGCAGCAAACAATAAGTAATGAATTAAAATTATAAAAAAATAATTTCTACAATCGAAATAGACATCTATGGATATAATGCAACTCAAGGAATGTAAATACAAACAAAAGCTATGGGCAATAGCTAGCAAAAAAATGTTGGCATTGTTTTTTTAAGTTAGGATTTTTGAGAACGTTCAAGTACAGAAGCACATATATCTATTGACTACAATAACAAAAATATTTAAAAAATTAAGAGTTTCATCTCTTAATGTCTATTTTCCATATCATATGGGCAGGAAAAAAATAACGTCAGAGAATAATAATATTCAAGCAAGAAGCACTAAACAATTAATTATAATAAAAATAATACATGATTTAAACAGATAATAAAATAAAAGTTATGGAAAAAATAATCAAGTCATCAGTTTTTTTATTTGACAGTGGCAATCAGGACAGGCTGATAGTTTCTATAAACAATCCAAGATCCAAACATATATATATATGTTAATAAAAATAACTTCTCCATCACAACTAGCATTAATCTTGAAACCTAAATAAAATAATAAGATTTAGTTTTACGGAAAACAAAATAAGTTACCTAAAAAGATTATTTGATGGTTATTCATAATCCAACCATAAAATATTCTTACCACAAATATAAAAATGATTATAATGACAACAAAAACTTTGAAAGAGGAAAGATATGTCCTGTGATTGAGAAATGAGAGATGAATTTTTTTCATAAAAAAGATAACAACAATTCAAGCGGTTAACACCACATTCCCAATCCCCTACAATGTGTAATAACTTTCAATTTTGTACTTTCTTAGAAAAAAGATAAGAGATGATTTACAATTACACAAATATGATGAGATGTGCGAATCCAAAAAATAACCGTGATTTGTTGATCTAAGGGAAAAATTACAATGCACAAATATAAAAAAATACCATTAACTGAGGCCGTGATTTATAGGCGTCCAACACCAACAACGAATCATAAATTGAAAGCAAGAGAAATTGCAGCAGTGTCAAAAATCGTAAATCACAAGATGAGAAGGTCATATTTGTCTCCAAATGACACATTTAAATTCAATGTGGGGTCTTAACTTTTAAGATATTGATGTGGCGTTGGGGAACCCAAAGGCTTTTTAGGCATTTAAGATATGAAGAGTCAAATGACATATGCAAATGTAAATAATTAATGGACATGTGTAGCCATTTAGACATTGAATTGGTATTTGATAGGGATGGAGGCGGATACAGATATGTCTGACTATCCGCTTACAGTATTCCAAAAATTACCAGATATGGATATCCGTATCCAAATATTAATCGAATACGGATCGGATATGGATATGAATCGTAAAAAATATTCAGATATGGATGCAGATATGGTAGTGGCATGAATATCCGGATCCGGATCCAGATATCAGAATAAAACATTTAATATTATTTTATATATTAGTTAATATAATACAAGACACAACCTCATGTTATTATATTAGTATTAAATATTATATAATACAATATATCAATGATATCAATAAACTTTCATTTATTTGGGATGGGCACGAACAAAAGTTACGAAACTATATCCCCTTTTTTGCTTATGGTTAAGAACACATGTCACCTCGATGATCCTTTTTGTCATGATGCAACTTATTTATATTTCATTGTCAATTTTTAAAATCATTGTAAACTTTGATTAAATATCAATTCATATTCGTATGTGATCATTAATAGACCCGTATTTGGACTCCATGTTTATTGGATCCATATTTGGATTCACTCTTTCATTGGTTCATATTTGGATTAGCTTTTTATTTAATATGTATTCGGGTTCGCTCTTTATTCGATCCATATTCGGATTCGTCAAATATTTGATTCGTATATGTATCCATAATTTTAAGGATACGATTTCCCTAATGCATATATGAATCATATCCGTATCCACACTCGTATTCATTAGAGATGAAGCGAATATGGATATAGAAATAGGCATATCCGATCCGTTTTCATCCCTAGTATTTGAAATAAAAATAATAAAAACTAACTATATGTAGCCAATTTAGAGATGGGTCCCGGAAATTGCGGGGCTCTGGGCCATTGCACCCCGGGACAAGGTTCAGGTACGGCCCTGAGCTCATGGGGGCAACTTCTCGTTGTACTCCAATACAATTTCGTGAAAGGAAGAGAAGAGAGTCTCGTTGGAGCAGCAGAGGTGGTTATATTACCGAACCATTATAAGTACTTGCACTGTGTGATTGTATGTGCTTCTCTTTTCTGATCATTTTTCTACTTGTGTACAAAGGGTGGCGGTGACAAAGTTGATGAAACTAGCAAGCTAATTTCAGGAAAGCTACTCTTTTATTTCAAAGAAATCTCGAAAATCCAAATATACGTTTGAAGTGATCCCTTAATAAGGAATACACCACTAAACTTACCTTGCGAAGTTTTCCTTTTGATTTTTCTTATTTACTCATGTACACCCAATTCCCTCAAGATAATCGATTCTACACTCGATCTTCACACGAGATCCAATTACCCAACTGATTCAAACTGTCATTATTTTCAACAACTAACGTTCAAACGGAGTGCACATAGACATCTTTGATTATTTGCTTGTGCGTGTATATGTCCATGTTCGATGAAACATACGTACGTACATGCATGCATACATGCATCAAACACACAAACCTCCAATACCCCTCCCATAGCCCTAATCCACACATCACCAGAAATGGTGATGATGTTTCTGGAATATTATGCAGCATATGCTAAGATTACTTACTTCTACAAGTGGAGCTCCTAATTATCCCAAAGGTTTATTCCTCCATTAAATTTGGTATTATATTATCCCAAAAAGGGCAATGACTCCATTCCCAACAAAAAAACTGCCAAAGGAGATGGAGGACTTTGTATGCAAATGAAGACAAAGGGGAACACACAGTCCCTACACTGACAGCAACCTTTGGATCATGCAAAGCTCTTTTATTTTATTTTTTGCTTTACTTGTTTTATTCTCCCAGAAAAAATATAATGCAGGAGAAAACCAGGAGCTGCTCAGAAAGAGGCTGACAGATCGATATATTTATATATTTATCGCGAGATTTCATGTTCCATCTCGTTCATGTTTGGAACAGCGAATGATTGAGCAAATTAGCTAACTGAATCTGATGAAAGATTTTTAGATTTGTCGATGCAGAGCTCAAACTGTCATGTATAATATATCTAGGGTTCCTTTGATATAGAGGGATATGCCACGGAAAATCTTGGTTTTGTAGAGAAGATCTATCTTTATGAACATCTGTATATCTTGCATTCGGATAGGGCAAAAAAAATTCCGACAGGGAAATATTTTACCTACATTTCAAGTTAGGTAAAAATTCTATCTGACAGATGACTGATAGGTAGAAGTGGGGACATTAGTTTGGTTAGCTGACCTGCAAAAACACAGAAAAATTTAGAACAGTGCAGTCCCCACAAAACAGAAGCAATCAAACAGCACATCAGCAATGGATTCCTGACCATACACAAGGAATCGAAAGAATGCGACAAGCTCCGCCACGATCGAGCCCCATCTGCCGAGCAATGGGAGTACGTATATGCAACGTATTCCTTATGAAAACATTCAGTTTCTATGTCATCAAGTGCAGATTTATCGATAATTCATTTCTTGAGCTCGATCAGAACTGATTTTGTCCGATGTGTCATCTAAAATTTTTAAGTTCAAGTTGTCAAGTAGTAATTTTTTATTCGTGTAGTCCTATAATCATACCTCAGAATGTAAGAGTATTATCTGAAAAAAAAATCCAAAATGAGAACATTGATATAAGTGGTTAGGACTCAAGAGCAATCAATATTACCAACTGAAATTATGCCAAATATAAATACAGGAAAAGGAAATAGACAAAAAGATTAATATGGTACTTGCAGATGCAAAAAAACACAGTTTGTTTCAGCTGCAACAATTATTATATATCGATATCCATTTGAAAGATTTGAAACCAGAATCTCAAAACATGGAATTTCGTATTCTGTAAACATGGAATTATATTCTCGTAAGCACGTTTCCATGAATCTTATATTCTTTATAATATTGATAAACAGTAGATTGAAGTTTTGTTTTAATTATGATTCATCGATATTTTTGGACATCGAAGATCAGGATATCTTTGAAAGATATCTTTGAATTAGATGTGTGATTGGATCTCGCCAAGATCAGATTACCGATCTACTCGTCACGAACCGCATAATATTCTTCGTTACATTCTCCAAAGTGATTTAAACTGAAAGCTAGCACCATCAAATTCGATCGATTCGTTTGCGAACAAACCATATTGATCGGTCAGATCTGATGCTCGACTTAATCAGATCTATGCAAAGTCAAATGTCTCGTTGATTCACCGCGTGATCAGCAATTCATTGACAATCATCTATCTGTAATCCTAACAGGCGATTGCCATCACTGCAGTAACCCTAACAGGAGATTGCCATCACATCATCAACAACTGCAACAATGTGGCAGTTGCAATATATGGTCTAAGTTAGAGAGGTCCCTCCCTTCTTTCGGATGCTATTTCTCCCATATTTTCAACCACCTTGGAAATTGTGGCACATCTGGTCTACTAATATTTAGGGTTTGCTGACAACCTGGACAGCATCTGGAGTAGACTTCTCACCGCCATCATATGTAGCTCTTGACAATGCATCTCGAGCACAAAGAGAAAAGCATACAAGTGTATACTCACGGATCTACAAGATTCACATGTAACTAGGTGAGACCAGATCGTCTGCAGTACTGTAGACTTTACAGTAAAATCAGGGGACCGCTCGAGCCGTCCGATCTTGATCGAGCGGTTCGCATGAGTTTCCACGACATGGGCTCACAAAAAGTGTGAATTCTTGTGAACCACTCGATCAAGATCGAGCGGCTCCGGTGATCCACAATTTTACTGCAGAGTCTGCAGTGTTGTAGATGATCCTCTCGCGTGGCTAGCTAGGTTCCGTCTCTTTGAGGCCAGATGACTTTCACGTGAGCCTAGGCATTAGGCTAGGTACCCATTGGGCTCGTGGAAACCCGATTTAGATGGGTTGGGCTTGGGTAGGCTTTTAGAACTTCGACCCATTTATAATTAAACCTGACCTATTATTAAATGGGCTTATGTTTCAAATCTTTATTTTCGAGCTCGAATCAGCTCGATTGCGTCTCGTATAGATATTTTTAAAATAAATAATAGACTGAAGATCTATCTTTAAACAATCCAAAATAATTCAAAAAATGCAAGGATACTAACCTTTTATGTTTGACAGTCGCATTTGATTGATTACCAATTATTTTTCCATCTTAATTCCTTATAAAATAGAAGATTCTAATTGGAAATATTAGAAAAGCTTATTTTAACATTCTTACTTTCACAATCAATATTACTCCTACTACACATCATTTCAGATAACTTGGTGTATATCATATATTAGGTAAGAGACATAATAATGCGGGGTAAAATATGAGTTTGTGTAAATAGTTCATGGGCTTGGTGGGCAGGCTTGAGCTCCCAAAGTGAAACCTAGCCCGATAATAACTGGGCTAAGCTCGACCCAACCGTAAATGGCCTTGATTGGGTGTGGGCATTGAGACATGTAGGTCAAGTGAGCTTTTGCTTATAGCTAAATGGGCCAGCCCAACCCGATCCAATGCCTAGGCCTATTTTCGTGGAGAAAAAGGAGGGTTGAGATATTTCATGTTTCGTGATTGGTACACGTAATCACATTGGGTTTGATTGACAAGGAGGTAGAGTTCCAACTAACTGTATCTCGATGGGAAAGGTATTGCTCCTAGGTTACATGGTTTTTTTAGAAAACGATCGTAATCATTCATCATAGAATAAAACTTGTAGAAGAGAGCGTAGCTTTTGTACATGCCAAATAATTGATAACCCACATGGATATGGAGAGAAAATAATATAACCGAAAGTTTTTCCAATAACACTTATGCTCCAAACTTGTTTGCAATTTGTGTCACTGTATTATTAAAAAAATTACAATATTGTCATTTTAGTAATGTAATATACACATCAGTGTAATAACAAAAGATTACTGCTGCTAATTTTGTAAGAATATCGGAGCACAAATGTAGTTGCAAAGAAGTCTCGAGCACAAGTGTTATTGAAAAAAAAGCGCAAGAGCTGTGTAAAGTTCCTTATACTAAATCCTCATTTTCTTGACAATTATATTTGGCGTTCGACTCCCAAAAACTTCTTTACAAAAGGCTTTCATTTTTTGTTGGGATTTTTACACTTATATCCTTCTGATTTTCTTCATAGCACTTATACTCATAATTTCTTTTTGCGATTGCACTTGCACTCCTAGCAATGCTATCCATTTTGTAAGAATATAAGAATACAACTATGATTGTAAAAAAAGTAGAGATTAAGTGTTCTTAGGAAAAAAACTCGAAAGGATTCAAGTGAAATTTTATTTTTTTTATTTTTTGTAAACTCAAAGGATAGAGGGTTGTCATATATGTAAAATACTATATGATAAAAAAGGAAAATTCTTTTTAGAAAATAAAATTAAAATGGCAATGCTGCAGCACAAGTTAAGAACACAATCCGCACTCGATCGAAGATAGCTCGGTATTTATCCGATCTGTCGGGTTCAACGATCTAGCGATCATACCTCACATCAATTTCATGATCCACCTCGTTTCTCTTCTAGCTCCAACTGATCGTTGCTTCCGTATACGATATCATCGAAACAGGGTCGTGTTTACCATGGTGGAATTCGAACTAGAGTTACATACAGTCCTATGCATATAGGTATTTAACGGGTAAATGGATGGGGGTTAACCACAAGGTCTATGAAGTAAAGGTTAGCAAGTTTACAAGGTCGAAGAAGGAAATCAAATGTCAAGAAGGTAATTTACAAAGTTTATAGGGTTAATGGGTGTAAAAATCTCATTAAATAATGCAATGAATTATGTCGTATATAACTTTTTTTATAAATACATATTAAATAATTTTGCATTAAATTTCGGGTGGATGTCATTTTCCCACAAAAGAAGTAGATCAAATTCATCATTCCCCGCATCTTAAATATTAATAATATTAAATTGATAAGTGGACTGGTCTTTTTCATTCCACGTCAAATAATACCCACATTAACCAAAAAAAACTCCCACTATTATATTTTTTGGTTGGAAAAATACTCCGTAGTCAAATATTCTCTCTCTATCAATCTATCTCTAATTTCCATTTGTTCGTCCGCACTCATTTGCGTATATTTCACGTTAGATGCAAATAGACAGATATAAATACATACATATGACCATTATCTTATTTTAATCCGTTTTAAAATCTATACATAAGCACATATAAAGAGATGGTACTTAGAGTTGCAATGTTTTTTAGAACAAAAGAGATCAATATCATTCATGATAGCCAAAAGACCACAGAGGCTATAGGGATTTTTTTATACTAGATCCCAAATTTCGGTACCTTTTAGTAAATCTATACAAACATATTCATCCACGTGGAAATTACCTCTCCTTCTCACATTTAATAGAGTAAATTACACCGAAGCTCATGACCTACACACAATTTCATTGTCACTCCCCAACTTCAAAATGTAACAAAGTGTACTCAGTTTTTTAGATTCATCAAGTCTTTCTCTTCAATTTTTTTAGAAACAACATGATCTGTTCAAAAAATTGTTGATATTCGTAGGATTGACACAAGTTTATGTTAAAATAATTTCCTGCATGATTTTAAGTTATAAAAAATATTTCCGTCTAATAAAAAAGTATGCATTTCTGTTTTATTTAGTCCTAAAACAGACGATCTTAGTTTCATCCCTCAACCTCCTCATCACCTCAACTCCTTGTTCATCGCGGGCCTTCCTATTGAGTTTTCTCATGTGAAGACTGATCAATGATGTATATGCATGAGTTTAACCTCGTCGGTCCAACATACATCATGCGTATATTGGTCATTTCAGATAAACTTTCATGTATTCCTAATTCCATAATTGCGATATGAGCTCATGGGGGCAACTTCTCGTTGTACTCCAATACAATTTCGTGAAAGGAAGAGAAGAGAGTCTCGTTCGAGCAGCAGAGGCAGTTATATTACCGAACCATTATAATTACTTGCATTGTGTGATTGTATGTGCTTCTCTTTTCTGATCGTTGTTCTACTTGTGTACTGTCGATCGAATCCTTTCCCTTCTCCCCGCCAACCTCCCAACAATCCCCATCCCCTAAACTGCACTGATGAATGAGAACACACTTTTTGTATCGAACAAAGGGTGGCGGTGACAAAATTGATGAAACTAGCAAGCCATTTTCAGGAAAGTTGCTCTTTTATTTCAAAGAAATCTTGAAAATCCAAATATACGTTTGAAGTGACACCTTAATAAGGAATACATCACTAAACTTACCCTGCGCAGAAGTTTTCCTTTTGATTTTTCTTATTTACTCATGTAATAGGATGCATTATATATAGGTCATGCTCGCGCCCAATTCCCTAAGATAATCGATTCTACACTCGATCTTCACATGAGATCCAATTACCCAATTGATTCAAACCTTCATTATTTTCAACAGCTAACGTTCAAAAGGAGTGCACATAGACGTCTTTGATTATTTGCTTGTGTGTGTACATATCCGTGTTGGATGAAACGTACGTACGTACATACATGCATGCATACATGCATCAAACACGCAAACCTCCAATACCCCTCCCATAGCCCTAATCCACACATCAGGAATATTATCCAGCATATACTAAGATTACTTACTTCTACAAGTGGAGCTCCTAATTATCCCAAAGGTTTATTCCTCCATTAAATTTGGTATTATATTATCCCAAAAAGGGCAATGTCTCCATTCCCATTAAAAAACTGCCAAAGGAGATGGAGGACTTTGTATGCAAATGAAGACAAAGGGGAACACGCAGTCCCTACACTGACAGTCTGACAGCAACCTTTGGATCATGCAAAGCTCTTTTATTTTTATTTTTTGCTTTACTTGTTTTATTCTCTCAGAAAAAATATAATGCAGGAGAAAACCAGGAGCTGCTCAGAAAGAGGCTGACAGATCGATATATTTATATATTTATCGCGAGATTTCATGTTCCATCTCGTTCATGTTTGGAACAGCGAATGATTGAGTAAATTAGCTAACTGGATCTGATGAAAGATTTTTAGATTTGTCGATGCAGAGCTCAAACTGTCATGTATAATATATCTAGGGTTTCTTTGATATAGAGGGATATTCCACGGAAAATCTTGGTTTTGTAGAGAAGATCTATCTTTATGAACAGCTGTATATCTTGCATTCGGATAGGCAAAAAAAATACCGACAGGGAAATATTTTTACCTACATTTCAAGTTAGGTAAAAATTCTATCTGACAGATGACTGATAGGTAGAAGTGGGGACATTAGTTTGGTTAGCTGACCTGCAAAAACACAGAAAAAATTAGAACAGTGCAGTCCCCACACAACAGAAGCGATCAAACAGCACATCAGCAATGGATTCCTGACCATACACAAGGAATCGAAAGAATGAGACAAGCTCCGCCACGATCGAGCCCCATCTGCCGAGTAACGGGAGTACGTATGTACGACGTATTCCTTGTGAAAAAAATTCAGTTTCTAGGTCATTAAGTGCAGATTTATCGATAATAAATTTCTTGAGCTCGATCTGAACTGATTTGGTCCGATGTGTCATCCAAAATTCTTAAGTCCAAGTCGTCAAGTAGTAATTTTTTATTCGTATACTCCTATAATCATACCTCAGAATGTAAGAGTATTATCTGAAAAAAATCCAAAATGAGAACATTGAGACAAGTGGTTAGGACTCAGGAGCAATCTGTATTACCAACTGAAATTATGCCAAATATAAATACAGGAAAAGGAAATAGACAAAAAAATTAATATGGTACTTGCAGACGCCAAAAAACACAGTATGTTTCAGCTGCAACAATTGTTATATATAGATATCCATTTGAAAGATCTGAAATCAGAATATCAAAACATGGAATTATAAACTCGTAAGCACGTTTGCATGAATCTTATATCCTTTGTAATATTAATAAACGGTAGATTGAAGTTTTGGTTTAATCATGATTTATCTAAATTTTTTGGACATCGAAGATCAGAATATTTTTGAATTAGATGTCTGATTGGATCTCTTCAAGATCAGATTACCGATCTACTAGTCGTGAACCACATAATATTCTACGTTACATTCTCTAGAGTGATTTAAACTGAATGCTAGCGCTATCAAATTCGATCAATCCGTTTGCGAAGAAACCATATATTGATCGGTCAGATCTGATGCTCGACTTAATCAGATTTCTGCAAAGTCAAATGTCTAATTAATTTACCGCGTGATCAGCAATTCATTGACAATCATCTATCTTTAACCTAAACAGGCGATTGCCATCACTGCAGTAACCTAACAGGAGCTTGCCATCACATCATCAACAACTGCAACAATGTGGCAGTTGCAATATATGGTCTAAGTTAGAGAGGTCCCTCCCTTCTTTCGGATGCTATTTCTCCCATATTTTCAACCACCTTGGAAATTGTGGCACATCTGGTCTACTAATATTTAGGGTTTGCTGACAACCTGAACAGCATCTGGAGTAGACTTCTCATCGCCATCATATGTAGCTCTTGACAATGCATATGGTGCACAAAGAGAAAAGCATACAAAGTGTATACTCACGGATCTACAAGGTTCACATGTAGCTAGGTGCCGGCTCTTTGAGGCCGGATGACTTTCATGTAAGCCCAGGCATTAGCCTGGGTATCCGTTGGTCTCGTGGAATCCCGATTTAGATGGGTTGGGCTTGGGTAGGCTTTTATAACTTCGACCCATTTATAATCGCTACAACAAAATTGAGTTATATTGATGTTTTTTTCAAAATCTGTCGCTAAATTAACCGTTGTTAAATATATAATGATGATATTATTCGTTGCAAATGAGTTTTCGTACTTGAAATTAGCGACGAATAGTATATATGTCATATAATTAGCAATTGTCTATATAGAAACACTTGTCTGTTGCTATTTTTCAAAATATCAACTAATCGTCGTTATTTTTTAATTCAAAATTTAGCGACGATTAATTAGAAATTTGAAAAAGAGCAAAGGATAAGCATCGTTGTGTGAACCATTGCTAATGATATAACGACATATATGAAATTCGTCACTAATTTCAAGTAAAAAAATCATTTTGCAATGAATATCGTCGTTATACATTTAACAATGGCTAATTTAGACAGACATTAAAAAAACATCAGTATAGCTTTTATTGTAGTGAATTAAACCTGGCCCATTATTAAATGGGCTTGGGTTTCAAATTTTTATTTTCAAGCTAAAATCAGCTTGATCGGGTCCCATATATTTTTTAAAAATAAATAATAGACTAAATATTTATCTTTAAACAATCTATAATAAATCAAAAAATCCAATGATAATAACCTATTATTATTGACTGTCACATTTGATTGATTACCAATTATTTTTCCATCTTAATTCCTTATAAAATAAAAGATTATAATTGGAAATACTGGAAAAACTTATTTTAACATTCTTACCTTCACAACCACTATTACTCCTACATATCATTCATAATTAGTTGTTGTATATTATATATTGTGTATGAGACATAAGAATGTGCGGTAAAAATATGAGTTGGACCCTACGGGTGAATAGTTCATGGGCTTGATGGGCAGACTTGAGCTCCCAAAGTGAAACCTAGCCCGATAATAAGTGGACTAAACTCGACCAGATAGTAAATGGGCTTGGTTGGGTGTGGGCTTTGAAACATGTAGGTCAAGTGGGCTTTTGTTTAAAGCTGACTAGACCAGCCCAACCCGACCAAATGCCTAGGCCTATTTTCGTGGAGAAAAAGGAGGGTTGAGATATTTCATGTTTCGTAATTGGTATACATAATCACATTGGGCATGTTTGGTTACTGGGTTGGACTGGGTTGGGGTATCCTCTTGTGAATAGTAGTTGTTTTGAGGGTTGGGATGGTTGAATGATAATTGTGATGTGATGTGACATTGATTATGTGTTATATTAACCTTTTTAATGATTATAATATGTTTTTTATGTTAATAAGTTTATTTTAACAAGGTTAAAAATCATTATACCGAAGAAATTGTAGGGTCAATACAAGTATTCTCAACCCAGAAATGCAGGGTTGGAGCTAGGGATATGCCAGGTTACCCCGAGGTACCCTGGCAACCAAACAGGCCCATTGGGTTTGATTGCCAAGGAGGTAGAGTTCCAACTAACTCCAGCTCGTTGGGAAAGGCATTCCTCCTAGGTTACATTATTTTTTTAGAAAACGATCGTAATCATTCATCATAGTTTTTCCAATAACACTTGTGCTCCAAACTTATTTGCAATTGCACTTGTGTTACTGTACTATTAAAATTATTATTGCCATTTCATTAATGTAATATACACATCAGTGTGATAACAAAAAGGTTACTATTGTTAGTTTTATAAGAATATTGGAGCACAAATGTAGTTGCACAGAAGTCTCGAGCACAAGCAAGTATTTAAAAATCGTATCAACGTTGAACTGATTTCTCTTTGGTTTGGTATGATCGGGTCGGACCGTCGATTCAAATCGATCGAACGAGCGGTTATGTCAGCATGACGCCGTCATCCCTATCGACATGGAAAAAAATCAAATCAGGCTTAATTTACTAGTCAAATCGATCGAACCTATTTTCTGAACCGAAAAGATCGGATATGATATCAACTAAATAATCTTTCAATAGAGAAGCATATTACAAACGATGGAGAAAAGCAATAGAAGACTTTACTTTTTCACTCAACATACAAATGAAAAAAAAAACTATCATATCACATGATATTTTTAATTTAAATATCAGCTTGCAATCCATGTATGAACAAAGATGTAATTGTGGGTCTATTTTCCATTTCCATGAGAGAAGAAAAGTTGCTGACTTAGATTATTAGAATGTGGAGAGTCTAACTATATAGGTAATAACAAATTTGACCAGATCAACGACATGCTTAAAGGCTATTGTCCGAATTTCCTCTGATTATACTTATTCAATAGGTCACGATTCATTCATGTACTCGATATCATCGTTAAGCGAAAAGATTGGATTACCGATCACTCATGACATCGAGATAACGTGATGCTATAAACCATTCAGCACACACCATGTTAAAACCAAGAACAGAATGCAACTTTAAGATTTTGACACAAATTATGTGTAAAAATTTGGGAAAAAAAGGTCAAACAAGCCAACAATTACAGACATATCAAGACGAAGAAAAAAAATCAAACACAATACGCGGCGATGACGTGCAGATGGAAACAAATCAAATGAAGAAGAGGATCGAGAATTGTCCTGACCTTCCATGAGTTCGATGGTCTCGTTAGGGCTCTTTCTTGTTCTGTGCCAAAAGAGGCAGAGATGTGGGGGTGCGCATGCGTGATCCTGAAGGTCTGGGGGCGAAGTGGGAAGAGGGAGTAGTGACGAAGATGCTCGGAGGAGATGACATATTTGAGATTTCGGCATGGGGATGAGGGGTCGAGAGGGCCAGGGGTTTAGGATTTGGGGGTGAGAGGTTAGGGGTTTAGAATGTAATTTTTTTAAACTTGTATAGTTGTATGGGTAATTATTTCAAACCATCAAACCGGTTCGACTCGAGCCGAACTGGTCTGGTTGCACCAGTTCGGACCAACACTCGAATCCGGTTTTATTTATTTCATTTTTTAAAAGAATTGGTTGAACTGATCCGTTTGAGGTTGGTTCCCAATCGGACCGGTCATCCAATTTTTCGTACCATTGGTACAAGTGTTACTGAAAAAAGTCATAAGAGAAGTGTAAAAATCCCTGTACTAAACCATCATTTACTTGGCAATTATAATTGCCGTTTGACCCCCAAAAAACTTCTTTACAAAAGGCTTTCATTTTTTGTTGGGATTTTTACACTTTTATCCTTCCAAATTTCTTCGTAGCACTTATACTCTTAACTTTTTTTGGCAATTGTGGTTGTGCTCCTAGCAATACTATCCATTTTGTAAGAATATAAGAATACGAGTATGATGGTAAAAAAGTTAAAGATTCAAGTGTTCTTGGATAAATACTCGAAAGGATTCAAGCGAAATTCTATTTTTTAAATTTTATTTTTCTAAAGCCAAAGGATAAATGGTTGTCATATATGTAAAATATTAGACGATAAGAAGAAGGAAATTTCTTATTAGAAAATAAAATGAAAATGGCAATGCTGCAGGTATTTATCCAATCTGTCGGGTTCAACGAGCCAACTATCGTACCTCGCATCGATTTCATGATCCACCTCGTTGCTCTTCTAGCCCCGACCGATCATTGCTTCACGCATCTGCGATATCATCGCAATCTGATCGTGTTTACCATGGTGGAATTTGAACTAGGGTTACAGATGATCGTATACATATAAGTATTATCATATCTTTCCTTGTAATTTAATAGGGATATGGATACGGATTATGTATATACGGATGACATGCCGACAATGATGTGTGTTTTTTAGATGGATATTAGTAACTCGAATATATATAGAGAAATCGACGATAAATTACATAAAATCTCTCATTGTTTTGGGAAAATATGTGATTGAATCATGGTAAAAAATTGCGACATTTTGAAGATAAAAATTATGGATATCATCTGCATATAAGCAGTGCCTGTTTAGATCTTTGTCGACATCATATGAAAATATAGCATATCTCTAAGTATTTGATGATGTTGATGATGATAACAAACATCATAACATAGTTAATCAGAAATTATTTACCAAAACTCTGGATTATGTAAAACATATCCATGAGGTTAATTAAAATAAATTCGGAACAGTAGATGTACCTGCCTTCTAAAAATATTCAATTAGTCATTTTACAAAGAAACTATTGAGAGACGGCCAACAAGTTGCGCTACCAATCCTTTTTTAATGGCAAATCCAATTCTTCGAAACACAACATTCATAGACCTGAAACCATAACATTGCTATGCATAATTTTCTGGACCCTCTTAAGGAGCTCTATAGCTTCAGTCGCCAAGAACCCAAAGGTATCAAACCCGAAAGAGATGAAAACATGTTGATTGTCAATACAAGTCTTCTCATGTTTAGCAACTAGGACACGTAGAAGTGAATAGACACGAATTTACCGATTCATAGCACGTTTTTATCTGTATACACATGTGCCTATATTTTATTTTTCATCAAAATCTTGAGGAGTAATATGTAAATATCCTTCTAAGTATTCGTGTGTGTGTGTGTGTAAGGACTGTACCTCAAGATGGATACAAATATTCGAAGAACTATAATAGCCCAAAAGTTGGATCGTATAGAAGTGTGTAAGCCCAATTATATCTAACTTGATCAAGGCCCGAAAATTTTAAGTATTTATTTTACCGTTGTGTCCTCTTAGATTCTCCTATCATGTTGGTATTAGGGATGAAAATGAATGTGAATATATTCGTATCCGATCCGCTATCGTATTCATTTTATACATATTTTGACATTCGTATTCGTATTCGTTTTAAAATGGATGTGGATATAAATATCACTTTAACATTCGCTAATATTTGCATTCGTATTCATATATTCGTTTTTGTACATAAATATAATAATATATTTATTTATAACTGTGTATAACAATATTTTATGATTGCATTCACCATTGTTGATATAATTGTTATGAAATTACTATATCTGGTATATCTGTTTTATGTGTAAACCATCTTAGACATGTATATTTTAGTTAATTTATTGAAAACTTATGTTATTATTCGTATCCGATTCGTATTTGTTTTACATTCGTATTCATTTTAAAGGATATGGTAGTACATTTTTTACATCCATCAATATTCATATCCACATTCGTATTTGTATTTTAAAATGGATAAGGATATAATTATACCTATATTTGTATCTGTATCTGACCGTTTTCATCCCTAGTTGGTATCCTTCCCTTTCTTGCAATGTCAGTTGTGCTCATATCTTCTTGCTTCCTATCACTTGTGTCCTTCCATAATTTTTACCGCTGGTGAAATAAAGCAAACCATGGTTTATATAACCTTTTTTTTTGAGAAGCAAGAGGGTGAAGTCCCAAGGTGGGACTCACCACTGAAATTATATTAAAACCAGAACAAAAATAGATACATTAACTAGAAGCCCATTGCCGATAAAGGGAGAGGCACAAGGCTAATACATTTTCAGAATAAAATCTTTGGTTGTTAAAAATCAAATCATTTCTTCCTCCCCAAATGGACCATAATGCCGCAAAAGGAAGAGCACAATCGTCCGTCGAGTTGCCCCCAAGCGACCTCACCATCCTCCAAAAATCATACTCACCATCAATAGAGGCCCAAGGTGCCTCCAACTCCTTCCATATCTGAAGCGAAAATGGACACTTAAAGAAAAGATGTTCCGCATCCTCGAGGTGCTCCCCACATCTGTCACAGCTCGTATCAGCAATCCCAAACAATCTTCCCCTCCTCGCCTTGTCACAAATCCTTCCTCTCCTGAGACACCAGAGGAAAACTTTCACCCTGTTAGGGATCTTGCTAGCCCATATGACCTTCATGTCCTGAACCTCATCCGGATCAATGAAATCCGGGCTCCCCCTGAACATGTCGTAGGCCTTCTTCACTGAGAATCTGCCCCCATTCCAAAGAAAATGATCCCTTCCCTGCGTGATACAGGAAGGGTATGGCAATTCTGCACACAGCCTCGAAAAATCCTCCAACCTCCGCTCTGGGATGACAGAAATGAACCGAGGGTTCCATGATCCAGAGTCACAAGCATCCGCCACAGAACAACCTTTGTCTGCTGCCAAAGCAAAAAGCCTGGGGAACCTAGAGCTAAGGATCCCCTCGCCCGTCCAGTTATCCTGCCAGAATCTGAAAATCTCCCCAGACCCTACCTTAGGCCTCAATCCCTCCCGCAACGATGGCAGGATGTCCCGAATACCGCTCCAAAGCGAAGATTCAAACCTTAACCTCCTGGTCTCAAGAGAGCCCCTAACTCCATAGATATTACGAAGCAGGTTGATGACCAAACTCTCGCTGTTGCCCCAGATCCTCATGACCCACTTGGCCAAAAGAGCCTTATTCATACTGCAGATATCTCTAACACCCAGACCTCCCTTGCTTTTCTTCTGCGTGATCTCTTCCCATCGAACAAGGTGAACGCCGGACCTCTGCTGCTTCCCATCTGACCAGAAGAATCTTCGCATCATTTTCTCAATCTTTTTTCTTACACCAACCGGCATCAGACGAGTTGATATGAAAAAAATGGGTATCGCCGATAAAACATGCTTCAAAAGTGTCAGCTTCCCGCCCTTTGAAAGTGTCACCGCCTTCCAACCGGCCAATCTTTGTTCAATCTTTTGGAGAACCACATCCCAATCCGAGTTTCCCTAAGGGGCACCCCAAGCACGCCACCCTATTTCTGCTCTCCGTCTCATCCATCCCGAACTGAATGACCACAGACTTGTTTCTGTTTATCTTGAGACCTGAGATATTACCGAAGATATCAACCAACTGCCTGGCCCTTCTGTCCATCTCCTCTGACCCCCCTAAGAATATTACCGTGTCATCTGCATACTGAAGTAAAGGCACTGAAAAAGCCTCTGTACGAAAGCCCTCACACCACCCCCCATCAACAGCTCTCTTGAACATGACCGCCAGTGCATCAGCAACCAAAACAAAAAGCATCGGAGCGAGCGGGCATCCCTGTCTCACCCCCCTCTGTGGCTGGAAGAAACCACCCTCAGGCTTCCCATTCACCAGGATCGTGAAGGACGCGGTCGTGACACATCTCTTCATCCAGGCAATCCAAAGCTCAGGAAAACCACGACATCGAAGAGACGTCCAAAGAAACCTCCAGTCCACACAGTCATATGCTTTCTCAAAATCGATCTTCCAAAGCAAACCTTTCTTGCCTTCTCGCCGCCACTGCAGACAGATCTCAGAGGCCGTAACTAACCCGTCTGCCATCTGCCGTCCTGGGATAAAAGCTGTTTGATTCTGAAGAATAATCACATCCATTACCCGCTTTAATCTGTTAGCAAGAACTTTAGCAATGATAAGATAGATTGCATTGGACATTGCAATTGGTCTGAAGTCTTCCACTCTTAAGGGAGTATTTTTCTTCGGAAGAAGGAAAAGCAGCGCCCGATTAATCTTCTCGAATCCCCTGTTGGCATCTCTAAATTCGTTAAGCACCCCCAAAATATCATCCTTCAACATACCCTAAAATTCCTTGTAGAAACAAACAGGAAAACCGTCTGGTCCGGGGGACCCGTCTGAGTTCAGCCCCAAGACAGCCTTTCGAACCTCCTCCTCATCAAACTCTGACTCCAGCTCCTGCGCCTGCGCCTCTGAAAGGGACTCAACCCCCTCCCCCCGCCATCTCCAACCAGTACCTTGTTCCCTCCTCGACATCCTAACAAAGTGATCTCTTAGGGCGCGTCCTAACAATGCACTCCCTGCCACTCTTTCACCCCCTACCTCGAGGCTCTGAATGAAGTTCCTCCTTCTTCTACCTGACGCCATAGAGTGGAAGAATCTCGTGTTTGCATCTCCCTCCCGTAACCATTTTTGTCTAGACCTCTGTTTCCATTCCACCTCCTCCTTCTTGTCCTCCTGCAGAATAATATCCAGCAGCCTCGATCGTTCCTCCACCTCCTCCAGGATGAGGCCCCTCTCGTCGTCCAAGCCATCCAGTCTGACCACCCCTTGCTGAGCTGCATGCCGACGCTCTCTTCTTTGCATCTTCAATTCCCGCCCATAACCAATGAGGAACTCCTTTAGCATAACCAACTTCTTGGCTAGGCAAACTACCGCCGAACCATCCACCTGTATCCTTCTCCACTGCGCTTCCACCTCCTCCCTGAAACCAGGCTCCAACAGCCAAGACCTTTCAAATCTAAACAAGGATCTAGATTGATTGCCCTCCTCAGATGACCAAATCAGCGGCGTGTGATCGGAGTGAGCCCGCGGCAACGCCCAAGCCCGGGATAACGGAAAAAATTCCAGCCCTTCCTGTGAGAGAAGGAATCTGTCAAGCCTCGATCTCGTCCTCGAATTCCGCCACGTGTACGCACATCCAGCAGCATCCACCACTTCCAGCCCAAGGGTATGAAGCTGATTCCGAAAGTCCTCTGAACCCCTGTCTCTCCCTCCTCCCAATCTTGGCCTGTCTTCCGGGAATAAAGTCAGATTTAGATCACCACCAATAAGCCAAATGCCAACATCCCTTTCCACAGTAACCCTCGAAAGATCCTCAGCCAGCGACAACGGACCTGGAGATGTAGGTCCATATATGTTGGTCACAGTAAGAATAACCCCATCTGCTCTCCTTTTTAGAGTCACTGAAAGCGAAAACACAGATCTCCATTCATCCATCTTATCGAAATCATCACCTTTCCAGCCAGATAGGAGTCCGCCTGCCGCGCCCTGAGATTCCACCTCCACAAAGTCATAAATGGAGCCTCCGCCCATCTCCCGCCAACCATCCCCCCTAGGAGTCGAACACTTAGTTTCTTGAAACAACACAATATCAGCACGAGCCTAAAGCTCGATTTAGTGAAAATTTCTTACAATTGTGCACTAAGATTTTCTAGAAATTACACATGTATCCTTCTTTTTTTCTTTTAGTTACACTTGTACCCTCGAGATAATGTATGTTTGGGAAGGGAATGGATGGAAACTAACCCGAGGGACACAACTATTAATCAATCAATAAGGCATGGATATAATTGATATTGCCAAAAAGGGAAGAGCCTAACCAATATTGAATCTAAAAGGGGAACAACTAATAGATAAACCCACAATAAATAAGGCCTACAAAGAAGTGTGCTTTTTTCGTCTCGAGAATATGCAATTCCAGCTATGTCCCTCTTTTTTTGCAGCAACACTTGTGCCCGTTATACTCTTACAAGATTCAGAATTATACCCTTTCGTTGAGATAAAAATAGGGACATAAGTGTAATAACAAATGGTAGAACTGTGAAATTTGTAAAAATACAGTAATTGTTACTGAATAAATCTATGTATATAACTTTAACTGCAGAATCTTGTAAAAAACCTAAAAATTAAATGATAGTTGAGAGTGGGCTTGCCTTAATTAAAGCCAACAATTAAATAAGTGGTAGCTTGGTTTCACGAAATCCATATTGCACAACCCTAGGTTACGAATTGTTGGAGCTAACTGTTCTATATTCTTAAATTAGTTGTGGTAATTTCTATCATTGCTTAAAATGAAAAAGATAGGCGAAGTTTATCTGGGATAAGAAAGTTTTATCTCGAAACAAGTCATCGCGGACTAAATGGTCACTTTATGTTTACATCATCCATTATTTCTACGATATTTGTCACGTCTTTATCTCTTAAATCAACCAAACGAGAATATAGCGTAAACAATATATCTCATTTATTCATCATCGCACCTTGTTCAATATCTCTCATCCGATCGAGCTCAGGACTTATGTCATGTGGTTGCTCTATACTTTGCCTCAGTCGCCCGTTGCATCACGTGCCGACTTGATCTCACATTAATTTATAACTGGTATATACTCGATTCGTTGTGACAAATTGCTTAAAGTAACGAGTAATTTAATATTCACTAACAAATATTTCGCAATAAAATGAGTAACAATGTATATTGTCTATTGTCATTTTTTATCCTTTTGACTTGCAATGAATATCGTGTACATTGTTATATTTCTACTTTTGAATCATACTTACTACTTTCCCCACGATCGTTGCTAATCAACAACGATTTTTATAGACTTTAAGATTTTTTTACGGTTGTGATCCTCTTAGATTATGCAGTATCAATTATATCCATTTTTTGCAATATCAATTGTGCCCCTACCTTTTTGAGCAATTAACAATGCCCATTGGGTTAATTTTGCTATTAGTGAGATAAACTAAACCATGATATATACAACCAAAACATGATTTAGTGATTTTTTTACAATTATACTCCTGTGATATTAAAAGAATTACACTTGCACGTCCTCTTTAATCTACAACTCAGATAACATTCATTTGGGAAGGAATAGGCAGAAACTACATCAAAGGACACAACTATTGATTGCCCAAGAAGATAGAGGGCGCAATCGATGATGCAAAAGGGGGAGGGTAATAAATGACATTGAAGAATCTAAGGGGTACAACTGTAAAAAGATCATTAAAAAATGAAAAGGTCAATGTATAATTGTCATTATATGAATATTTAGTAATCAATATATGTTCATTGCAACTTTGCAACGATTAAAAACTGTTGTTAAAGATTTAACATCAAAAATTATGAAATATTCATTGTTGTAGGCTAATATTATTGTAGTGATTATACCAACATATCAAGCATCTTGGAAAAAACTCCAATTATATCCTTACACTGGTACATAACACTTGTACCAGCACACAAGCTCACGACAACACATGCCCGTTGGATATTTTGTTTTTCAATTAGAAATTTTATAAGAGGCTAAAAATTTTTGAAAAGAAATGGATTTTTACCTCATGAACCTTAAAATCTTTGCAAATTACCTTCTCGGCCTTGTAAACATCGTTATTATCCCCTCGACCCCCCATAAAGTTGTTAACTCTTACACTACATACCTTATAATTAACTCCCATCCATTTATCTGTTAAAACTAACCAGATTCCATTAATTTCTCTTACACAATACCTATTTTGTTTATCAAAAGTATAAAGAACGTCCTCCTTCCTCCCCCCACCCCAACCCTCCTTCCTTCACCCTCTTTCCTGACCCAGCACTGTTCTCCACCCACCTCCTCGACCTCCGCTCCTCTACCACGTCAGTCGACCCTCATCTTCTGCTCAGACCTTCGCTCCCCCCCCCCCCCCCCCCGACTTCTTCCCAAACCTCCCCTACATCCACGTAGACCTCCCATCGCCTCCGCCCAAACCTCCCCCCTCCCCCAACCTTCGCCCAAACCTCTCGCACTCCTCTCCATCAACCATACCTCTCCTCCTCCCCTATGATCTCTCCTTCCTCCCCTCTGCGTCCTTCCAGACCTTCCCTCTCCCTCCTCCCCCGCTCCATCCGCCTATGACCTTCGTCCAACACTCCCCACCTTGAACCTCGCAAAACAACAAACCTATAGCTCGAGCATCCCCTCCCCCTTTCGACCTCCCAGAACATCATACATGTAGCCCGAGCATTGATGATCCCGCATAACGACTCTTGTAATCTTGTGCCTCCGTCGGAGCCACACACGAGCCCCGTGGTTTCGCCTCCATTGTACCTGCGAAGAAGAATGAAGGAAGAGAGGGTAATGGAAGATCCACCATCAAAAATCTAATGGTAAGATTAACCCAACCAATTGATTTGAATAAAGTTAAAATTGATGGTATGTTCATGGTGTAAGATGGAGCAACTTTACGGGGTCGAGAGAATAATAACGATGATTATAATGTTGAAAAGGTAATTTATAAATATTTTATATGGATTGTGGGGGTAAAATGTCAAAAGAAAAATCTTTGATTTTTCCATCTCGTTTTTAATTCCATGTTTCAACATCCAGTTCACTTTCAAAATCGGATCAAAATTCGGTCAATGGCAATTGGATATCCAATCCATTTGTACCCATTGGAGATGCAAGCGGATATGTATATATATGTATCTGATTCGTCTGCACTTATGTTTTACATAGATTTTGACATCTGTATACGTAAACATTTTGAAGTGGATATGAATATGAATAATACTTTGATATCGCGAATATCTATATCCGTATACGTATGTCCATTTTAATATGTATATGTATGCCATTTATTTTTGACTATATATAACATATTTTTATACATTTTTTCACGTCATGTATATTTAAGCTAAATTATAGAGTATTTCTAATATTATCCATATACTAACCACATTTGTTTTTCATCCTGAATTTATCTATGCACCTTTCATATCAATAAAACTTTTACAAAGAGACTGATGGGAGACGGGCAACAAGCTGCGCTGTCAATCCCTTTTGAATGGTAAATCCAATTCTTCAAAATACAATATCCACAGTCCTGTGAACCATAGTTATGCATAATTTGTTGGACCCTCTTAAGGAGTTCAGTCGCTTCAGTTGCTAAGAACCCAAAGGTGTCACACCGAAATGGATGAAAACATGTTGATTGTCAATACAAACCTTCTCATGTTTGTCAACTTTAGCTGAACCAGCTTTCTGTGCAACGCATCCCGCACTGAAATCACCTTTTATCGGACTAACCAATGGAGAAACCCCAGTAAAATCAATATATGCATGTTTCAAAAAATTTTCCTCTAGCCCATCTAAAAATTATGACATCTGTTAGTCTGAGTGTGGATCTTCCCTCCTGTGGATCAATCAAAAAATTCGCAGGTGCTTTTTTTGAAGAAACCCATCTTGCCTGAGCACATCATAAAGAACATCCCTGACAAGATCATGTATAATTGAAGCCTTGTGTTCATAGTAATGAACTGCATATTCCCCAAAGATGTCCAGGCAAGATTTCCGGCATATTGGCCACGACTCATCAGCTGAGAACGGAGGAATCATAAGGCAATATATGAGAATAGTGCAATACTCAACATGTGACATATCATTTCAAGGCCATCAATAGGAATGACTAGAGGGAAATCTCCAGCATGGTCAGATTGCAAACATCGAAAATTGCCTTTGGTCTAGCAGTCATGTCAAACTCAACTTCAATTTCTTTAACAATTTTGTTAAAAAAGGAACTCGTCAAAGCATTATGGGTTTTAGGGGGGCGGTATCTTTGTTTGCAAAACAAGTAAGATCTAGAGATGGAAGTGTGACATGTAGGCTCTCTAAAGCATCTAAAAAATCAGAATCCATATCATGTATGTCATTGTCTCGTAAAATATGATCTTGGAGTACCCAAGATTGAGCTCTAGATGCCACAAAGTCATATGAAGAAGCCTAAATAATGGAGTGCATACCTAAGTCACCGAGTCTGATGGGTAAGGACACCACCTACCATTGAAGGTTGTCAAAGAAAGTGCATCCAGAAACCACAATATACTCAATAGCTCCATATAGCTCTTTCTCAAAACATATAGTAGCTTGCTCCATGTATGTGGGTTCACATGTCCTTAATCCAAACATGAGCTTGGCCGAACCCATGCAAGATTGCAATAAAAGAAGCTCACTCTATGGATCATCCAACCGAGGGAGTACGCATTAAGTCAACAGCTTTGGTGGTCCTCCTCATAGCTACGTCTTCAACAAATTCTTTGTCCCTACTCACTGTACCTCTAAGTAATCTCACTCATAGCACATGCCTCCCAATATGCACAGGAAACAACCCTTTGTAGACCTCCCGTCCATCACATGAAGGCCAGAAAAACTCAGTTTTTTTCTGATATTCAGAACAAGCCCCATCTCTGGGCCTATGCGATGTATAATGTCAAGCACCTTGGACACCTCCAATGCGTCACCGATGATAGTCCCATAATCAAGATACCAAGCATGGAGAAGGAGTTTACTGTTGTCAATGATTTCATGAATAAGTGGGTGCAATGCAAGAGAAAATAAAAGTGGGCCTAGGGGATGACCTTGCTGCACTTCGGTTGTTGACCATATATGATTGTTTCCATTATATAATCTGGTAGCTTGAGCATAAAGAAACCCCACCAATGAAGAAATAGATAGACATCACCTCCTAACTTTACAAAGCATAGAAGATCTATCTATCATGTTGAAAGCACTAGAGAAATCTACTGTGAGCATAGAGAGAAACCTGCCACCATGAAGCTTTCTCAAAAGCCGGTTGGTGATGTGTAAAATAGCTTCCACTCCTCCAGATACACCAACCCCAAATTGAAAGTCATCGAGATACTTAGACATGTCTTTGCCCACCCTGTCATAGCAAATTTGGATACTAGAAATCTCCAGATAGTGCTCACTGCAATAGGACATATGTCGTTGTCAGGTTTGAGCAGTGGAGTAAGAGGTGCAGAGACTACAAACTCAACCAAACTCAAGGGACATCTCCCGCCTAACCATAAATTAACCACCTTAGTGATCACACTTAGGAGATCAGTGGTCACTACAGACCCCTCTCCACAAAAGCATCTAAAAGATGTTGAGCTCTCAGGCCATCTCTACCACATGATGTCCCTTAGGAAAAGATCTGATAGATTGTAGAATAGCATCTGCATCGATTTATAAGAGGAGTCTATGAAATCGAGATATCAGGTAAAGAAGGAGGCAACTTATACGAATGTTTAGCCTCTAAGGCTTTCATAGTATCTTCATTAAAAGGAGCCACTCCTGAAAAGCACAAATCCCTTAAGGTCGTTGAAAAGTGTCCATGTGACACTTTGCGAAAGCACTTCCTAATGTTGGAGTTTTAGTTCTCCTACAAGGGGATGTTCTGACTAAGCCATGAAGTCCCTGGTAAATCATGTTTCAAAATATCACCCACCAACTTGGTGAAACCGTCTCTACCTCCTCAAGTAGTGAGTGAGCTCAGAATAAGTCGTTCTTGCAAATATTTTCTATTGCTAGATCTTATGTCTCGCCCATTCACAGGCATGAAAACATGTAACATGCAACGGGGAAGAAGTAACAATCTCACCCAAGCAGATATGGATCTCAACCTCGAGATAAGTTGGTGCAAAGCTGTCTTCAGAACTTGAGAGCAAGCAAGACGACAATGTGGAGGAATACTCTTAACTGCGGTGACAAGAGCTTTGAAAATACGATCAAGCAATACAACATCAACAACTAACCCATTTGTTATATCATGTACGACAAGTAGGAGGGGTTTCAAGATATCAATAATGTGCTCATGAATTCACTCCAATGTCATCTTCCGAACAAGACCGTCGTCATAATGTCTGAGCCACCCCAATTTTCATCCATATTAATTTTTTTAAAGATATGATCATATTCAAATATTCCATATTAATATTTAAAAATGAATTACAATACCACATCTATTTCCTTATCTCAATCCGTCCATTTACATTCTCCAATGCCAATACATTTCCAGCGAACATCGGGTCGGGGCTCGGACCGTTAATTTACACAGCCATGTGCGGGAAGGGGCAGAGAGGGAGGCGGAAGGACTTCGCGTCCTCCCACGGCGGCGACACCCGCCAGCCGCCGCCTCCCAAGGCCAAGGAGATCGACGCCATCCTTTCCAAGCTCCGCCGCATTCTCGAACTCCAGGCCGGCCTTCGCCACCCTCTCTCATACCGATCGAGTTTGCTCAGATTGGCTCCTATTTGTTATATTTCGTGTTTTTTTTATTTATTTCGGGAACGCTTGTGTTGACAGGGGATTCCAACGACTGCGTTGGAGCCGGAAGAAGCACGGTGCCAAGGTGCGTCTCTATTTGATTCCAAGGGTTTCTTAATTCTTACTACCTGGAACTTGATATTTAAGTATTCGTCTGACATCAAAAAAAAAGTATTCGTCTGGTTATTGCTTTTGATTTATTTGATTTCATTCGCGTTCGAGTTTATGCTACTTGATATGCAACTGTGGGTTTTGGAAGTGGGTGTCCACTGATGCCACTTCTTTTTGTTCTTGCCGTGGACACACTTGCAGACTTTGCACCACATATGGCTTGTCCATCACAATTTTGCAATAGGAAGATGTTGTATGGATGGATCGCTTGTAGACGCCAGATGCCATTTTCCCTTGGCGGAATTTGTTGGGTTTTTCCCAAATCAGCAGATAAACAGGGAGGAGCTTGTGATAGTAGTTATGCTTTGAGAACGCCCTGACATGACCTCCCTTTGAATTACCCGGGCTTGTCTTGACTGATGACCAAGTTAGGAAGTCTCACGAGAGATTGCCCTGACATGACCACCCGGATGTTCGGTTTCTTGACACATATGCTGCATGTGGGGATGCATCTGAGGTTGGAGGGGATGTTTTGGAGATTATTCTTGTCTAGTTTTGGCTTGTGAAGCAGATGTGTTGCGTTTGTATATTGGGTTGGTCACTTAGCTTCTTAAGGAGGAAGGGCCAGGACATGGGTGTATTGAAACTTGGAACGATGAATAGAGCGTTGCTGACGAAGTGGGTGGCCAGGTCATGGGGACCATGTTGACAATTTGCTTTGTAGATTTCTGAGAGGTTTGAATGATTCCTCCACTAGGGTTGCCTTCACAGTTGAGATTGCGAGATTGTATTTCACATTTTGGAAAGGCATGCTCTATGTCCTACTCCTACCCGATTCACCCCCTTTCTTGTTCATGGTCCTCGGTGTTGGAATGCTATGATTTCATGCTTTCTCCACTACTTTTTTGGAGAAACGGTTTAGGATGTTATGAGGTTGACAACGGAGTTGTAATCATGATGGCTTGTCATTCATCATTAGAGAATGTTAGACTTAAGGAAATAAAGCTTTTTTGATTGGGATTTTTACCCGGCAGATCCTATAAATTTTTTAAATTACCTCTACGACCTTTTGCAGAATGTAATTACCCCATCGACCCTGTAAATTACTCCAAGAACCCTCGCGGGCTTCAAACAGACTACCCGAAGGGTTCATGGGGTAAGAGTTGGCAAGTTTACAGGGTCGAGGGGGGAATTAGGTTGTTTCAAAGGTCGTAGAGGCAATTAACAAAGTTTATAGGGTCTGCCAGGTAAAAATCCCTTTTTGATTAGGAAGCCATACAAGGCTCTCAAGGGGATGCTATTCTCATCAAGGATAATATATTGATTTGGAGATCAAAGGCTTTGTTAATGGTGAATATATTTTATGACTTTCTACCCATGTATGGGGGTGATAACGAAAGATGCTCATGGCCGGCATCTTCTTTAGCATAGGTATAACCTGTTCACTTTCAAGAGGAGTCAGAGGATATTTGATCATAGATTTCTTCTTTTATGGGTTTGCTCAGGAGGACCGATTGCATAGATACCTCTTGTTCTAAGGGTTTTGGGAGGAGTCTCGGAAGTATTGCCAATTGAATCATTGATCTAAGAGAGATCTTTTGCTTTGTGCCATACAATGCAAACAATTAAGATTTTGCTAATTATTTTATGTTTTATTTTTCTGAATTAATATATTTTTATTTTTTCTAACACCTAATACGCACAAACTCGTAAACACTTGATGCTTGAAATTGAAAGTATACTCTTAATATTCCGATTTTTAGAAAAAAACACCTTAGATCTATACATTAGGATCAATGGATCATAGATCAAGCAATTAGGGGACCATTTTCGAGAAAAACTATCTAAGAGACACAAAACATGTAAAATAACGCATAAATCTAAGGTTTGATTTTCGAACTACTCAATTTTAAAATTTCATTTACAAAAAAAATCAAATCATGTTTTCTACGTCCAAAAATTGAGATCCGAGTTTATCCTTAAAGAACACATCATGATTCCACATTAAATACATTCATAACTCATCATTATTGTACATTAAAACACAAACCCCCTAATTTTGGTCTTCAAAATTCAAGCTAGATATTCAAAATCTCTAAAAAAACACCACACAAGCGAGATCAACATTATCTCAGGAACAAAACCTCTAAGCAAATTGGAGAAATTGATGAAGATTTGATCAATTTTGGCTTACCTTGAAGAAAAGGGCGAAATATGGGTTTGGAGAAGCAAAGCAACAGAATGTGGGTCGAAATGTGCGAATTTCGACCGACATTTCAGTCTATCTCGTCAAAGTGGGGATTTTTAATTCAAGATTCTCTATTTTGGGCGAAATCTCAAGATGACCCGAAATCTCACCGATATATTGTGAGATTTCAGGCGAAATCCTGGAAATCTACATATATACTGCTTTCGATATGTATAAAACATCGAAATTGAAATTTCGGTGAAATTTCACGATATTTAAAACCCTGAGCGATTCTACATGAACATGTTTTGGCTCTCTTGAATTTCATTTTTGATTCCTGGCTCTTAGGCTTACAAGTTCAGTGAGTGGGTAATACACTACATAGGTTAACACCTACCTAGGGAGCTCATCCTTCACTTTTTCTAAAAAAAACTTTATAGGTATAATTTAAGCACGTCAATAACCTTTCAACCCACATGTTACCCCTTATTTTTTGCTCAAAAACAATATCTCCAACTTACCCCTCTATTTTCTCGTCAGATCAACCAAAAATGAACACGTATTTATCTCTACATGAGGAAGTTACCTTTCCAGATCTACTTGTCCAGTCAAGTTAACCAATGACCATTAAGCAGTCAAACCTCTCAGATGATGACATAAAATTTATGACATAAAATTTTCTCAGATGTTGACATAAAATTTTCTGCTTTATCTTTATTTTCTTTCCACTTGTCATTTCTTTTATATATCCATGTTGGTTGCACCTTAAGGTTCCTGGTTGATACTCATAGTGCCAGGAGTAGAAAGAGAAAGGCGTTCGGTGAACCTCATATTCAGAAATTGATGCTTGGCGAGAATTTGACAAAATGACAACCTAAAAAAGAATAAGCACTTTATTATCTTTTTTGGCAGTTACAATTCATCAAGATCGCTGTACGTACTTCCTCTCTGTTGATAGTATATGTTTTGGGTTTCTTTATAAATTTTAATCATTCTTGTAGAAATATCAAAATAAAAACTAACATAATGTTTATGTTCCTTTCAAAAAATAATGTAAATTGTTCATGATGATCTCGAAGGATCGTCCTACTCCATGGGAGGAAAACCATCAAGTGAGCAGATCTTTGTATTAAACTTATTAAGAAATACCAGGGGTGTGGGCTTTTTATATAACCACCCTGTCATGCATATTCGTTGTTGAGAAAAATACTTTGTTGTTTATTCATAGATCCCAAAGATTCTCTTATATAGAAGAGAGAAACCTAATGGACAAATTACATAAGAAAGACAGAGAAATAAAATAAACAAACTGTAAAAAGAGTAATATAAATAAATATCCGCAACACCCCCCTCAAGCTGGAGTGTAGATGTCCATCAAGATCAGCTTGAAACAACATATCTGAAAGGGTCCTCGGGTTAAAGTCATCGTGAGTATGTATACCGTCTGCTTACTTGAGCTAACATGATATTTAAAAATGAAAGTCTTCTGGATCAGGTCTCGAGTGTAGTGACAATCTACCTCGATATGCTTGGTTCTCTCATGGAAGGCTGGATTGTTGGCAATAAAAAGTAGTCTGGTTGTCGCATTGGAGGTGCATGGGAAGAGGCACCTCAATAGCTAGGTTAATCAGAATCGATCTTACCCACATCATCTCTCTACTCACTTAGTGCCACAACTCTGTATTCTGATTCTGCACTAGATCTGGAGATAACTGTCTGCTTCTTGCCTTTACATGATACCAAGGAGTTCCCTATGAAACAACGAAGCCATAGGTAGACTTCTTGTCCTTAGAGCATCTCGCATAATCTGCATCTGTACCGGTTGTAACAACAAGGAATGCGCCTCAATAAATAAGGGACTAGTACCAGGTGAGGTCTTCAAATACCTCAAAATCATATGGACTGCATCCATATGTGTCTGTCTAGGCTGCTCCATAAACTGACTCACTTTGCTTTTTGCAAAGGATATATCCGGCATGGTGATGGTCACATATATGAGCTTTCCAATGAGCTCCATGTATCTCCTCTTATCTACCTCCTCAGTGCCATAATTATGTAGCTTCATGCTTGGGTCAATAGGAGTAGTAGCTGGCTTGCAATCTGTCATACCCGTTTGAGAGAGAAAATCTGTAACATATTTCCTTTGGGTCATCACAAGACCTCGATAGTTCCTGACAAACTCCAATCCAAGGAAGTAGCGTAGACTGCCTAGGTCCTTGGTTATAAACTGTTGACCAAGAAAAGCCTTACCTGTTTGAATACCCTGCACATTATCCCCTGTATTGATGATATCATCGATGTACACCGGTATGGCAACAATACTTCTCGGAGACCTCTGAACAAACATAGATTGATCTCATGAACCCCTTTTGCTCTATCATATTCGAGAGCTTCTGAAACCGTGCTCTTGGACTTTGCTTAAGGCCATAGATTTAGGGATGCAAACGGTTACGGATATATCTGTATCCGATCCGTCACTGTATCCATTTTATACATATTTTGACATCCGTATTCGTATCCGTTTTAAAATGGATGCGGATATGGATATCATTTTGATATCCGCAAACATCCGTATCCGTATCCATATATCAGTTTTCATATATAAACATAGCTATAGATTTATTCTTAACCCTATATAACATAATTTTATACCTTCTTTTATCTTATTTGTATATTTTTTATGATACAAACACAATTAATATTACTATATCACATGTTTTCCATCGTTTCGTATATATTTAAGTCGGTTCTTTAGAGTATTTCTAACACTACTCGTATGCGATCAATATCCGTTTTACATCCGTATCCGTTTTTAAAGGATATGGTAAGATAGTTTTAATATCCGTCAATATTTGTATCCGCATCCGTATTCGTATTCAAAAATGGATAAGGATACGGTGATACCTATATATGTATCCGTATCCGTCCGTTTGCATCCCTACATAGATTGCCTTATGAAGATTGCAAACCCTCAGACACTCTCACCAGTGAATCCAGGTGGCTGCTGCATGTAGACTTCCTCCTATAGGTCACCATATAGGAACACATTCGTCACATCAAGCTTATATAGAGGCCAATCCCGTATGACTGCAACAGAGAGAAGAATCCGTAGTATAGAATGTCGAGCTACGCGAGAGAAGGTATCGTGATAGTCCATCCTATAGGTCTGGGTGAACCCACAAGCCACAAGCCTTGCCTTGTAGCAATCGATGCTGCCATCTGCTTGATGCTTCACAGTAAACACCCACATGCATCCTACAATTGACATATCTCTAGGAGTTGTAACAATGCTCCACCTGCCACGCGACTGTAAAGTGACCATCTCCTCATCCACGGCTAGGTGCTATTGACTCACTTTGAGAGCCTCCTGATATGAACATGGGATTTCGATAGTAGATAATCAAACGACAAATTGCCTGGCATCTGGCGAAAGTCACTCGAGATATATATGCCCAACGAGGGGTTATCGCACATAGGAATGTTTGTCTTTCCGCAAGGCAATGGGCCACTTCAGATCATTTTGTCGCGATGATTTTGGCTCATCCTGTATTTGTGGTTGCTCATCCTGTGAATGTCCCCATTCATCATGCACACCACTAGTACCATCAGTTGAAATCAAATTTTTCGAATTTACCTGAGGCGTGTTGGATGTTGGGGAAGGCGTTGGAGCATGAAGGACATGGTCATGGACATGTGTAGGTGGAGGTGGAAGAACAACCACATCCTCAGACTCAGGACGCATTATGCGACATGTAGGAGAATAGTACACGATGCACTCAAAGAAAGTAACATCAGCATTGACATAGTATTTTCCTTTGATAGGATCAAAACAATGATAACCCTTTTCGGTATGAGGGCACCCAGCAAATATACATTTGACAGCTCGAGGAGCGAGCTTGTCATGTCCGGGATGTAAGAGGTGGACAAAGGCCACACAACCAAAAACTCGTGTCATAGGAGAGAAAAGGTCCTTTTCGGGAAAAGCAAAGGAGAAGGGTGTCTTTTCACCCAAAAGGGTAGATGACATCCGATTGATAGGATAACATGATGTCATCACAACATCATCTCAGAACGAATGAGGAGCCCGGTACTGTATGAGGAGAGTCCTGGTGATATCCAAAAATTGATGGTATTTGCGTTTAGCAAACCATTCTGCCAAGAAGTATACAGACATGAAGTCTGATGTATAATGTCATACTGACTTAAAATATGAGATAGTTGTGTAGTATAAAACTTGAGAGCAATATTTGATAGAAGCAGAGAAAATATTTTTTATTTCAATCATAAAGTTTTGAATCAACGTACTAGCACCGTATTTATTCTTTAACAAAAATACCCATGATATACGAGAAAATTCATCCATACACTAAATAATACCAATGTCCATGATGATCAAGAACACGACTTGGACCCCGCATATCAAGATGAAACAACTCAAACATGCTTTGACTACTACACATGGCCTCAAATTTTGGCGATTCAGTTTCGATAGGTTACCGAAATTTGATCGAAATGACCGAAACAGGGGGGGGGGGTAGTACAAAAATGACTGAAATGGTCGAAATTTCGGTCGAATTGCGATCGAATTTTGTTTCGATCGGTTTCCGAAATGGTAACCGAAATCGACATTTAGGGCCTTGCTACTACGACCTTGACGACTTGGAAAGCTGGACCGATGATGCTTTCCAAGTTGACACGGTTCACACTGGAAATTGGACTTGGTCGATGCAGCAGAAGATGACCAAATCTGAGATGGCACATGTATGGAGAAATCGAATCAACAAAAAGAGAAGTGGCATTACCATAAGGAGACTAGATCAACCTGTATAGCCCACTATGCTCCCGACCACATCCAATCATCATGCCCTTGAGTATATCCTTAAAAATGAGAGAACTAAGGTCAAATATAGCACAACAATGTAAATCTTTTATTATCTAACTTATAGTAGTAAATTCATTGAGAAGACATGATCATGAAGAACGTTTTGTAGACACATGGAGGGAGTCAAATGCACCTTCCATATTCGGTAACAGGGGAGGTGTCCCATCATCAATAACCACCGATCTACCTGGCTATGCAGGTCTATACGTACCAAACTGTAAGTGATCTCTACAAAGATGATGAGACGCTCCAGAGTCCATTATCTATTTTGAGGGATCTGGTCTAGATTGACCAGTAAATGCATGAGTAATACCTGATGTACTAGTAGATGCAGAAGCTACAATGTCTGATGGACCAGTACTAGAAGATCCAACGACTGGTGGCATGATCTCTCTCAAACGGACAACAAAGTCATCATAATGACGATCAAAGAGATCATGAGCAGTCTGAACATGCTCAGCAACATGGGCCGACGGTCGAAAGTCGTGCTTGGAGCAGCACATGTCCTCTGAGTGACCCATCGGTGACAATATGAACATGATTGACACGGACATGGACCTCATCTACCACATGTGTCTCATCCTCTAAATGGAGACAATCCACCTCTATCACGAGAAGTTGTCATAGCCAAGCTTATAAAAGTCAACCCACTAGGCCGACTAGTCGAGTCGGAGGGTGGGGGAGGGTAGCCGACTCGATTAGGCCTAGTCGGCCATTAGTTGGTCAGCCCGACTAGTCGAGCCGACTAATCGACTGACTTTTACATCAAGGTTTTATATATTTTTTAGTTTTTTGTTTTTTTTAAAAGCAAACTTATTCTAATATGCTTCATGTTATATTAAAGTCAGTTATTTCTTTTGTTTCATTATGAATGTATAGAAAATGTACAAATCTATGTTAATATATAAGCAAACTTATTCTAATATGCAATAATGTTATATTTAAAGTCAATTACTTCTTTTGTTTCACTATGAAAGTATATAAAATATACAAATTTATGTATAAAAATGATTTATGTATTTAAAATACAACAACAACAACAAAGCCTTTTCCCACAATTAAGTAGGGTCGGCTATATGGATTCTTCGCCTCCATTCAGATCTATCTTGGGTCAATCCGGGCTTATATCCACAAAATAAAGATCCCTTCGTATGGTCTCTTTCCATCACTTCTTGGGCCGTCCCCGCCCTCTCTTAGCCGGCTCAACATCCCAATACTCGCATCTCCTAACTGGTGCATCAGCTGATCTTCTTTGCAAATGACCAAACCATCTTAAACGGTTTTCTCGCATCTTATCCTCGATCGGAGCAACACCAACTTTCTTTCTGATTGCATCATTTCGAATCCGATCTTTACGTGTGTGTCCACACATCCACCTTAGCATTTTCATTTCTGCTACAACCATTCTCTGCACATGTCCATGGTTCACAGGCCGACATTCATATCCATAAAGCATAGCAGGTCTCACGGCTGCTTTGTAAAACTTTCCTTTAAGTTTTAAAGGAATTTTCTTATCACAAAGAACGACAGAGGCTCCTCTCCACTTTAGCCAGCCTGCATTTATTCTATTAGTAACATCTCCATCAATTTCCCCGTCATGTTGCAAAATAGATCCCAGATATCTAAAAGAATCTCTCTTCTGAATGTTATCTTCACCAATCTTCACCTCAATTCCTTCACCATTGCTTCCATCAAAGGTGCACTCTATATATTTAGTCTTAGCCCTACTTATACGAAATCCTTTACTCTCCAACTCATGTCTCCAGACCTCAAACTTCTCATTTACTCCATCTCTAGTCTCGTCAATCAACACAATATCATCAACAAATAACATACACCAAGGTAACTCATCCTGAATGTGACTTGTCAACTTGTCCATAATCAAAGTAAAAAGAAATGGACTCAAAGCTGAACCTTGAAGTAAACCAATGTTGATGTCAAAATAGCCAGTCTTCCCAGACGGGGTCCTTACACAAGATAAAGCCCTATCATACATGTCCTTTATGAGGTTAATGTATAGGACATGCACTTGTCTCTTCTCCAAGACTCTCCACAATATCTCTCGTGGGACAGAATCATAAGCCTTTTCCAAATCAATAAAGATCATATGAAGGTTCTTCCTTTTAGCTCTATAAATCTTCATTGTTCTCCTCAGCAAATGGATGGCTTCAATAGTTGAGCGACTTGGCTTGAATCCGAATTGGTTTTCTTTGACGTTGGAAACTTGTCTCAACCTTCTCTCGATCACACGCTCTCAAATTTTCATAGCATGACTCATCAGCTTGATACCTCTATAATTTGAACAATTTTGAATGTTTCCTTTATTCTTATAAAGAGGCACCACGATACTCCTCCAATCTTCAGGTATTTTCTTGCTTCACCAAATAACATTAAATAGATTCGTAAGCCAAGTCAAATCGCGCTCACCTAAAACTTTCCATACTTCTACAGGGATGTCATCCGGTCCTACACCTTTCCCAGGTCTCATAACCTTCAAAGCCTCCTCTACTTCCTTTCTTTGTATCCGTCTATAGCTTGCACGATTTAAATAACTTTCATTACTAGCTAGATCACCCAAAGTGATCTCACTATTTCCTTCCCCAATGAAAAGTTTATGGAAGTACTGCTCCCATCTAGTCTCTATATCCTTCTGAGTAACAAGCACATGACCTTCCTCGTCCTTAATGCATCTCACTTGAGAAATGTCTTTGGTCTTTCTTTCTCTTGCTTTGGCCAACCTGAATATATCCTTCTGGCCCTCCTTAGAGTCGAGATTTTTATACAAATTTCGTAAGCTTTCGACTTAGCCTCGCTTACAGCCTTCTTTGCTTCCTTCTTTGCTATTTTGTAGTTTGTGGCAGTTTCCTCTGTCCTATCCTTAGACATAGATTTAAATCATGCTCTTTTAATTTTTAGCTTCTCTTGCATCCCTTCACTCCACCATCAAGCCTCCTTTTGACCTGGGGCTCCTCCCTTTGACTCGCCTAGCATCTCTTTAGCTACCTTTCGGATACAAGATGCTACTGCCTCCCACATCTCGTTTGCGCTTCCACTATAATCCCAAGATAAATCTTCTAAAACCTTCTCCCTGAAGTTCGATTGCTTCAGTGGAAGATTCCACCATCTAGTTTGATGCAGCATGATATCAATTTTAGGGAACATTTGTTTTGTTTATTTTATTTATCATTAGTTTTGTTTATTTTATTTATGTCCTATGTAAAAGGCTCATTATAAAAGTTCTTATTATCCTTTCTTTTTTTTTTCTTTTTTTTTGTTTTCTTTACTTTCCTAATTTTTAGGAGAGTTGTTGCTTAGTCTGGGGGGAATTAGCCTCTATAAAAGGCCCCCTTGTAGTAGGGTTTGGATTAAGTTGGAATGAATACCTAATTTCCCTCACTTATCTCTCTCTCTCCCTCCCTCGGTCTCGTACCCTCCCCTCTTCCCGAACCCCTTCTTCTCCCGTGCCCTAATCCCCCCCTCCCCCCCGCCTCTCCCTCGTCGATCCCCCTCCCCTCTTCACGTCGCCGCCCCTCTCCCTCGCCGATCCTCCTCGCCCCAGCCCTCTTCCCTCCCCAGCGCCATCACTCCCCGCGCCCTCTCAAGCCGCTACCTCTCCACGACCCCGCCGCCCCCAGCACCCCTCGTCCTCCCGCGCGCAAGCCCTGCGACCCCGCCTCCCCGCGAAGCCGCCACCGCCTTGTCCACCTTCCCTCGCCGCCCCTGCGCCGCCTACACCTTCCGAGCTACCTCACCTCCCCTCCCATTCCCATACCACCACCCTTCTCCTCTCCCCTGTGGCTGTACCCTCCCCCTCCACGCCCTCGTTACTGCGGGCACCGCCCAGTCGAAGACCAACGCCTTCCCCGCCGTTCTGTGCCCTTGTCAAGAGCCGCTCGAGCCGCTGCAAGCACCCAAACGCCAACGTCCGCCGCCGACCAGATCTGAAGTCCGCTTCTTTCCCCTTGCCGGTTGTGGTATGAGCGCCAACCCCACCATTTAAATTCCACCGCATATTATTAGTTTGTGGATTGTTATATTGTTAATTGGTTTGGTGAACTATTGAGATTCTGTGCCACAAATATTGTTATTTATTTCCCATAATCGATAACTATTCGTGTTGCCCTCAGTTCGTGAAGAAAACGGTGCTAAACTCGAGTATCTTAACGTCTATTGTTGCTGATTTTTGCGTATCGCACATCCTTTTGTTCGTTCTCGTCATTTTAATCCCTTAGTTCAATTGTTGGGATGTCATTTAGTTCATTACTCATTTAGGTTGCTTCAATTTGGTATCAGAGCCTAATGACCCTGCATCTCGCCTGCATTCCATTCATTTCATTGCCTTAAAAAAAACCAACCACAAAAGCAAAAAAAAATCCAAAACAAAAGAAAGTAGAAACCCTAGGATTCCCATGGCCGAGAAACTGTCTGCTTCTAAAATCGGCTACACCTCACACCCCGAGTTGTCGATAGAATCCCTAGCTGCTCAAATGCAACACATGCAGCGGCTATACGAACAAGTGTGCGGACAAGTTGCCACCCTCAATTGTCAAATGCTAGAGAAAAATCATAGTAATGAGACGCCAAATAAAAGCCGGCGCACGCACCGGAGACCACATTCACGGAGCAACACTTCCTACGACTCTAGCTCATCTACTTCTGACGGACACGTTAGCGATGATCACTCCCAAGAAAATAACGAAGAAGGATCAGGAGATGACACCCCTTTCACTTCCAAGAGTCAAGATCCCCTCACCTCTGGATATCAATTCCCGCCACGACCTGGACCTAGATCTGATGACGGATGGGATCGAGGCATCCGTCTCGATGTTCCAGAATTTGACGGAGGACGAGACCATGATGTCTTTTTGGATTGGCTCCAAACCGTCGAGCACTTCTTTGTGTGGAAATCTATGCCTAGTGAGCGAAAAGTTCAATTTGTCACCATCAAACTAAAGGGACATGCTCTGCTATGGTGGGACCGGTTGCAATCTGAACGCAAGCGAAAAGGGAAAAGTAAGATCCGCAGTTGGAGCAAGATGAAGGCCAAACTGAAAACCAAATTCATGCCGGAAGATTACAAACGAGATCTATACGCACGATTGCAATCGTGGCGACAAGGCACCATGAGCGTGAAGGAATACACCGAAGGATTCCAATCCCTAGTCCATCGCAACCGTTTGCAGGAGACTCCTATTCAGGAAGTCACCCGCTACATGCAAGGCCTCCGCCAAGTTATCCAGGATGAGCTCTACCTCCACAACTGCCGAGACGTCGACGAAGCCTACAAGCAGGCTGAACGGGCTAAGGTCAAGCTTGCTAAAGCCCAGACAAGGAAGATGTCTTTTTCTGTGAACTCCGTCCCTCGCACCAGTACCCCAATGACAACCTCCAAACCGATAGGTTCCCCATCAATCGTTGCGGGTAAGACCCAAGCCAAATCATCAACTCCTGCTGTCGCCCGACCACCTATTGGAAACCCCGGACCAGGCATCTTGGGAAGCCGACCTGTTGTCGGACCTGACACTTGTTTCCGATGTTATCAAAAGGGACATCGAGCAGCAGAATGCCCAAACCCTAAGGCTAGACCCACCCATTTATGCACCATCGACGATCCTGAAGACCCTGACCCTGACCAACAGGAATCACCTGAAGAGGATCCGACTGCTTTGACTGCTGACACCATGGGAGCCGATGACTATGAGCCTCTAGCAGTGGATGGAGACGTATCCGGACCCTTCTTGGTCATTGAACACGAGAACTTTATCGCTCCGGATAGCGCACCCACAAACATCCTGCTCACACCCGCTGTCAACGATGCTGATAGTTGGCTGCGACACAACATCTTCCGAACCACCTGCACCTCAGGTGGGCGACGCTGTTCGCTGATCATTGATGGAGGAAGCGTTGAGAACTTCGTTTCGCAAGAAATGGTCGATAAGTTGGGTCTGCCGACTCAACCACTCGAGAAACCGTACAATGTGGCCTAGTTTCGAGGCGGTACCCAACTCCCAATCCACCGCCAAAGCCTCGTTAGCTTCTCGATTGGGCCGTCATATAAAGACGAGGTGTGGTGCCATGTTGCCCCTATGGATGTTTGTCACATACTACTTGGGAGACCTTGGCAATTCGATCGAGACACTGAGCACATAGGAAAACTGAACACTTACTCCTTCCTCATCGACAAGGTGCGTGTGACCCTTAGACCACAACGCAACGCCCTTAGCCCTCGCCAGGTGGCTACAATCCGAGCCGCGACCGCACAATCTGATAAAAATACTCCACCATCAAAGCCTTCGACTACGGGTCCTGTATTGTTGATGGAAGCCCATACATTCCAACGTCAGATCCAGGAGAGCTTCACCATTTATGCGTTGATGGGACGTGAAGTGAGCCAACCAGAAACCAATACACCCGAAGTCCCGCCTGAGATAAAACCCATCATCCAGGAATTTGCTGACATTATGCCTGAAGAGTTGCCTGAGGGACTACCCCCGTTGCGAGGTATTCAACATCACATTGACCTAGTCCCTAGAGCCAGCCTACCCCACTTACCACATTATCGAATGAGCCCAAGTGAGCATGAAGAAATGAACAGGCAGGTTACTGATCTGCTACGTCGTGGATATGTTCGAGAGAGTATGAGCCCCGTAGCGGTTCCTGCTCTGCTTACGCCAAAAAAGGATGGCACATGGAGAATGTGCGTGGATAGTCGCGCCATCAACAAGATAACGATCAAATATCGTTTTCCCATTCCGCGCCTTGATGACATGCTTGATATGCTATCGGGTGCCAAATTGTTTTCCAAATTGGATCTTCGCAGTGGCTACCATCAGATTCGCCCCCGACCTGGAGACGAGTGGAAGACTGCCTTTAAGACCAAAGAGGGTCTTTATGAATGGACGGTAATGCCCTTCGGCCTGTCGAATGCCCCCAGCACCTTCATGCGAACCATGAATCATGTATTACGACCCTTCACTGGCAAGTTTGTGGTTCTATACTTTGATGACATATTGATCTATAGCTTGACCAAAGACGACCACTTATCTCACTTGCGACAAGTCCTGGAGACCTTGAGAGCCCAACAACTGTATGTCCACAAGAAATGCTCCTTCATGTCTGACACGGTCCTCTTCCTGGGATACATTGTCACAGCCGATGGACTTAAGGTTGACCCCTCCAAGATTCAGGCCATTCAGAGCTGGCCCGTGCCCAAAACTCTTACTGAGATTCACAGTTTCCTGGGATTGGCTTCTTTCTACCGACGCTTCATCCGGAACTTTAGCACTTGTGCAGCTCCGTTGGTAGATTGCACGCGTAAAGGCGCTCCCGCCTGGACTCTTGAAGCAGAAACCAGCTTTCAGAATCTAAAATATCAATTGACACATGCCCATGTTTTGGCACTTCCTGACTTCACCAAGGTTTTTGTAGTCGATTGCGACGCTTCATATATCAGGATTGGTGCCGTCGTAAGTCAAGAAGGACGACCTGTAGCGTTCTACAGTGAGAAATTGAATGAAGCTCGATCACGGTACTCTACTTATGATGTCGAATTCTATGCCGTGGTGCAAGCCCTCAAGCATTGGAGGCATTACCTGATCCAACGCGAATTTGTCCTTAACTCTGACCATGAAGCCTTGAGATAACTGAATTCTCAGAAAACTCTTAACAAACGCCATGCCAAGTGGGTTAGTTTCCTCCAAGAATACACGTTCCATCTCAAACACAAAGCTGGAACCCTGAACCGCGTGGCCGACGCGTTGAGCCGGCGAGCACATGCCCTGACCACAATGACCGTCAGTACAACATGATTTGACACACTCAAGGACCTCTACCCCACTGATCCTGACTTCGGTCAAGTTTATGCGGAGTGTACCGAAACTGGGCAGGATCCGACAACCGCTTATGTCCTTCATGAGGGGTTCCTGTTTAAGGCCCACCGACAGTGCATCCCTGCCACTTCCCTGCGAGAGAACCTAATTTTAGAATTACATAACGGTGGCTTAGCTGGACACTTTGGAAGGGACAAGACCTTGACCCTTCTCCAAGAGCGATTTTATTGGCCGCAAATGCGAAAGGATGTCACAAAGTTCGTACAAAAATGCCAAACATGTCAAAGATTCAAAGGCCATAGGCAGAATACTGGGTTGTATGCACCTCTGCCGATTCCTCTGCGACCCTGGGAAGACATCACTATGGATTTTGTGCTAGGATTACCCCTCACGGTACGGAAAGTTGACTCTATTTTTGTGGTTGTGGACAGATTTTCTAAAATGTCACATTTCATTGCATGTAGGAAAACCTCAGATGCATCTCATGTCACAGATTTGTTTTTTCGTGATGTCGTTCGATTGCATGGTGTTCCTCGTTCTTTTACTTCGGATCGTGATACCCAGTTTTTGAGTCATTTTTGGCGCACGCTTTGGTCTCGTCTTGGTACTCGTTTGCAATACAGCACCACTTATCATCCACAAACAAATGGGCAAACCGAAGTAGTTAACAGATCATTAGGAAATTTATTGCGATGTCTTGCAGGGGACTCTCCGTCCAGATGGGATCTAATTCTTCCCCAAGATGAATTCGCGTATAACAGTTCCACTAATAGGTCCACCGGAAAATCGCCATTTGAGAGTGTGTACGGCTTTCCACTTACCCAATTTCTAGACCTAAAACCCACAACCATGCAAGGGAGAAGTAGTGCAACTGCTGAGGATCTGGTCGAACACCTAACCCACATCCATACTGAAATCCGAGCCAAACTCCAAACCATGACCCAGAAATATCAAGCCCAAGCTAACCTACACCGAAGAGAGAGCGAGTTCAGAGTTGGAGAGTTAGCGATGGTCCACCTAAAAAAAGAGAGGTTTCCTTTGAGAGTCCACCAAAAATTGAGTGAACGAAAGATTGGGCCATTCCGAGTCCTCAAGAAGATTGGGCCCAATGCTTATTTACTCGACCTGCCGCCAGACGTCCAGACATCGCCAATCTTTAATGTAGCAGATCTCTTCCTATATCATGGAGATGAACAGACAGATGCCACCGCACCAACGGTTCCTGATGATGATATGCGCCAACCGCCAGCCGTAATCGATGCCGATCAGATTGAAGATATTGCAGACATCCGAGATATGACGACTAGACGTGGTCTCTTCCGACAATATCTAGTCAAATGGAAGGGACGACCTCTTACCGATTGCACCTGGATTGACGAGGATGAACTCCAACAACTCCGCCCCGATATCCTTCAGAACTTCCACGATGCCATCTCGACGGAGCGAGATTCTTTTCAGCAGGGGGGAGTTGATGCAGCATGATATCAATTTTAGGGAACATTTGTTTTGTTTATTTTATTTATCATTAGTTTTGTTTATTTTATTTATGTCCTATGTAAAAGGTTCATTATAAAAGGCCTTATTATCCTTTCTTTTTTTCTTTTTTTTGTTTTCTTTATTTTCCTAATTTTTAGGAGAGTTGTTGCTTAGTCTTGGGGGAATTAGCCTCTATAAAAGGCCCCTTGTATTAGGGTTTGGATTAAGTTGGAATGAATACCTAATTTCCCTCACTTATCTCTCTCTCTCTCTCTCTCGGTCTCGCACCATCCCCTCTTCCCGAACCCCTTCTTCTCCCGTGCCCTAATCCTCCCCCCCCGCCTCTCCCTCGCCGATCCCCCTTCCCCTCTTCACGCCGCCGCCCCTCTCCCTCGCCGATCCTCCTCGCCCCAGCCCTCTTCCCTCCCCAGCGCCGTCACTCCCCGCGCCCTCTCAAGCCGCTACCTCTCCACGACCCCGCCGCCCCCAGCACCCCTCGCCCTCCCGCGCACAAGCCCTGCGACCCCGCCTCCCTGCGACACCGCCACCGCCTCGCCCACCTTCCCTCGCCGCCCCTGCGCCGCCTGCACCTTCCGAGCTACCTCACCTCACCTCCCATTCCCGTACCACCACCCTTCTCCTCTCCCCTGTGGCTGTACCCTCCCCCTCCACGCCCTCGTTACTGCGGGCACCGCCCAGTCGAAGACCAACGCCTTCCCCGCCGTTCTGTGCCCTTGTTAAGAGCCGCTCGAGCCGCTGCAAGCACCCAAACGCCAACGTCCGCCGCCGACCAGATCTGAAGTCCGCTTCTTTCCCCTTGCCGGTTGTGGTATGAGCGCCAACCCCACCATTTAAATTCCACCGCATATTATTAGTTTGTGGATTGTTATATTGTTAATTGGTTTGGTGAACTATTGAGATTCCGTGCCGCAAATATCGTTATTTATTTCCCATAATCGATAACTATTCGTGTTGCCCTCAGTTCGTGAAGAAAACGGTGCTAAACTCGAGTATCTTAACGTCTATTGTTGCTGATTTTTGCGTATCGCACATCCTTTTGTTCGTTCTCGTCATTTTAATCCCTTAGTTCAATTGTTGGGACGTCATTTAGTTCATTACTCATTTAGGTTGCTTCAATTTGGTATCAGAGCCTAATGACCCTGCATCTCGCTTGCATTCCATTCATTTCATTGCCTTAAAAAAAACCAACCACAAAAGCAAAAAAAAATCCAAAACAAAAGAAAGTAGAAACCCTAGGATTCCCATGGCCGAGAAACTGTCTGCTTCTAAAATCGGCTACACCTCACACCCCGAGTTGTCGTTAGAATCCCTAGCTGCTCAAATGCAACACATGCAGTGGCTATACGAACAAGTGTGCGGACAAGTTGCCACCCTCAATTGTCAAATGTTAGAGAAAAATCATAGTAATGAGACGCCAAATAAAAGCCGGCGCACTCACCGGAGACCACATTCACGGAGCAACACTTCCTACGACTCTAGCTCATCTACTTCTGACGGACACGTTAGCGATGATCACTCCCAAGAAAATAACGAAGAAGGATCAGGAGATGACACCCCTTTCACTTCCAAGAGTCAAGATCCCCTCACCTCTGGATATCAATTCCCGCCACGACCTGGACCTAGATCCGATGACGGATGGGATCGAGGCATCCGTCTCGATGTTCCAGAATTTGATGGAGGACGAGATCATGATGTCTTTTTGGATTGGCTCCAAACCGTCGAGCACTTCTTTGTGTGGAAATCTATGCCTAGTGAGCGAAAAGTTCAATTTGTCACCATCAAACTAAAGGGACATGCTCTGCTATGGTGGGACCGGTTGCAATCTGAACGCAAGCGAAAAGGGAAAAGTAAGATCCGCAGTTGGAGCAAGATGAAGGCCAAACTGAAAACCAAATTCGTGCCGGAAGATTACAAACGAGATCTATACGCACGATTGCAATCGTGGCGACAAGGCACCATGAGCGTGAAGGAATACACCGGAGGATTCCAATCCCTAGTCCATCGCAACCGTTTGCAGGAGACTCCTATTCAGGAAGTCACCCGCTACATGCAAGGCCTCCGCCAAGTTATCCAGGATGAGCTCTACCTCCACAACTGCCGAGACGTCGACGAAGCCTACAAGCAGGCTGAACGGGCTAAGGTCAAGCTTGCTAAAGCCCAGACAAGGAAGATGTCTTTTTCTGTGAACTCCGTCCCTTGCACCAGTACCCCAATGACAACCTCCAAACCGATAGGTTCCCCATCAATCGTTGCGGGTAAGACCCAAGCCAAATCATCAACTCCTGCTGTCGCCCGACCACCTATTGGAAACCCCGGACCATGCATCTTGGGAAGCCGACCTGTTGTCGGACCTGACACTTGTTTCCGATGTTATCAAAAGGGACATCGAGCAGCAGAATGCCCAAACCCTAAGGCTAGACCCGCCCATTTATGCACCATCGACGATCCTGAAGACCCTGACCCTGACCAACAGGAATCACCTGAAGAGGATCCGACTGCTTTGACTGCTGACACCATGGGAGCCGATGACTATGAGCCTCTAGCAGTGGATGGAGACGTATCCGGACCCTTCTTGGTCATTGAACACGAGAACTTTATCGCTCCGGATAGCGCACCCACAAACATCCTGCTCACACCCGCTGTCAACGATGCTGATAGTTGGCTGCGACGCAGCATCTTCCGAACCACCTGCACCTCAGGTGGGCGACGCTGTTCGCTGATCATTGATGGAGGAAGCGTTGAGAACTTCGTTTCGCAAGAAATGGTCGATAAGTTGGGTCTGCCGACTTAACCACTCGAGAAATCGTACAATGTGGCCTGGTTTCGAGGCGGTACCCAACTCCCAATCCACCGCCAAAGCCTCGTTAGCTTCTCGATTGGGCCGTCATATAAAGACGAGGTGTGGTGCCATCAGTGTTCAGGAAATCGGCCGAGTATACCGCATACTCGGCCGTATACTCGTATTCGGTAGCCTTGGCGCACCGAGTATGGTCAAATCGCCATTTAGGCGGGTCAGGCCGCATACTCGGCCGAGTATACCATATATGCGGCCGTTTATGCGGCCGATTTTCAAATAAACTTTTTTAAAACCTTAACCTAAATTCGGACATCCGACTTAACGCTCTTTCAATTGATGTTTTTGTTCACTTGACTCTATTATCCTAATAGTTTTGTTCCTTGTACCTTCAATTCTTTATCATTATAATCAAGAATATAATATTTAGAGGATATTAACATGATATTAAAAATTTATTTATATTTTTAATAATAAAAAATATCGAACCGCATAAAACCGCATACTCCCCGCATACTCTCCCGCATACCGCATACTCTCTATGCAGTGACCCCTCCGACTGAATACCGCATACCGCCTTCCTGAACATTGGGTGCCATGTTGCCCCTATGGATGTTTGTCACATACTACTTGGGAGACCTTGGCAATTCGATCGAGACACTGAGCACAGGAAAACTGAACACTTACTCCTTCCTCATCGACAAGGTGCGTGTGACCCTTAGACCACAACACAACGCCCTTAGCCCTCGCCAGGTGGCTACAATCCGAGCCGCGACCGCACAATCTGATAAAAATACTCCACCATCAAAGCCTTCGACTACGGGTCCTGTATTGTTGATGGAAGCCCATACATTCCAACGTGAGATCCAGGAGAGCTCCACCATTTATGCGTTGATGGGACGTGAAGTGAGCCAACCAGAAACCAATACACCCGAAGTCCCGCCTGAGATAAAACCCATCATCCAGGAATTTGCTGACATTATGCCTGAAGAGTTGCCTGAGGGACTACCCCCGTTGCGAGGTATTCAACATCACATTGACCTAGTCCCTGGAGCCAGCCTACCCCACTTACCACATTATCGAATGAGCCCAAGTGAGCATGAAGAAATGAACATGCAGGTTACTGATCTGCTACGTCGTGGATATGTTCGAGAGAGTATGAGCCCCGTGGCGGTTCCTGCTCTGCTTACGCCAAAAAAGGATGGCACATGGAGAATGTGCGTGGATAGTCGCGCCATCAACAAGATAACGATCAAGTATCGTTTTCCCATTCCGCGCCTTGATGACATGCTTGATATGCTATCGGGTGCCAAATTGTTTTCCAAATTGGATCTTCGCAGTGGCTACCATCAGATTCGCCTCCGACCTGGAGACGAGTGGAAGACTGCCTTTAAGACCAAAGAGGGTCTTTATGAATGGACGGTAATGCCCTTCGGCCTGTCGAATGCCCCCAGCACCTTCATGCGAACCATGAATCATGTATTACGACCCTTCACTGGCAAGTTTGTGGTTGTATACTTTGATGACATATTGATCTATAGCTTGACCAAAGACGACCACTTATCTCACTTGCGACAAGTCCTGGAGACCTTGAGAGCCCAACAACTGTATGTCCACCTCAAGAAATGCTCCTTCATGTCTGACACGGTCCTCTTCCTGGGATACATTGTCACAGCCGATGGACTTAAGGTTGACCCCTCCAAGATTCAGGCCATTCAGAGCTGGCCCGTGCCCAAAACTCTTACTGAGATTCGCAGTTTCCTGGGATTGGCTTCTTTCTACCGACGCTTCATCCGGAACTTTAGCACTTGTGCAGCTCCGTTGGTAGATTGCACGCGTAAAGGCGCTCCCGCCTGGACTCTTGAAGCAGAAACCAGCTTTCAGAATCTAAAATATCAATTGACACATGCCCATGTTTTGGCACTTCCTGACTTCACCAAGGTTTTTGTAGTCGATTGGGACGCTTCATATATCAGGATTGGTGCCGTCCTAAGTCAAGAAGGACGACCTGTAGCGTTCTACAGTGAGACATTGAATGAAGCTCGATCACGGTACTCTACTTATGATGTCGAATTCTATGCCGTGGTGCAAGCCCTCAAGCATTGGAGGCATTACCTGATCCAACACGAATTTGTCCTTAACTCTGACCATGAAGCCTTGAGATATCTGAATTCTCAGAAAACTCTTAACAAACGCCATGCCAAGTGGGTTAGTTTCCTCCAAGAATACACGTTCCATCTCAAGCACAAAGCTGGAACCCTGAACCGCGTGGCCGATGCGTTGAGCCGGCGAGCACATGCCCTGACCACAATTACCGTCAGTACAACAGGATTTGACACACTCAAGGACCTCTACCCCACTGATCCTGACTTCGGTCAAGTTTATGCGGAGTGTACCGAAACTGGACAGGATCCGACAACCGCTTATGTCCTTCATGAGGGGTTCCTGTTTAAGGCCCACCGACAGTGCATCCCTGCCACTTCCCTGCGAGAGAACCTAATTTCAAAATTACATAACGGTGGCTTAGCTGGACACTTTGGAAGGGACAAGACCTTGACCCTTCTCCAAGAGTGATTTTATTGGCCGCAAATGCGAAAGGATGTCACAAAGTTCGAACAAAAATGCCAAACATGTCAAAGATTCAAAGGCCATAGGCAGAATACTGGGTTGTATGCACCTCTGCCGATTCCTCTGCGACCCTGGGAAGACATCACTATGGATTTTGTGCTAGGATTACCCCTCACGGTACGGAAAGTTGACTCTATTTTTGTGGTTGTGGACAGATTTTCTAAAATGTCACATTTCATTGCATGTAGGAAAACCTCAGATGCATCTCATGTCACAGATTTGTTTTTTCGTGATGTCGTTCGATTGCATGGTGTTCCTCGTTCTTTTACTTCGGATCGTGATACCCAGTTTTTGAGTCATTTTTGGCGCACGCTTTGGTCTCGTCTTGGTACTCGTTTGCAATACAGCACCACTTATCATCCACAAACAGATGGGCAAACCGAAGTAGTTAACAGATCATTAGGAAATTTATTGCTATGTCTTGCAGGGGACTCTCCGTCCAGATGGGATCTAATTCTTCCCCAAGCTGAATTCGCGTATAACAGCTCCACTAATAGGTCCACCGGAAAATCGTCATTTGAGAGTGTGTACGGCTTTCCACATACCCAATTTCTAGACCTAAAACCCACAACCATGCAAGGGAGAAGTAGTGCAACTGCTAAGGATCTGGTCGAACACCTAACCCACATCCCTACTGAAATCCGAGCCAAACTCCAAACCATGACCCAGAAATATCAAGCCCAAGCTAACCTACGCCGAAGAGAGAGCGAGTTCAGAGTTGGAGAGTTAGCGATGGTCCACCTAAAAAAAGAGAGGTTTCCTTTGAGAGTCCACCAAAAATTGAGTGAACGAAAGATTGGGCCATTCCGAGTCCTCAAGAAGATTGGGCCCAATGCTTATTTACTCGACCTGCCGCCAGACGTCCAGACATCGCCAATCTTTAATGTAGCAGATCTCTTCCTATATCATGGAGATGAACAGACAGATGCCACCGCACCAACGGTTCCTGATGATGATATGCGCCAACCGCCAGCCGTAATCGATGCCGATCAGATTGAAGATATTGCAGACATCCGAGATATGACGACTAGACGTGGTCTCTTCCGACAATATCTAATCAAATGGAAGGGACGACCTCTTACCGATTGCACCTGGATTGACGAGGATGAACTCCAACAACTCTGCCCCGATATCCTTCAGAACTTCCACGATGCCATCTCGACGGAGCGAGATTCTTTTCAGCAGGGGGGAGTTGATGCAGCATGATATCAATTTTAGGGAACATTTGTTTTGTTTATTTTATTTATCATTAGTTTTGTTTATTTTATTTATGTCCTATGTAAAAGGTTCATTATAAAAGGCCTTATTATCCTTTCTTTTTTTTCTTTCTTTTTTTGTTTTCTTTAATTTCCTAATTTTTAGGAGAGTTGTTGCTTAGTCTTGGGGGAATTAGCCTCTATAAAAGGCCCCTTGTATTAGGGTTTGGATTAAGTTGGAATGAATACCTAATTTCCCTCAATTATCTCTCTCTCTCTCTCTCTCTCTCGGTCTCGCACCATCCCCTCTTCCCGAACCCCTTCTTCTCCCGTGCCCTAATCCCCCCCCCGCCTCTCCCTCGCCGATCCCCCTTCCCCTCTTCACGCCGCCGCCCCTCTCCCTCGCCGATCCTCCTCGCCCCAGCCCTCTTCCCTCCCCAGCGCCGTCACTCCCCGCGCCCTCTCAAGCCGCTACCTCTCCACGACCCCGCCGCCCCCAGCACCCCTCGCCCTCCCGCGTACAAGCCCTGCGACCCCGCCTCCCTGCGACACCGCCACCGCCTCGCCCACCTTCCCTCGCCGCCCCTGCGCCGCCTGCACCTTCCGAGCTACCTCACCTCACCTCCCATTCCCGTACCACCACCCTTCTCCTCTCCCCTGTGTCTGTACCCTCCCCCTCCACGCCCTCGTTACTGCGGGCACCGCCCAGTCGAAGACCAACGCCTTCCCCGCCGTTCTGTGCCCTTGTCAAGAGCCGCTCGAGCCGCTGCAAGCACCCAAACGCCAACGTCCGCCGCCGACCAGATCTGAAGTCCGCTTCTTTCCCCTTGCCGGTTGTGGTATGAGCGCCAACCCCACCATTTAAATTCCACCGCATATTATTAGTTTGTGGATTGTTATATTGTTAATTGGTTTGGTGAACTATTGAGATTCCGTGCCGCAAATATCGCTATTTATTTCCCATAATCGATAACTATTCGTGTTGCCCTCAGTTCGTGAAGAAAACAGTGCTAAACTCGAGTATCTTAACGTCTATTGTTGCTGATTTTTGCGTATCGCACATCCTTTTGTTCGTTCTCGTCATTTTAATCCCTTAGTTCAATTGTTGGGACGTCATTTAGTTCATTACTCATTTAGGTTGTATCATAGTTCTAGTGATCTTAAGAACCCTCCTTTTCTTTACCAGCCCTTTTATTTGTACATCCAAGACTAACAAGCGATGCTGGGTTGTCAAACTCTCTCTTGAGATTACTTTGCCGTCTTTACAACACAACCGATCTCTTCTCCTCAACGCAAAGTAATCCATCTGTGTTCTCGTTGGTCCACTCTTATAAGTAATTAAATGCTCCCCCCTCTTCTTGAAGAGAGTGTTTGCTATGAAAAGATCATATGCCGTTACAAAATCCAAGATGACTTTTCCCGCTTCATTTCTATCCCCAAAACCATGCCCTCCATGAACACTAGCATACCCTGAAGGATCTTTTCCCACATATCCACTAAGATCTCCTCCTATGCAAATCATCTCTCTTTGTGGGATTCCTTGTAAAATCTTATCTAGATCCTCCCAAAAAGCTTGTTTAGTCCTTTCATCTAAACCAATTTGCGGTGCATAAACTGAGATTATATTCAGAATTTCTTCTTCAAGCACCAATTTTAGCAAAATAATCTGATCCCCGAATCTTTGCACCTCAACCACACAATCCTTCAAATCCTTATGAACAACCACTCCAACACCGTTTCTACCCTTATCTTTACCTGAATACCAAAGTTTAAAGCCTGTCTTCTCGATCTCCCTTGCTTTCTCTCCAACCCATTTAGTCTCTTGAAGACATAGTATATGATTCTTCCTTCTTTCCATCGTATCCACTATCTCCATCGATTTTCCAGTAAAGTGCCAATATTCCAACTACCAATCCGCAACTTCCGTTGCAATCTCTTTTGGACTAACTTCTTTACTCGCATGCGTCCATTATGCGAGAACCCTTGTAAATTTTGGACTGCATCCGGGTGGTGATGCAGCAGAACTAGCTTAATTACTCGCATGCGTTCCTCATGCGAGAACCCTTGCAAATTTTGAACTACATCCAGGCTGCGATGTAGCGGCCCTTGCCAATTTTTCATTGCATTCGGGCGACGGCCGGTCCTAAGCCCGGGTAAATGAGGAGGGTTGCGTTAGGTAGTCGACAACTAGCGTAAAACAGTCGGAGACAACTTCCTAAATAATATTTTTTTTTAAAAAATATTATTTAGGATGTTGCCTCATGACAGTCGGATATTTTCAACATGGATTTAAGCAAACATATATTTAAAAAAAAATAAAAACCGACTAATGTCCGACTAAATCTGATTAGTCGTCCGACTGCCGATTAATCTTTAGTCAGCGACCCCGCCGACCGCATACCGACTGCCGCTTTCTGCAACCTTGGTTATAGCTGACGATGTTTGAGACTACGTGGCAGAGGGGATATTCAGTCTGCTCAGCTTGCGGTACTCTTCCTCCATATGCGGTATAGTAGCGTCTGTGAGAAGCTGAGAACACATTGAGTTTTTTCGAGTTAAGAGTGGCCAGAAACACCCCTATCATGACAGAATCTATATAGGTCTTATGCTGCTCTGGTGAGGCGTTAGGAATGTATAGCTTTGGAGTCGTTCAAACATACCCCTCAAAGATGTATACAGAACGTGAAGAGGACGATCACCCTGTTTGGTGTGAAGATATCATGCTGAAGTTGCAATATATTCGACTCATTACTCTCTTGAGAGTATGTACATGCGAGGATGTTCTACATTGCCTTTGTTGTGGGTTGATTCACGATATCATTGGCTATCTCAACAAAGATAATACCAGATACATATAGCAATACCTTGGCGTACGCATCATCTGCATCCCATGAGGCATTGATCATAGTCTTGTCCACTGGCTCATCCTGTGTTAGAATATGCTTCTTACCATGGCTCTGCATTAGATTTATGAAGTGCATCACCCACAACTCATAGTTTGTACCGTCCATCTTAACAATAGGTGTTGGACCCTTGAAGGCACTTGTAGATGGCGTATCAACCCTTCTTTCTGACATTGTGGACAAATAACTGGTACCTTCGACAGATCATGAAATGTCTACACATACATGAAAAGGGGTGGTTGTAGGAGTAGACTCATACCACAACCAACTCTAATCAATTGTTGGTGCAAATGGACCAAAACGGTCTGATTTTGCCGCTTTTCAGACCAAAAACAGGCAAAAGGCTTTGGAATCAGCCAAAACTGTGGAATCAGACCAGAAAACCAAGTGCCGAGCGGTAGCAGATGTATGAGCGTTGCGCCAGGGCAGTAGGTATTGGACATACGAGCCCACGGCGAGCCATTATGCAATAAATGTTATTGCGAATATCATTCCCTGATCTGAAATGAAGAATAAATAATTTGCATAATAGGTCCCTTAGTACAATTAGGGTTATGTACCATGGCATCTTGATGATCATATAGCTGTTGATTCAATTATTGAATCATAGAGGCTGGTGCTATGATGAATATCTAAAGAGTTAGATTGAGGACTCATCAGGCACCGTCAAATGATTATTAAGAGATGATCTCCATCTTGAGTAGGAGATGGCAATCCTTTCTCATATAGATTGATATCTGACCGACCTCTTGATGCATGTCCTCTGCATAGGAATAGAGATTCAGAGGTGTCAGATTAGTTAGGTCAAAGAGTTGACTTAACGAGGTCGAGATAACCAAAGTCTTATGTCGTATGTTGTCACAATATAGGCATGCATCCTCTGACCGGAGATAGATGTGTTACTATATGTCTGAGTATGTACATTTGACAGACCAATAGGTTGATGACCTAATCAAGGTCTATACACCGACGCGCTGGTGTGCATATAAGGGCATATGAGTAATACGATCTCTCAAAGGGATCATACAGGTTCATTGTTGAACCGAAAGACATGAGCTCACTCATGAGATATTGGGAAGAATCAATTCCGTGCACGGTCGTCTCGCTTTGGAAGCTTGACTGAATTTGTAAGGTTTGATATATACTTTTGGAAAGTATATGATCAACACCCAGGTATGATATACACTTTTGGAAAGTATATGATCGATACCGACTCCCAATGATCGAATGAAAAACTTAATGATAAATCCTTGAAGTAGACAGTGTAAAATTGATCTTATACTTCGAGATTATTCTGGGTCTTCCAGTATACAGGATGTGTAGGTACTAGGAATACCTGAGGGTGATGTGATCATAAACGGTTGTATAACCATGACGCTTCCATTCCTAGTGAGTGATGAAACGGGTCTGGATTTTATTGACTCCTCTCAGTAGAGAAGTAATCTGATCTTGGTCCAAATGTTGGACATTGATCTGAATGTGATTCAGGTGCAATGAGAAGATTAGATTTGCGGTCTTGATTTAATCAAGCATCTATGGGAGGCCCGGGATCTGGATTTAAGATGTGATCTTAATATCCAAGTCACTATACGCGGAACAATACAATCGTCCTGTCCTTATCTCCAAGTATCCGCAGAGAAAGCGCATTATCCTTGAAAGAGTTCAGGATAATTTCATTGTTGATATATGTATCCGAGAATTGAGAAATTGGATAATTAAATAGGATTTAATTATCATGAATAATATGAATTTAATTCATATTATAAGGAGAGTTATCTTAGATAGTTAAATGTGATTTGATTATCAAAGATGTGAATAATGTGAATGTGATTCATATTATTTGGGCACATGAGAATAGAGATCCAAGATGATTAAATGAGATTTAATTATCATGGATATGAATAATGTGGATAACACTATCCATGTTATTCATATATATTATAAATGTGATTTATGATATATAAGAGAGAGTTATTTGTAATTTACATTTGTTAATTAAATGTTAATGTGAATTGGATTCACATTGAACATTAAATTACAGGAAGGGACGGTCACCAATTCCTATTAGGAAAGGGTGGCCGTCCACTCCATATACATGGAAGGAGGCGCTCTCCTTTCCATTATCTCCATATGTTGTTTGATTTAATTTGAGATTGATTTATATTGATTTACCAATATAGATTTAATCTAAATTAAATTAATTATTGTTGGTTTTTACCAACACAAATCTTAGCCATTAAAAGAAACACAAATCATTGAGAGCCATTGGATTTGTGTTACCCATGGATTGAGATCCATGGATCCCAAAATATTATAAGTAGAAGGGCACCCCTTGCTCTTCATATGCTGATGAGAACATAAGTCTCTCTCTCTTTACACACCCTCTCTCTCTCTCATGGCCGTCTACCATGGATGCCCTAGAGAGAGTCTCCATCGCCGCAGCATCATCGTTATGCTGCCGGTTCGATTGCTCATGAATCTCCGTTTCCTTCGGTGCGCCTCGTTCGTGAAGAAGACGTTGGATCTTGTGTGTAGAGATCAGGAGATTCGCCGCTTGGATCATCAACATGGATTACGAGAATCACGTGTTTCATCAACACGCTCACAAGCGTCTCCTCCGTCGGATCGGACTTGAGACAGGAGGTCTCTTCGTTTAGAGACTCGATCGCAACCATGCTTCAAGAGGTAATCCTATTACTTGTTTGTGGTTTAGACGAAATGATCCGAGAAGTGTTCTTGGATCATGTGGTTTCGTCACGTGAAATTTTTTTAATTTCCGCTGCATCGAGCGACTAGTACGACTAGTCGCTCCCGATTGCATAAGATGCGATCTTCACGCTTCCGTAATACGCTTAAGGATCATACCATATCCTTCAAGTGGTATCAGAGCCAGGTTGAAGGTTTCAGATACGATCCGTAAACCTAAGCCGACTTGGGTTCGTTAGGGTTGCGAAAGTTTTATTGTATTTCATTTTCGCATCTCTGTTTTGTGATTATTTTCAGCCATGCTTAAATTGTTTAAACACGAAAATAAAACTTGGATTTTGTTCCTTATTAAATAAGGAAATCGTAGGATCTGAGTTTGCGTGATTTAGAATCCGTTTGCTCAAGTTATGATCAAATTAGTGAACATGTATCCACTGTTTCGGGGACTGCGAATCTTAACGTAATTAAGGAGTTGATTACTGTTTGGAAATACCTTGAAATACGTGCAAATCACTTAGGTTCTGTTGTAAATCATATTAGCAAACTTTGGAAACTTACTTTGCTTAATTTGGATTTAAATTGATTGAGATATGCTAATTTTAGTAAGTGAGCCTCAAAAAAAAATTTTAGTAAGTGAGGGTCACTGCTGAAAATTACTTTCCTAATCAAGAACCTTGTGATTGTCATTTAATCAATAAGTGAAATTAAATGGTTTAATTTCCTGAAATAATTATGGATAAATATTTATGAAATATTTGATGATAATTATTTCCTTAAATGACATTACCTTAACCAATAATTGATTAGATGTGATCTAGATCACAATTGATTGCACAATCTACTTTCCAACAAACATGTTGCTTGAATAGGATTTGGGATTTGTTTAGCAAATCTCATTATAATGTTAATAAAAAATGTTTTGATTATTTTTATATATGGTATAACTTCGGTTGAAGAACCGATTATAATCTCAAGTACACAATGATCAATTTGGCATTATTTTTTCCCGAGGTGGATATGATGTCTAGTTGGGGAGCGTTGTGGTAGCAGGTTGCACCGTGTGCGGTTTGCCCTACTCCTGTCGGTACTGGTCATGACAATAGGTAGGGACTTGATAATGCGGGAGAGATCATGGTGTATATTTCTAATTATTAAAATTCGAAATAATACGTATTTGAGATAATACCATAATTCCAGTAACAATAAAGATTGTTTGTTGGATCATTAATTTAATATGATTAGATTAATTGGAATCCAATTAAAATTAAGACACTCTATTATAAATAGATGTGTTATTTCCCTTGGAAGAATTAATTATGTGAATATGATTCATGATAATTAATTAGAATTTGAATATGATATGGAGGATCACATAAGTGACATCCATGGTCTCCCGTCAAGGCGAAGGGTTCCGTCGCCAGGGATTGTATGTAGGAGACGCATGTTCGAAGTGACAGCTCCTGGATGCAAACGCATCTGGATCGGGCTCTTTGCTTCTCGGAAGAGTAAGGCCCTATGCGTAGTGACCCCAATGTTGGGTCCTTATATTATTGGGGCGATATTGGATTGCGCATATCGAGTACTATTCCTGTTGACGGTTGGTTCAATTAATGACGGGTCAACATCACCTTAGGGGTGGTGTGCCCGGATGTTAAAGACCGAATTGGGAAATGCAAGTTGGACTTGCAAGGCGGAATGTGTTCCCACTTCTTTTTATCGGAGTTACATGTTCTCATATTATTGGGATGTAACAAAGATAAGGAAGGAGATCCCAGATCTTGCCGAGATATGATGGTAAGTATATCTCTTACATTGAAAGTGATTAAGGGAATGACCTTTCAGTGTTGATAAGGCGAGACAACTTTGATATAAAATTCCTAAATCAAAGTAAAATATATATTTATATTATGTTTATGCAAATTTCTTATTTCAGATAATCCTTCATTAAACCCACTCAATTTAGTACTCAATAATAACCAGTAAATTATCATGGATTAGATCCATGATCAAGATATTGTACTTGCAATTGGACACATAATGTATGTGGTTGCAATGTGCAAGTCTTCCTCATAATAATGAGGAATGACAATTAAATAGACAATATAACTACAACCCTAGGGTTTGTATGTCTCTACAGTCTTGGTCTCTCATCGAATGTACTTTGGAAGTGACATGTCGATGATGATCGTAACTGTTGAATTATCCTTATAAAATCTAAGAAGATGTTTTGGCATGCATATGTGCTCTTGACATTTTATCATGAATGACATGGTTCTCTGCATCATGTAGAATGGTAGCTCTATAAGAGATAATGTACTCAAAATATTTGAGTACCTACCTGAACCAATGTTTTTTTAAGAGTTTAGATGGATGTAGATGCGATGAGTGTCATCATTCTACTGTCTATACTCTAGTCATTCATGAAGCTTCAGAATATTCATATTGTATGAATTGAATGAAGTATTTATAAATGTTGAAATGCTCTTATATTGAAATTTTTTGAGTTCAGCATAAGAGATCCTTCGTCTTAAGCAATGGTTGTTTATATATAAAGGGAGCGCAGTGGAAGCATGGGTTGGGCCCAAATAAGAAGGAAAGTCAAAGAGTTGACTCTACTTCGGTGACTTCCATATGACATCCAAATAGTTGGATGAATGCCAATACTGCAATAAGCCGATATACTGATAGTGTGACTATCTTGTCTATCTAGGATCCTTAAAGAAGGATCCAGATGGTGCATCAGAATAATCTTAATCAACATATAATCATTGATACTGACCTGCTTATTGGATAAAATGGAGTCTAATAATTGTATCTCATTCTTCTAATAACACTTGCAATTGGTTGCATATGTATAAGAAGACTATAAAATATAACTTTAAGGTTTAATAGTCATCCACATAGATATTGATGCAATTGTTGCAACAATTTCTATTGGATAGATGGACTTGTTATTTTCAGTGGGAGAGCCCTTAGTCTTAGAGAATGTCTCTATGACCTAGATATTAGAATACACTCATTGTTTATTTCTAAATGTTGGAAATAAACATGAATTCTGTAATAGACCTATCATAAAGAGTTATGATGGAGATATTTCAGATATTAATCTAAAATCTAGTGGACTCTTCTAAATTAGAAAATTAATAAATGGTTCATTAATATTTCTAATACTTAAATTCAGTGTTTACTAAATCGGCCGCACAGACCGCATATGCGGCCGCATATGCCCGTGCGGCATGTAGACTGCATCGATTACTTGAATCAGTGCATTATGCGCCCTCCCCGCATATACGGCCCGCATATGCCCCGCATATCCCGCATATGCCCTGCATACTGCTCCAGCAGCTCCAACTTTTCAATCTTCTCATTCAGGTCCTTAATTCCATAACTCTGCCTCTTCATTCAATTGTTAGAATATGACATGCATTTATATACAATTGCAATGCATTATACCATTATGTATATGCAATGTTTTACGTTTTTCTCATGTATTATTTTCATGAGTATATACAATGTATCGTCGAATATTTTTTATGTATGCCGATTGAGGTTTTGCTCATGTAGTGCATGTATGTGTATTGAAGTTATGTTATTACGAATCATATAATGTAAAGTTTTTGTGGTAAATATTTTTTTGTGATTAAGTATGAGGCAATTAAAAGTATATACACACACCCATCTAACATGAACCGTTTTTCTTAGATCTTCTTTAACTCCACTTAGATATATAACTTCAGTGGTAATGTTATTCATAGATATTTTTTTATTTTTAAATTAAAAATTAGAAAATCGCTTAGAACCACATATACCCCGCATATGCTCCCGCATACCGCTTAATCAGTATTCAGTGACCAGTCCAAACGCATACGCATACCGCTTCCCGAACCTTGCTTAAATTAAACCTTAAAAGATCAATAGGAGAATGAAGATCATTTGACAATGATCTGACATCAAGCCTTGGATATTTGTCTATTGCTGAGATCAATGGACTAGTAAGAGATGGAACTTTAGATTGTCTGAAATTTCATATCTTACATACTTATGAATATTGTATTCAAAGTAGAAAATGTCCAAAGCACCCTTCTCAGGGAATGATGTAAGATGTCAATGTATTCAAGATCTCATACATATTGATGTATGTGGATCATCTATATCATGATAAACATTGATGATATGTGATATCATTCGATAATTATTTGTGATATATGATTTCTTCTCTTCGCCTTATAATGCTTTGAAATGTTCAAAGATTTCACAATTTTGGTTTAAAAACCAAAGTTTGAAGGAAGATGAAATGAGTTTGATCTAACCTAGGTAGCTTATACCTATTAGTTGAATTCAGGGAATGCCTTGTTGAGATATGAATATTATTTCTATCTCACTCCTCCTAATAAACCTAAACTCAACAGAGTTGTAGGGAGATACAATCTTTTATCATGTGTGACATGATTTGATCAATGATGAATCTTAGCATAATTACCTCTTAGTTTCCAAGATATATATGTAGTAGAGACTATAATATATATCCTCAATAAGGTTCCAAGCAAGTAAGCTGGAATTTAGCACCTGAGAGTGCTACTTCATTAGGAAAATAAAGGATGGTATTGGATACCTACTTTATGACCTTGAGATTCTTAAAAGATCTCATCTCTGAGAATGTGATTCTTAGATGATGAGACTCTTCAGAATCAAGATGAAAATGAAGTGAAGGAACTCATTTAATCTTGAGAAGATAATGAGGCTCCTGAAATCGGAAACTAAATAGACAATCGCCATGCTTGAACCCATCAGAATATTGCTAACTATAGCTACACAACTTGACTTTGACATCTTTAAGATGAAAGTCAATATTGCATTTTTCCATGAATACCTCTCTGAGGACATTCACATGAAGCAGCCCCGGGGTTTCATGGTTGATGAAAGCAAAGAGTGCAAGCTAAAGAAACTCCATCTATGGACTCAAATAAGCTTCTTGTAGTTGGAACATCAGATTTAAAGAAATTATAAATGTTATAATTTCATATAGAACTTGATGAACCGTGTGAAGCTTAGTGGGAGTGCCATTGTGTTCATCGTGCTAAATGTAGATAATATCCTAATCATTTGGAATGATATAAGGATAATAATACGTGTTTTATAATTTGGTTGTTCCATACCTTGAGATATGATCTCAAGAATACCTCTTAGATCTTAGTTCGGAAGTTGTTCAGAAGCAAAGAACAGAAGGTATTGGGATCGTCGCATTAGTGGTACACCTTGGACATTTCTATTTTCTGGAAAATTCCAAGAAAGGCTTCTTTCCCTCAAGATATGGTACTGACCTTTCTAAAGGGATAACACCTCATGGAGTTGAGGAGTTGAATGATAAAACTGCTTGCCCTTGTGCATCAGTTACGAGAAGCCAAGTGTATGCTATATATGTACAAAAACCAGATGTCTGCCTGGCAGTGGGAGTAGTAAATTGTTACTAATCCTACTATGGAGATATAACACTTGATTGCAGTAATAACAATATCTTCAAAGATGACAAGACTTTAGAGATAGTGATCTCTAAGTATTATCTTCAAAAAATTAAGACTTTATAGATGGAGATCTAAAAGGTCTTAACTACGAATAGCTTAGGAGATAGAGATCTCCAGGAATAAGGGTATTCTGATAAGGATAATAGAAATTACATACTGGTTATAATAGTTATTGAGTTGTAGTGTCAAGCACACTATAATTAAACAAGATTGAGTATTGGTTTCATAAGATGCAACATTCGCATTGGATGCGAGCACTGTTACTATGGGATATGCAAGTGTCGTAAAAAGACTTGGTGTAGTCTCTTGGGAACAGAGTGACTGATCAGCTCACCTAGCTATTTTTCTAAATAGCCTATGATTGTCACATGAGTGTGGGTTTAAATGATTAGCCCATTAATGGCTCGTTGGGCTAGTGGGAGATTATTGGACATGTGAGCCCACGACGAGCCATTATGCAATACATGTTATTGCGAATATCATTCCCTGATCTGAAATGAAGAATAAATAATTTACATAATAGGTCCCTTAGTACAATTAGGGTTATGTACCATGGCCATCTTGATGATCATACAACTGTTGATTCACTTATTGAATCATAGAGACTGGTGCTATGATGAATATCTAAAGAGTTAGATTGAGGACTCATCAGGCACCGTCAAATGATTATTAAGAGATGATCTCCATCCTAAGTAGGGGATGGCAATCCTTTCTCACATAGGTTGATATCTGACCGACCTCTTGATGCAGGTCCTCTGCATAGGAATAGAGATTCAGATGTGTCAGATTAGTTAGGTCAAAGAGTTGACTTAATGAGATCGAGATAACCAAAGTCCTATGTCGTATGCTGTCACAATATAGGCACGCATCCTCTAACCGGAGATAGATGTGTTACTATATGTCTGAGTATGAACATTTGGCAGACCAATAGGTTGATGACCTAATCAAGGTCTATACACAGGCGCGCTGGTGTGCATATAAGGGTATATGAGTAATACGATCTCTCAAAGGGATCATACAGGTTCATTGTTGAACCGGAAGACATGAGCTCACTCATGAGATATTGGGAAGAATCAATTCCGTGCGCGGTCCTCTCGATTTGGATGCTTGATTGAACTTGTAAGGTTTGATATATACTTTTGGAAAGTATATGATCAATACCTAGGTATGATATATGCTTTTGGAAAGTATATGATCGATACCGACTCCCAATGATCGAATAAGAAACTTAATGATAAATCCTTGAAGTAGACAGTGTAAAATTGATCTTATACTTCGGGATTATTCTGGGTCTTCCACTTTGTAGGATGTGCAGGTAATAAGGAATACCTGAGGGTTATGTGATCATAAACGGTTGTATAACCATGATGCTTCCATTCTTAGGGAGTGATGAAATGGGTCTGGATTTTAGTGACTCCTCTCAGTAGAGAAGTAATCTGATCTTGGTCCAAATGTTGGACATTGATCTGAATGTGATTCAGGTGCAATGAGAAGATTAGATTTGCGGTCTTGATTTAATCAAACATCTATGGGAGGCCCAAGATCTGGATTTAAGATGTGATCTTAATATCCAAGTCACTATACGTGGAACAATACAATCGTCCTGTCCTTATCTCCAAGTATCCGCGGAGAAAGCGCATTATCCTTGAAAGAGTTCTGGATAATTTCATTGTTGATATATGTCTCCGAGCATTGAATTATTGGATAATTAAATGTGATTTAATTATCATGAATAATATGAATTTGATTCATATTATAAGGAGAGCTATCTTAGATAATTAATTGTGATTTGATTATCAAAGATGTGAATAATGTGAATGTGATTCATATTATTTGGGGACATGAGAATACAGATCCAAGATGATTAAATGTGATTTAATTATCATGGATATGAATAATGTGGATAGCATTATCCATGTTAATCATATATATTATAAATGTGATTTATGATATATAAGAGAGAGCTATTTGTAATTTACATTTGTTAATTAAATGTTAATGTGAATTGGATTCACATTGAACATTAAATTGAAAATGTAATTCACATTTTATTTTGGGTTGTGAATGTGATTCACAAATTTCCAATGGCAAGATTGCAATATTCACAAAATAATTATGAATTATTTTTGTAGAATAATTTACAACAATTGTTGTTGTAAAATGGAATAATGTAATCTAAGAAGATTACATTGGAGATGCCCCTTCCATATTGGAAGGAAGGGACGCCCACCAATTCCTATTAGGAAAGGGTGGCCGTCCACTCCATATACTTGGAAGGAGGCACTCTCCTTTCCATTATCTCCACATGTTATTTTATTTAATTTGGGATTGATTTATATTGATTTATCAATATAGATTTAATCTGAATTAAATTAATTGTTGGTTTTTACCAACACAAATCTTAGCCATTAAAAGAAACACAAATCAATGAGAGCCATTGGATTTGTGTTACCCATGGATTGAGATCCGTGGATCCCAAAATATTATAAATAGAAGGGCACCCCTTGCTCTTCATATGCTAATGAGAACATAAGTCTCTTTCTCTCTACACGCCCACTCTCTCTCTCTCTCATGGTCGTCCACCATGGATGCCCTAGAGAGAGTCTCCATCGCCGCAGCGTCGTCATTATGTTGCCGGTTCGATTGCTCGTGAATCTTCGTCTCCTTCGGTGCGCCTCGCTCGTGAAGAAGACGTTGGATCTCGTGTGTCGAGATCAGGAGATTCGCCGCTTGGATCATCAACATGGATTGTGAGGATCACGTGTTTCATCAACACGCTCGCAAGCGTCTCCTCCATCGGATCGAACTTGAGACAGGAGGTCTCTTCGTTTAGAGACTCGATCGCAACCACGCTTCAAGAGGTAATCTTATTACTTGTTTGTGGTTTAGACGAACCGATCCGAAAAGTGTTCTTGGATCATGTGGTTTCGTCACATGAAAATTTTTTAATTTCCGCTGCATCGAGCAACTAGTACGACTAGTCGCTCCTGATCGCATAAGATGCAATCCTCACGCTTCCGTGATGCGCTTAAGGATCACACCATATCCTTCAGTAGAGCGGTGCGCCAGGGCTTGCAGGATACCGCTTGGGCGGTGCCAGCCGCCGTTGGGTGGCGTTGGACTGCGCTGGAATGGCGTTGAGTGGCACCTGTCGCTGCTGGGCGGTGTTGGTCGCTGTTGGACGGTACCTTGGGGCATGACCGGGTAGTGATGGACTGCCGTAGGACTGACTGCAACACTGGGTTGTCGCTGGATGGTGCCTTGGGGCACTATCGTACGTCGACACGCCTATCCGAGGTGCAACGAGAGGCTACGAGGCAATGCTAGAAGATAAGATTGGGAGGTGGAGCTCAGGGCTCTGGTCTAGGACCGTCAATCTGATACTATGTTGAGGTAAATACTTTTTTGTTTATTCATAGAATGTGAAGGTTTTTCTTATATAGAAGAGAGAAATCCTAGTGGGTAAATTACATAATAAGGATAGAGAAATAAACAAACTATAAAAAGAATACCATAACATAAAAACTCTCAACATTCATGTCTCATCACAATGGATGTCGGACTAAATAAGAGAGGGTAGTGTCCTAATCACTATTCAATGACCGTTCGAATGCATACTTATATCACTGTTTGAATGCATACCACTAGTCGACGTGAGAAAGAATAGGGAGGAGTAAGAGAGAACTAGCGGAGCTAGAGGAGGAAGATGAAGGTGCTGATGATGGAGGAAGAAGGCGTTGGCAAATGGATTTTGTATTAGGGCAACATTGAGCTGGTCTATAGGGGTTTTTGTTTTGTGTCTTTTGAGTTTGGCTGAACTGTTAGAAAATATGAATGTGGAAGCGAATATTAGAGAAATATAATAAAAACATTATGGAACACGTGGATTTAACATGGAACTCTACTCCTTAAGGAGCAGGATGAAACCACGGGAGAATGCCTCAAAGGTCACTTTCTCAACTGATACAGGAGGTCTGGGGCTTCTTGTATAGCTTCCACATGCTCTCCAAGTCCCACCATTGGTAGATGTGGGACTAAACTCTGGATGTGGTAAATGGATCTTGAATGGATCCATTTACCCATTTTTACAAATAAGTGACACATACTCTAACATTCCCCCTCAAGCTGGAGCATGTAATGCTCAGCTTGGACAAATAGAAAGAAATCAATCAAACTCACAATACGAGACACTACAGGCAATATCAACTCGACGCGCACAACCGTCGACTATTGTCGAGGACGTTGCTTATCATGCCATGCATGTGAGGTGGAACAGATGGGCTGGAGTGTGAGTCAAACTGAATCTCCTCGTCGGAGAGCATGTACTTTGTACTGCGCCCGTCAGAGTCACTGCAATTGAAAATGAGTCTCTACCTGGAGAACTCTGGCCCACCAGAACATGTGGACAACTGCTCTGAAAGGGCCGAACTGAAAAATCGTGGAGACATCCTCGTATCGTCGGAGTCCAAGGTCGCTGGAGAATGGAGTATGAAAAGTCTCCTTATTGGAGAACTGTGTCTCTCCTATACTGGCTCAGAGAATGGGATCTCTACTCTGGAGTCCCTATGAAATCACATGAAAACCCTAGCCCACACGGCATAGGGAATATGATCTCTACTCTGGAGTCCCTATGGAACACATGAAAACTTTGACCAAAACAAAAGATGGGGACCACATAAAAAAGATCGCACACATGTGCGTCTTAAAAGGACTCTGGAGTCTGGAGAACTCGAAGAGAAATGGGTCGCTCAAATATGGAGTGCCTCAAACTTGGACTCTGAACCAATCTGCAGAGTCTGAAACTGAACTGTAGAGTCTGAACATCTGACTGGTCTAGAATCTACTATCTGAATCTGGAATAGACCTGTGACTCTACACAATAATACTTCCTCTTTCTCTTATACTTGTCGGAAAATAATGACACCGACAAATTTGGGAGAAGACAAATCTTGATGGGAAAACATGAATCACATAAGCCATCTACATTTTTCTTCGTCTTTTCCTTTATTTTTTTTTAAAATCATTTTTTCTCTGCTATTTCATTTCATCGTTTTAGGTGAGCGTGGTTTGACTTGGCTTACGAATCTATTCAATGTTATTTGGCAAAGCAAGAAAATGCCTGAAGATTGAAGGAGGAGTATCGCGGTGCCTTTTTATAAGAACAAAGGAGACATTCAAGATTGTTCAAATTACAGAGGTATCAAGCTAATGAGTCACACTATGAAAATTTGGGAACGTGTGATCGAAAGAAGGTTGAGGCAAGTTTCCCAAGTAAAAGAAAACCAATTCGGATTCATGCCAGGTCGCTCAACTATTGAAGCCATCCATTCGCTGAGGAGAACAATGGAGATTTATAGAGCTAAAAGGAAGAATCTCCATATGATCTTTATTGATTTGGAGAAGGCTTATGATTCCGTCGCACGAGAGATACTGTGGAGAGTTTTGGAGAAGAGACAAGTACCTGTCCTATACATTAATCTCATAAAGAATATGTATGATAGGGCTTTATCTTGTGTAAGGACCCTGACGGGGAAGACTGACTATTTTGATATCAACATTGGTTTGCATCAAGGTTCAGCTTTGAGTCCATTTCTTTTTACTTTGATTATGGACGAGTTGACAAGTCACATTCAGGATGAGTTACCTTGGTGTATGTTATTTGCTGATGATATTGTGTTGATTGACGAGACTAGAGATGGAGTAAATGAGAAGCTTAAGGTTTGGAGACATGCATTGGAGACTAAAGGTTTTCGTATAAGTAGGGCTAAGACGGAATATATGGAATGCACCTTTGATGGAAGCAATGGTGAAGGAATCGAGGTAAAGATTGGTGACAATAACATTCAGAAGAGAGATTCTTTTAGATATTTGGGATCTATTTTGCAACATGACGGGGAAATTGATGGAGATGTTGCTAATAGAATAAATGCAGGCTGGCTAAAGTGGAGTGGAGCCTCCGCTGTTCTATGTGATAAGAAAATTCCTTTAAAAATTAAAGGAAAGTTTTACAAAGCAGCCGTGAGACCTGCTATGCTTTATGGTTCTGAATGTTGGCATGTGAACCATAGACATGTGCAGAGAATGGCTGTAGCAGAAATGAAAATGCTAAGATGGATGTGTGGACATACACGTAAAGATCGGATTCGAATGATGCAATCAGAAAGAAAGTTGGTGTAGCTCCGATCGAAGATAAGATGCGAGAAAACCGCTTAAGATGGTTTGGTCATTTGCAAAGAAGGTCAACTGATGCACCGGTTAGGAGATGCGAGTGTTGGGATGTTGAGCCGGCTAAGAGAGGGCGAGGACGGCCCAAGAAGTGTTGGAAAGAGACTATACGAAGGGATCTTAGTTTTTTGGATATAAGTCCGAGATTGACCTAAGATAGATCTGAATGGAGGCGGAGAATCCATGTAGCCGACCCTACTTAATTGTGGGAAACGGCTTTGTTGTTGTTGTTGTTATTGTTGTATTTCATTTCATCGTTTTCTTAATAGTCGTCACTTTTTCTTTTTCTCAAATAAGCCGTTCACCTTTTTTTTGACCTTTTTTTCTGCGTACGGTTTTTTCGTACGCACCTTTTTCCTCTTCTCTTTTTTTGAAACAAAGAAACTTGGCCCAAAGATTGTGACCCAAACAGTGGGCTCAGAGCTTGCTTTCTCTCTCTCTCTCTTTTGTTTTCTTTTGGCCCACTTGGACCTTACAATAGCAACAACCCACATTTTTTTCTTTTCAACCTCACTCTTTTGTGGCCCACTTGGCCTTTTTTTTAACGGTTGAACAACCCCCCTTTTATTCTTGTTACGGCCCAACGAAGCGTTTTTTTAAAATAATAGGGCTATAGGCCCAACGAAGCATTTGCCGAGACCTGGGAAAGGTATAGGACCGGATACATCCCTGTAGAAGTATGGAGAGTTTTAAGTGAGTGTGATTTGACTTGGCTTACGAATCTATTCAATGTCATTTGGCGAAGCAAGAAAATGTCTGAAGATTGGAGGAGTATCGTGGTGCCTCTTTATAAGAATAAAGGAGACATTCAAAATTGTTCAAATTACAGAGGTATCAAGCCGATGAGTCACACTATGAAATTTTGGAAACGTTTGATCGAAAGAAGGCTGAGGGAAGTTTCCAACGTAAAAGAAAATCAATTCGGATTCATGCCAGGTCGCCCAACTGTTGAAGCCATCCATTTGCTGAGGAGAACAATGGAGATTTATAGAGCTAAAAGAAGAACCTCCATATGATCTTTATTGATTTGAAGAAGGCTTATGATTTTGTCCCACGAGAGATATTGTGGAGAGTTTTGGAGAAGAGACAAGTACCTGTCCTATACATTAACCTCATAAAGGACATGTATGATAGGGCTTTATCTTGTGTAAGGACCCCGTCTGGGAAGACTGCCTATTTTGACATCAACATTGGTTTGCATCAAGGTTCAGGTTTGAGTCCATTTCTTTTTACTTTGATTATGGACGAGTTGACAAGTCACATTCAGGATGAATTACCTTGGTGTATGTTATATGCTGATGATATTATGTTGATTGACGAGACTAGAGATGGAGTAAATGAGAAGCTTGAGGTGTGGAGACATGCATCAGAGACTAAAGGATTTCATATAAGTAGAGCTAAGACGGAATATATGAAGTGCACCTTTGATGGTAGCAATGGTGAAGGAATTGAGGTGAAGATTGGTGACAATAACATTTAGAAGAGAGATTCTTTTAGATACCTGGGATCAAGGTTGCAAAAGTCGGTAGTCGGTACTCGGTCGGCTGGGTCACTGACTAAGGATTAATCGGTAGTCGGACGACTAGTCGGATTTAGTCAAACTTTAATCGGCTTTGAATTTTATGATTATTTTGAATATATAACTCATTTTTATACATATATTGACATAGATTTTGTACATTTTTATACTATCATAATAAAATAAAAGAAGTAATTGAATTTAAGTAAAATATTAAGCATTTTATAATAAGTTTGCTTATAAAAACATCAAAACATAAACAAATATGGTATCTCCAAGCAAAAATTGGTCGACTAGTGTCCCTAGTAGGAATTAGTCGGTACTCGGTCGGCCACCCCACTAACTAGACTAGTCGGACCTACTAATCGAGCCAGTCGGGCGACTTTTGCAACACTGCCTGGGATCTATTTTGCAACAGGATGGGGAAATTAATGGAGATGTTACTAATAGAATAAATGCAGGCTAACTAAAGTGGAGAGGAGCCTCTGTTGTTCTTTGTGATAAAAAAATTCCTTTAAAAATTAAAAGAAAGTTTTACAAAACAGCCGTGAGAGCTGCTATGCTCTATGGATCTGAATGTTGGCCTGTGAACCATAGACATGTGCAGAGAATGGTTGTAGCAGAAATGAAAATGCTAAGGTGGATGTGTGGACACGCACGTAAAGATCGGATTCGGAATGATGCAAGCAGAAAGAAAGTTGGTGTAGCTCCGATCGAGGATAAGATGCGAGAAAGCCGCTTAAGATGATTTGGTCATTTGCAAAGAAGATCAACGGATGCACCAATTAGGAGATGCGAGTGTTGGAATATCGAGCCAGCTAAGAGAGGGCGAGGACGGCCCAAGAAGTGTTGGAAAGAGATTATACAAAGGGATCTTAGTTTTTTGGATATAAGCCCTGGACTGACCCAAGATAGATCTGAATGGAGGCGAAAAATCCATGTAGCCGACCCTACTTAATTGTGGGAAAAGGCTTTGTTGTTGTTGTAATAGGGCCATCGTGCCCCCCCTTTTTCTCATTCGCCACTAGGGTTCCCAGTTGGGAACCCATCTAATTCCGCCGTCGCCACCCTTGATGTGGCTTGTTGCTACAGCGGGAGATGCAGCCTTCACCACCACGCTTGCTTTCTTGAGAAGAGGTGACGGAGAGGATCAATGGAGCATGTGACTGGAGGTCGGTGCCTCCTGTAGGGGTGGAGTTGTCGCCTGGAGATAAGGATTGAACACCGCCTGGGGGCACGCCGCATGGAGGAGATGGGCCAGGTGGAGAAGGACTTGGCCTGGGGGCATGGTGTCTGGGGTTACGACGGCTTGGACTGGAGGAGATGACTAGAGATCTGGACTGGAAAGGTAGAGGCCGCCATCGCTGGACTGGTATGGAAAGGCCGCCACCGCCTCTTGAGTCGGGAGAACCCATCAGCATCACCATGAGGGGAGAACCAATAGGATTCCCACTAGGGTTCCTCATTGAATCTTAGGGCTCCCCGTGAGGGGAGAACCCATCAACACCGTCGCCCTGTGAACTCCTCTGCAAGAAGGATCAACGCAGGAGGCGCCTCGATGGATCGCGGAAGGTGCCTGGGGTGCTATAGCTGCTGGATGCAGTTGGAATCACAGAGGAACTGTGATCCCAGATCTAGGGTTCCAGAGATAGAACCCTAGTTTTTCATCAAACACGACAAGGATTGCAAATTTAGATTTTGAAAAACCCTAGAACTAAATCTCAAATCTCGAACCATATATGAACATGAATGATCTTCAAGAATAAAAAGATACCAAAATTGAATCTCGAGTAAAGAACATGAAAACCTCGAGAATCGAACCCGCTCTGATACCATATTAGAAAATATGAACGCGGAAGCGAATATCAGAGAAATAGAATAAAAACATTACGGAACACATGGATTTAACGTGGAACCCTACTCTCTAAGGAGTTGGATGAAACCACGGGAGAACGTCTCAAAGGGTTGTTGTGTTCATTCACTTTCTCAATTGATACACGAGGTATATCGCCTCCACAGACTCTCCAAGTCCCACCACTGGTAGATGTGGGACTAAACTCTGGATGTGGTAAATGGATCCTGGATGGATTCATTTACCCATCTGTACAAATAAGTGACACATACTCTAATATGAATAATTAGATCTGGTTATTAGAGTCTAGATCTAGATCCAATTAGATCCGATTAGCCATTTAGGTGCATATTAAAGCATATGCAGGACACATATGCGCATGGACTGCATAGTGCACCAATTCGCATAATTAGCTATTTCCTCAAGCTGCATGGATAATATGTAGCCCATGCGGTCGATTTCCTGAATACCGTATATAACCCTACCACTCTATCTCGAGTTAGAACCAAAAAAACTACAACTTGTTATAATGGATCAACCAATACATTTTTCACTTGATTAAAAAAACATTTTCATTTGATACATCTTTTAAAAAAACTAGGAGAACCAACGCAGAGGTGACTTCACTGAGAAGAGACTCATGCTTGAAGGAGATGCTCAGAGAAGATAACTAGCTGGAGGATGACAAACTGGACCGGGTTGGAGTGCTATTGATCATGCAATCAAGTAGATGGGTATTAAAAGAATGAGGCAATTCCACGTAGCTCATTTACGAAGATAGCAAAAGTAGACCTCTCCTATAGGGAAACTCGGATGACGGATCTCTTCATGTGGAAGAATCAAGAATCGCTTCTCTCATATGGGGACTTCGAAGAGTGTGTCATATATGGGCATGTAGAAAGTTTCGTCACATGGGAATCTCAAAGAGCGATCTTAAACTCAAGACCATAGGCAAAGGATGGTCAAAGGATGAGTTTCTCTTGGATGATCTCAGTCAAAATAAAAGTCATACCCTACTCTTTCATTCCACTTTTTCCTCTTACATGTTGGAATCATGGAGATATCTGACCCAAGTTCAGAGAAAAACAAATGGAGGCACACAACTTCCCTTTCATGATTTCATACTTTTTTACCACCTTTCCGTTTCTGACAATTGAATTTCCTTTTTTGATTTCACTTGGAGGAGCTCTTCCTTGCAGTGAAGGATTGATCAATTTCTGATTTTGACTAAGATATTGCATACATTATAGTTGGTCGGGGTTAGAGGACTCTCGAGAAGTAGATTCAATATGTTGCTGACTAGAATTTGGGATAAGAGCTGCACCCTTCATCGTGCTTCAAGTTCGAGTGTTCATGGCTTCGTGAATCAAACTTCAAAGATTGGGTGGAGCGAAAATGGATAGAAATTGTGGTGGAACGATAGACATCCAACCATTTATATTAAAACTGAAACTAAAGGAAGATCCGGAAATATTGCGATGACAAGTTTTACAACACATGCATCAGATGCGGAATGAAGCGTGAATCGAGGTGGAAAGATAATATCTAGCTTAAGACTTTCGTCCCTTGAACCTTGATGAAATTCGACACAACCATAGTCAATATGCCATTATAGAGGAAGAAAAGAAGATGTTGCTTGACTGGAGATTATGCTTGAGAGCCACGTGGCTCGGAGAAAGGGATGCAAACAAAGCTCTAATTCATGCAATGACAAGCTATAGGAGAAGGTAGAACTTGATGAGGGATGTAAGAGTGGACGATGAGGTGGTCAGGGGAGATGAACAGGTGGGCGAGGCCCTAACGAATCATTTCCGGACTTTCGGAATGAAGGATGGATGCTTGGTTGAGATGATCAAGTAGAGACGTGTCTAAAATTGCGGTGCAAAAATCAACATATCTTACAAAAGATTTCTTATATTAGGATATATGGTATACGATGGTAGATGTACCAGTGTTCTTTAGGGAGTTTTGGAAAATGGCGAAAGCCGACTTATTAGGTTTTGTCAAAGAGTTTTTAGAGGAGAACACAAGCTTTGGGCACATCAATGGCACTACTTTCTTTTGCTACACAAAGAAAATGTGACTCCTCTTATAGAGGACTTATGGCCAATAACATTGTCAAATGCAATTCACCTGTTTGATGCAAAATTTGATAAGAAAGTTCAAAAAGGAAATGAACTCGATCATCACCCCTTTGCAGATAACTTTTGTACCTGGCAAATATATGTCAGATTCTGTCGTGATGTTCTCAGAGATGGTTGCCTATAGGAAAACGAGGAATGTTGCTGGGTTGCTTTGGAAAGCTGATTTTGCATAAGCATACGGCTACGTGGACTCAAACTTTTATGAAGCTCTTTGCATAAGATTGTATTCTCATACCTTTGGATTATGTGGGTGAAAAGGTACATCACAGTCTCATCTTTCTTTGTGCTTGTAAATGGTCAGTTTCAAGGTTTTTCTCCCAAATGCATTAGGGAAGTGAGGGCAAGGTATCCCCTAGCCATCATTTGTTTGTTATTATGACATATGCCTTTAGCATCACAATGGATTTGGGTGTGTGATGCGATTTTTTCAACCTGTTTAGTAACGGGGTTGGATTGGAATAAACTCCATTCAAGGGTTACTAAGATGGGTAGCCTTTTTGTGAATAGTAGGTGTTTGGATTATTGAGAAGGTTGGATTATAAATATGATGCAATGTGATATTGTTTATATGTTATATTGATTGCATTTATAATTGCAATATGTTTTTGATACTTACTTTTTTGGTTTAAAGGTGATTAGGAATATTATTGTAATGAAAACGTGGGACCCATATCATTCAATCCAACCCATGTATGTGAGGGAGTTGAGGGTAACCTTGAACCAACCATGGTTTGATAATGGGTAACTGGCTTACCATCGTATGAAATGGTGGGATTTTGTCGGGAGTTTCCCCATTCCTTATTTGCAGTATGTGGATGAGATATTTTTCTTCATGGATGGGGATTCCAAGGAGGATGAGGCTTTAGCTGTATTGGTCAAGATTTTAGTGGATTCTTCGGGCTTACATATAAATGTGAAAAAAGTCTTATTGTATAATGTTGACTGATCTGAGGATGAAGCAACAAGATCTTGTTGGCTACTTGGGACTCCCAAATGCCAGTTGTTGATACAACATCTGGGCATCCCGATAATGGCATGTAAACTATGTATAGAGGATTGCATGCCCTTGGTTGAGAAGATGGAATGCAAAGCAAGTTTGCAAGGTGAAAACCAAGATGTCTTTTAAGAGGTGACACATGAGGCCGTGCTATAAGCATAATTGTTATTTAATCTCTTGGTACATAAAAATACCAAATAAATCATTCAGAGGTTGTAATGTATTTTTTTAAAAGAAAAAAGGACCTCCACTGTATATATGCATGCCCAAAAACTTCGCTATTTATCACCTCAAACTAATTGCAAGCGTAGTACATGCAAATAAACAACAAGAAATTACAGGTCCCAACTCTCAACGAGCGCATTTGCCACTATATTTTTGCCATAGACACGTTCATGCCGAAAGACATCACCATATCTAGCAATCCAAATTTGCCCAAATTAAAGCTAAAAATCCCAATCTCTCCTTAATGTGATTCCACCTGTCCCAATGGAATCCCCAAAACTCGATCTGCAATCATTGTGCACTATGCGATTCCCCCAAAGTGTCCAGGCTTAAGGCTTCCAATGAACATCTGCACTTGAAAAAAAGATGGTCTGGATTTTCCACGCCCTCCTGGCACCTCAGACAGTTTGGCTCAACATCATGGACAAAACACGCAAAACGATATCCTGTTAAGAGTCTGCCTCTTTTGAAAAGTCATAGAAACACCTTCACATGAGCGGGCACCTTCCATTTCCATATTTTTCTATAGCCCGCCTCGCATCCCCTAGGATAAAAAATCATAGGACCTTTCAGTGCGTTGTACGCCTTCCCCTACTGAGAAGATCCCATCGTGCCAAATTTAGCAATCTCGCCCATCAAAGGGCTTGACCACGCTCTCACATTCCTTCGACAACACCAATAGTTCCCCCAATCGCTGCTTTGAAAGTTCATATCTGAATTGGGGAAAGAAGGATTGGTCGTCCCAAACCTCAGCCGCTGAAGGTTCTCAGTGGGTGGTGGCCAATGCCATCAACCGTGGAAAGTGCACACCCAAAATCCCACCTTCGCTCCAATCATTCATCCAGAACTTGAATCCGTTATCGTCCTCAAGAACAAGTCTCAAGAAGGGTTGAATCTCCCGCGCCATGCCACAAATGCCTCTCCAAAAAATGATTGCCCTAGACCAAGTTCCCCGGAGCTAGGAAATGAGCACTCCCAAAACTGCCACCATCACCATCACATCATCTGCAACAAGATCCCAAAACTCCATGTAAAAGAAAATCAAGAAACCATCCAGTCCAGGGCATCCATCCAGGTTCAGCCCGAGAAGGGCTTCCCGAAACTCTTGTACCCCAAACAACCTTGTTATCACATCCCATCATCGCCCGAATTGTGGCGAGCCTTCACTCCCAATCACCTCGACCCGATGTGATTCCTACGCACACTCATGTTCTTGAAATAGTTCGTCACTGCCCTCGTAATTTCCACCTCCCCATGCACTTCTACACCCCTGACCTCAATCGCGTGGATTTGGTTTCTTTTCTTCTAACATTTACCTCATTATGAAAGAATCTCGTATTTACATCATCCACCTTCAACCGCTTCTGTCTTGACCTCTGCCTCTACTCAACCTCATGCTTCATGTTCTCCTCCTTTAAAATTTTTTGAACCTCCCCATGCCTCAGAATCTCCTCAATGTCCAAATCCCTGTCATCCTCTAGTAGGTTAAGACTGACCAAGTCATCTTGGGCTTGATTTCGTCTCAACCCATGCCCAACCTTGTCAGTCCTCCTGAATTCCACAAGCCTATGTCGCTGCGTAGTCAGCTTTGAGGCCAACCTCACTGTAGCCGACCCCTCCACCTTTAGATCTATCCAGAAGGAAATGATCAAGTCACGAAACCCCTCCTCCCAACACTGCTCAAATATGAAATATGAGGATCCTATGCCAATGCAAGTATCAAAACAAAGGGGTGTATGGTTTGATCTCGATCTATGCAAAGAGGTAACATCCACCAGACTAAACATCTCCAAGGCTTCGACCAATAGAAGAAAGCGCTCAATCTGTGATCTCGATGACGAGATCCTTGATGTATATTTGCTATTTGTCGCATCGAAAACCTCCAGGTTTAGCTTCTCCACCTCGTTAGCAAAAAGTCCATATTCAGGATCCTGCGCACCTCTACCACCACTAGTTCTATCCTGTGCATATAGCGTGACATTGAAATCACCTCTCACCACCCAGCCGAATCCGTGAACATCTCCCTAATTCTCTGTAGTTCTTCCCACAAAACTGCATTCGTAGATGTCCCCGAGATGCCATAAACTGACTAAACAACGAGACAGGATTGGTCCGCCTTGTTGATTAAGAGAACTGAAATCGAGCGCATCAAAGGCACCTCCATGGCCATCTCGAACGAAGGTTCTAAGGAGTGATGAAAAGATTCTTCTGAATGGCTTATAATTATGGCAATAGGTGGATAACTCTAGTGGTGCGGGACTTCATGACTAGGTCGATTGGAGATGGAGGGTTAAGGGTCTTGCGATTGCATACTTTGAAAATGGTTCTTTTGGCAAAATAGGTGGTACATATGGGAAGTAAAAAAGATGCGGTGAACAGACTTTTGTGGAATATATATTGTGAGAATACATTGCGAAATAGGGAGGCCAACTTGGGTAGAGCACCATCGAACTTTGGAGAAGGTATCCTTGTGACAAAGTAGGAATTACCATATAGACGCGCTTGGTGGTTCAGGGTGGAAGCACCTTCCATTTATGGGTAGATGATTGGATTGAGATAGGGCCCTTGATAAGAGAGATTCCCTCGGTTGTCTGTGCTTTTGTCGTTAAAGAGGCAGTTGTCACAGAATGTTGATCCCTACCAGGGTAGGCTGGATGTTCTTGGTTGCCACACCTGTTAAGATTCTTGTGTTTTGTTATCTTTATTTATATTGTTTATTTCTCTTGTCCGGTTTATGTAATTTACCCTTTAAGCTTTTCTCCTATATAAGAGAGCTCTAGGGTTAGATGGAATACAACTGATTCATTTTCTCCTTCCACATGGTATCAGAGCGACGATCCTAGACCGGAGCCTGTGCTCTAATGACCTAACCCTCCAAAAACCCTAGCCCGCGCGGAGCCACCTATCCGCTCCACGCCGCCCGCCACACGCGTCGCTGATCTGCGTTGCTCCACCACGGCCTCCAGTCGAAGCCATCGCCACAGCCGTCGCCGCCTGCTCGGGCTGTCCACGGACTGCCGCCACAGCCTGCTCGTTCACCCTAGTCTGTGAGGGCTGCGACCTCTTGTGCCTCCTGTGCCTCGTTGCCAACGCAGTGTATTTTGTGTTCTTAGGGTGTGGTATCATTACCTAAAATACCCTAAGTACCCAAAGAAGTTTTCGAAGAATGGAAGAGGTTGTGGTATGAGTCTACACCCACAACCATCTTCCTGTATGTCAGTGTAGGCACATGTTTTTTCTTGTTGCTCACCCAGTCTTGGAGATCGCTGTCATCATGTCTGACAACAAAGTCGACGTCCCATCCTTGAGTGTATTCAAAGGTCCAGCACCCATCGTCAAAATAGATGGAACAAACTATGAACCGTGGGCCATGCAGTTCATGAGTTTAATGCAATGCCATGGCAAGAAGCATATTCTCACGACGGAGGAACCACGTGACAAGACTGGGACAAACGCTTCATGGGAGACAGATGATGCCTATGCACGCGTATGGCTATCTGGGACTGTGTCCACAGAGATAGCCAATGATATCTTGAGTCAGCCTACTGCGAAGGCTATGTGGGACATTCTCGCCGCTACATATTCTCCGGCGAAAAATGAATCGAAGATACTGCAGCTACATCATGATATCTTCACATCGAAGCAGAATGGTCGTTCCTTTCATACCCTCTATACTTCTTTGAGAGGTATGTTTGAGAAGTTACATGGCTACATTCCCTTGACTGCTACTCCAGAGCAGCTCAAGACATACGGAGACTCTGTGATGATTGAGGTTTTTCTAGCCGCTCTTGATCCTGAGTACGATGCAGCTCGAGCCCAGATTCTCACTGATGCTACTATACCTCCGATGGAGGAGGCGTATGGTAGATTGAGCCGACTTTCTATATCCACTGGTAGTACTCTTCAGTCTCAGACATCCTCTGTTGTGGCTGCGTCTCGAGGTAGGGGAAGCCCTACATCATATCACGGTAGGGGGATCTCAAGCCATGGCAGCGGAGGGGGTGGTCGACCCCGTCAGCCTTGCACCTACTGCCACATATCTGGCCACTCTGAGTAAACGTACTATTCTAAGCATGGATTTCCTGCTTCAGCTCGGGTTGCAGAGCAGACACAACAGATTGGGAGTCCTTCACCTGTTTCTGATCAGAGGTTTGATGAACTTGTCGCTCATCTTAGGGAGATTATGCCTACTACTGGGTCAACTAGCTCTCATTCAGGATCCTCAGAGGTGGTTGCCTCAGCATCAACATCTACTTTAGGTATAACATATGCCTTTACTACTTGTTACAGGGCAGACTTGTCATAATGGATCATGGATTCAGGAGCATCCCATCATCTTTGCGGTGACAGTGGCCAGTTTAGTGTTTTTCGTCTGACTCAGCCTGGACGATATGTTGTGATAGCAGATGGGACACACTCCCCCATCACCGGTCAGGGGGAGGTGCAGTTGACACCCGCAATGAGGCTTCAGAATGTTCTTTACGCTCCTGAATTTTCTATGAATCTACTTTCAATTAGTCAAATCACCAAGGATTTACATTGTCGTGCCATATTTGTTCCATCTACTCTTGTGTTTCAGGATATACTAACGGGCAAGGTGATTGGAACTGGCCGTGAGCAAGGGGGGCTCTACAGACTAGTGCAATCTCCTTATGCTGGTGTCTCTTCCCTTCACACTAGATCTGTTTCTCCATATATGTGGCACCTTCGATTTGGCCATCTTCCTCTGCAAAAGTTGTGTCACGTTCTTCCACAGATTTATCCTCGCTCTACCTTTCATGCGAGGCCTGCCAGCTTGGGAAGCATCATCACTCTACCTTTCAGAGTCGTCAGGTTCCGAGTAGTTATAGTCTGTTTGAGTTGCTCCATTTTGATATTTGGGGTCCCAGTCGTGTCCCAGATCATTAGGGACACATGTTTTATCTTGTTGGTGTTGACGAGTTTTCGAGATTGTCTTGGGTATTTCTTCTTAAGAACAAGTCTGATGGATGTCATATTATCCAGTCATTTATTAATGAAATAAGGAATATTTTTTCTGCAAAAGCCAAGTTTATTCGTTCCTATAATGCATTAGAATTTTGCAGTACGCAACTTTCTCAATTCCTTAGGTTTCTTGGTATTGTGCATCAGACATCTTGTGCATATATTTCTCAACATAACGGGGTGGCAGAACGAAAACACAGCCATCTGTTAGACACTTCCATAACTCTTTTGATTCAGAGTCGTGCTCCTCATTCATACTGGGGAAATGTGGTTCTTACTGCTTGCTATCTGGTAAATCGTATGCCCTCTTCGGTGCTGGGAGAGAAGATTCTGTTCTTGATTACGTTTCACGAGATGGATCTTTTCTCGCTAACACCTCGTGTTTTTGGTTTTGTGGTTTTTGTTCATCAAATGTCTCCTGGTCTTGACAAGCTTTCTCCTAGAGCTGTCAAATGTGTGTTTGTTGGGTATTCCAAGACCCAAAAAGGATATTGTTTCTTTGACCATGTTCGACAATGATACTATGTTAGTGCAGATGTCACCTTTTTCGAGTCCATTATGTATTTCCCCCAACAGGTGACAGGCTTGCTCCCTCACAGTATGGAGAAGAGGTCTATATGCCTCTTCCTTCGTTATTATCACCTACGACATCACATCCACCATCACCTCCTCTACCGCCACATCCATCACCGCTACCTCCTCCACCGCCACCTCCACCTCCACCATCTCCTGTTTTCTTTCTGTAAGTTTACCAGTGACGGCCCCATGCTCATGTGCCTCATCTGTCATCCAGCACGCCCAAGGTATGTACTGAATATTTGAGTTCTTCTGATGGCACTGGTGATTTGCATGTACAGACTGAGGTACAGGATGTGGATATTATGTCTTCTACACGTGCTGAGGATCTGGATATGCGTATTGCACTACGACGGCAGAAACAGGCATGCATTATGCATCCTATTGGTTCTTATATTTCCTTGGGGCGTCTTTCCGGGGAATTTCAGCGATTTGTTGTGGGATTGTCTGCCGTAGAGATACCATGGTCATATCAGGAGGCACTACAGAGCAGTCAATGGTGTCTAGCTATGTAGGAGGAGATGGCAGCTTTACAATCCCAAGGAACGTGGAGTATTGTCCATGCTCCACCAGGTGCGTCTATTGTTGGCAGCAAGTGGGTATTTACTGTGAAGCACAGGGCTGATGGTACCTAGACAGATACAAGGCCAGATTGGTTGCTCGTGGTTTCACCCAAACCTATGGGGTGGACTATCAGGACACTTTTTCTCCTGTTGTACATCACTCTACCCTGCGGATTCTTATTGTTGTTGTTGTGGTTCATGATTAGCCGCTTTTCCAATTGGATGTCAAGAACGCTTTCTTGTATGGAGATCTTCAAGAGGAGGTTTACATGCAGCAACCCCTAGGTTCGCTGTTGAGGGGGAGTCCAACATGGTGTGCCGTCTTCATAAGGCTATATATGGCCTTAAGCAGAGTCCGAGGGCTTGGTTTCAGAAGCTTTCAGAGTTGACTGAACAGAAGGGGTTTGCTAGATCCACTGCAGATCATACTCTTTTTGTTAAGAGAAATCAAAGAGGTATTGTAGTTGTTCTGGTTTATGTTGATGACATTGTTATCAGTGGCAGCGATGAACAGGGCATTCAAGCAACTAAGGATTTCCTTGGACAACAGTTTGTTACCAAAGACCTTGGCACGCTTCGTTACTTCCTTGGCTTGGAGTTTGCATGAAATCAGCAAGGTATGGTTATGACGTAAAGGAAGTATGTTACTGATCTTTTATCTGAGACAAGCATGACAGGATGTAGACCAGCTAGTACCCTAATGGATCCTAATGCCTGGCTATATGATGATGACTCTGAGGAGGTGGACAAGAGACGATACAGAGAGCTCGTAGGGAAATTATTATATGTTACTATTACCAGGCATGATGTATCTTTCGCTGTGAGTAGAGTGAGCCAGTTCATGGAGCAACCCAGGCAGGAACACATGGATGCAGTGTGCATGACCTTGAGATATCTGAAGTCATCTCCAGGTGCAGGTCTTCTTTTTAGACGAGATACGTCTCTCACAATTACTGGGTGTGCAGATGCAGACTATGCTGGGTATCCTAAGGACATGAAGTCTGCTTCAGGCTTCATTGTGTTTGTTGGTAGCTCATTGGTCTCATGGAAGAGTAAGAATTAAGTTGTTGTTGCTCGGTCTAGTGCTGAATCAGAATATAGGGGCATGGCCCAAGGGAGTACAGAAATGATGTTGGTCAACTCTGTTCTGACTGATCTAACGATTGAGGTACCTCTTCCTATTCATCTCAAATATGAAAATCAAGCAACCTTGTTCATAGCTAATAATCCAACGTTTCATGAGAGAACGAAGCACATTGAGGTAGACTGTCACTACACTCGTGATTTGATCCAAAAGGGGCTTATTTCAACGTCTTATGTTGCTTCAGGTGATCAGATTGCAGACATGTTTACCAAAGCTCTTGCAAGAGGTCCTTTTCATCACTGTTGTTCCAAACTGAGCATGATAGATATATATGCTCCGACTTGAGGGGGAGTGTTAAGATTCTTGTGTTTTGTTATCTTTATTTATATTGTTTATTTCTCTTGTCGTATTTATGTAATTACCCTTTGAGCTTTTCTCCTATATAAGAGAGCTCTAGCAAGGTTGTAAAAAGCGGTATGCGGTATTCAGTCGGTAGGATCACTGATTACTGTTTAAACGGTATGCAGGGTTTAAACGGAAATTAAACGGGTTATGCGGTTTTGTATTTTTAATTAATAAAAAAATATTTACATATATATAATTAATAAGAAACATAACTAAATTATAAAATATAATCACATATTCACAATACATATCAAATATTGTCTTATTTAAATCATATGAGCCATCCTAATATATACTCCATAAGGTTTAGGTTGATTTCCATTTGTACATGCTTGGTTTTGCATTGAGGGTATAACCTTCCAAGGCTATTTTATTCACAAACTCGGTTCGGTATCGATGATATGGCATCAATATATCGGTATTGACAGGTGGTCGTCCTCGCCATCTCAAATAAACCCAAACACTTTTATCTGCCCAACTAAGTGAAAATACGAAGCAATATATTCCAAATTACATAGCATCAAGTTGCTCATGCAGGCCATTGTAATGTCAACTTCTGTACTAACCACAAATCATCAACTTATTATTGCATATGAAAATAAACATAGCATATATGAAGGTACAACTCTCACTCTCAAAGATTATGGATATACTTGACATAACTACAAGAGACATAAACTGTAACGTGAGATCTGAGTCTCCTATCATCTCTAAGATACCTCAAAGCTGATTTGTTGGAATCATTACTCAAACATTTGCATCCTACAATATCGTCCACCTCGCATGAGTGGTTCTATAAGATCATGGTGCTGAAGGGCGTTCCCTTACAGGTGTAGGACATGAGATCGATTGTAGCACTGTTAGTGGAACTTTAACAAGCATGGATGTAAAAAACGGGGTTTAAACGGCGTTTAAACGGCCGTTTAACGCTGATTAAGTGGCCCTGGCCGCATATGTTCCCGCCTGGGCATAGTCGGTGCGGTCCAGGACCGCATGCATGTAAACGGCCGTTTAAACGGCCGTGTAAGCCGTTTTTTACATCCCTAGCTCTAGGGTTAGATGGAATACAACTTATTCATTTTCTCCTTCCACAACACCTACGATCCAATCTTTCAGATGAGCATACATTGGATTTTGTTAGAATGTCGGAAGAGCTGTCCACAGAGGAAGGCCCAAGGGAGGGCCCAAATCATTGGGTTTGGGATGATGATTTTTTTATGAAGCGGGCCACCTTCTCGAGCAATCTCCTTCCCTAATATATGCCCGCGTCTCCTGCTCCCTTCCTCGTTGTAACGCCTCAACCCATCTCACCCTCGATTTTGGCCACCTTCCAAGGACTTCTGTCGCATCCTCTACCCCACATGCTGCACATCAAGTCCATCGTTGTTGAGGTCAAGCTCAGCTGCACATGCAGCACATCAAATATGTCGTCGTTGAGGTCGAGTTCAGCCGCATAGATGTCCGGTCTTCATCAACTCCGACGATGATGGGAGTCTCCGCTGGAAGTCGGTGCCCTTCACGCACCCGAGCACCTTGGAAACCCTCGCCATGCATCCCAACCTCAAGCCCCGTGTCGTAGTCGACCTTGACTCCTTTCTCAGGAACAAGAACTACTAGCACCGCATTGGGAGGGTGTGGAAGAGGACCTACCTCTTGTATGGACCCCCTGGAACCGAAAGTTGAGCTTCATCGCCGCCACGTCCAAGTGTTTCTCCTACGATATTGATGACCTCAACCTCACCAGGATCTGCAATGGGTTCGACATCAAGAGCCACCTCCTTTATACCTCACCCGTCTGTCATAGTGGTGGAGGACCTCAGCAAGTACCTGCACAACTTGCCCGACCTCCTCATCCTCATGGACTGGCTCTTTTTGTGCTGCGGCGAGGCGAGGCTCGTGGTTTTCACAATGTATAGCAACTCAATGTGTAGCAACCTCATAGGGCCTTTGCCAAAGTCAGTTGACGGTTTGCACAATGTCTAGGAACTCAATGTGGTGCACAACATGCTCAATATAGATTAGCTTCAGTTCAGATCGCATTTATGTTGTTTTTTCACATGATTGTGGCTCCTCTGTGATAAAACACTAACAGCCATTAGTGTAAAAAAGTTGGTTCGTTTGTGATATTCTACCTACATTTGACAGCTCATTGTATTATTCTTAATAGTTTTTTAGAGATTTTTCTGAGACAAGTTTCTTTCAGTATTAAATGTTAAGAAGATTAATATTCTATAGGAATGTTACAAATGACACCTGAAATACTTTCCATATACAATATTCACTCTATTATTTCTAACATCACCACAATCCTGATAATCTTAAGCTAATTACCCATATGCCCCTTCTAAAAGTTCTGGTGTATGAGGTAGTAATAATAAATGCGGTGGCGATCTAGAGCAAAATTTATGCCTACACTGCGAGTTGCCTCATGGTACTGACTTCGCAAGTCCTTTATCAATGCTAGCGAGATCATAGAGGAGGTAGCTATGCTAGCTTAAACACTTTTAAGCCTATACATAAAAAACAAATATTTTTACAACAAACCATTTGATGACTTAACTTCTGCCAAATGATCATGGATGTAAGAAGCGTTAAAACTTCTGTTGACAAGGGCATAACCGTGAGATCCTACTGCGATGTATGCTCATCAAAACCTACAAGTATAACCAAAAGGCTAAGCTCACAAACACTATCGGGCATGTCTCGCCTATTGTCTATATTTTTAATGTCTTCTACTGTGTGCCCGAGGTGAGAGATTCGCATACATGTGCTATTGCAATGGTTCCTATTAGTGATTTTATATGACAGCATTTTGGTGTCAGTATCTGCTTGCTCTAATGATCAACATTAAGACGTGCCTTGGTGCATATTGTTTGCAGGCAACATTGTTACAACAGAGGAGACAAGATCGCAAGAGATGGAGTCAACGAGAAGCTTAAGTTTGGAAGGAGACACTGAAGTTAAGCGTTTCGGCTAAGTAGAACGAAGACGGAGTTCGTGGAATGTAAGTTCAATGACTGGGAACTTAGTGATGTGACAGGAAAAGTGTGTGGTACATGTAATTTCGAAGGAGATTTTAGAATATTTAGGTTCTATTTTTCAAAGAAATAAAGGACTTGGTGGAGATGCCAGTTATAAAATTTATGCAGTTGATTGAAGATGTAAGAAGTTAGAAGAAGAGCTTCGTAAGAGGGTTCATGGAAGACCAAAGAAATGGTGCCCCAACTTAGAACTGTTGGAAAGCAAAAAAATCAATGTAGTTGAACCTAGCTTGACATGTAAAAATGCTTGGTTTTTCTACTGTGTATGGGAATATTTTTATCAGCATTCATTTACATGCAAGGTTGGATATAACATGTAAGAATATAGGAGCACACATGCTATTGCAAAGAAAACTTGGAAGGGTACAAGTGTAAAAATTCCCGATCTTTAACCATCAAAACTGTGGCATATGCTCCAGTAACAGCATTCGGATATGCTTGCTGATCTTATGGGCCTAGCAAGAGCAACCCAAGTACTGAAGTCCACATTAGGTGCCAACATGTCTTTTGATTTGTGCAGGTACCTTAATGCAAGGAGAAGGAAACATGAGAAAACAAAAGAGGACGACATTAGACAATTTCCTGGTCGTGACAACATAAAATTCGGTGAAATTGTGGATGCCCCTCTGAAACTCTGGATACCTAAGGTTTGTTATACAGCTTCTTTATTATACTGCTTGGAACTTGTGGATGATAAGAGTGTTGCGCATATTCTACCGATGTTTTTCGTAGGCCCTGAAGATGAACAAGGATGTACCAAAGGAAAGGATGCGGGTGCAGGCGTCGAGGCTTATAGACTTCCAGACCTGGCTCAATCTTCCCTCCATCACAGAAAATGCCAACCTGAGAAGGCAGGGTAACCCTTTAAACAAATTGTGATGTCGCGGATATGCTAGTTTTCACTGAAAAAACTTATATATTATCACATTTCCTCTAAAAAATTTATATCACATTTCAAATAAGAAAACAATATATAATGATCTTGCTTATCATGTAAACATCTGATTTCTGTCTGTTAAAGTTCCGGTCGATGTGATTGAGTCCCTTGGATTTCTGAAATAGTGTAAATTAAAAGCAAATCTGTTCTAAAGGAGTCGAGGTACTTAGAAAATTTTGTTAACACGGGCAAAGTTATATGGAAAACTTATGAAATGATTTCAATGTTGGACCTATGTAATATCTATAAATATACAGTATATTGTGCACCACATTAATTTAATTAATGGTGTAAAATACTCGTCAATTATGCGAAAAAAGGTATGTTATGCACCTATAGCATTGGTAAATATGGTGGTGGCACCTCACATGTCCAACTTGCTGCGTGTGCAACAAGTTGACGATGACGATGATGGGGAGATGGCAGCGATGAATAAAAGGGGATAGGTGGTGTCACGAAGGGGAGGCAACAAGCAGCACGTGGAGTGGTGGCGATGTTGGTGATGATTGCTACCTCTACCTCCATGCGTAGCTTGATGCCTTCACGCAGCGGCATTGGATGATGATAGTAGCCTTTGCAATGCCTTCATGATGGTGGTGGGTAAGGATAGCTAGAGGCGATCTTGGAGAGGAGAGGGGGAACTTGTGAAGGATGAGGTGGAAGGGCAAGTCACATGCATCCGACTGCCGTGCTCTCTCGCTGCCCACGATTATCGTTGTCGCCCTTTCGCCTCCACGATTGAAATTGATTTTTGAACTGAAGGGAATGTGGAGATAATTACGGGATATATGATTTTTTACATTTCATATTTAAAATTTCTAATGATCAAAATAGATTTTCAATCAATTGAATAACAAACGTTAATATGTCATTAATCTTAACCATCGAATTGAATATAAATGAATGTGATGGAAAACTTTTCATGACTATGGAAAGTCGCAACATCATTTGAAGTTTCTTATATATAAACGTGTATATACATGTATATATGTATGCATGTGTGTATGTACATATACACATATATTGAATGGTAAGGTTGATACGTATTTTACTAAAATTGCACAAGGCCGATGCCAAGAGACGCCGCATCAAAAAAAGGATTCCTTACGTAGATAATTGGAAATGGGTTCCGACTCATAAAGAGTTCTCATCCGTAAGGAACCTCCAAGCCCAAGGGACCGTCGATTCTTTGATCAGATTCTACGGAGACCCAAGGTCGAAACCATCTTCCTCCTCTGGGAGGCAAGCTGTAATCCATACTAGCTCACACATCTATATTCCCCGAGGAAACGAGAGCACGCTGCCCTGATACAACCCCTGTCCATCCAATATAGAAAAATATCATTAACTGAAATTATCGATCGATATAACCGATCATAAAAAGGATTTTTGCTTTCCAACCATGTAAATTTGCCGTAATTACGTTAAGCAACAAATATTTTAAATCTTCTTTAAATTTTATATCAAAAGTACCAGAGAAAAATGTTTGGGGATGACAACATATCTAGGTGATGGACTCCAATGATGAGGTTGGATGGGCTTTCTTTCTTCCTCCTGCTATCCATATGGATAGTGAGTAGTGACGATGTCAGGGATATCACATGGAAGGGAGCATCAAGCACTTGCCATTGAAAAGCTTCTCCGCACTTTCCCATGCAAAGGGTGCTGACGAGGGATGAGCAAACCCCTTCCATTTGGCACGTTGTTTCGGCGTTCCCAATGGAGAGAGGTTGCTGCCGAGGGATGACCTCTCTTCTGACGTCACCATACTTGCCATTAATTGCTTCTGTGCTGCCATTACTTAATCAAGATTCCAATCTCACCACATCAATTATGACACCCCTTGAATCCTTGATTGATTGTTTGAATATTTGTATCACATATACATTGGTTTTCGGTTCGTTAAAAATTCGATTAAGATTAATAGTGATAGTTAAGCCCATCGTTACTCAAGAGATTATTTAAATAACTAATAAATAAATAAATAAATAAATCGATTATATGCTTCTTACCTAAGGTGGCGTTCGGTTGGGGGTTACCCTCACTTTGGGAGGGTAACCCCCCAAAACTCATATTTCTAACCCACTAGTGGGGCCCACTCCCCTCATCAAAAAAATATATATTATACCATCATATCATCTAAAAATCACAAAATACTCAACTTCTACTCACTATTCCAAACTTCAATACAATCACATCACAACAACTAACTACTTTTCAAATTTCAATACAATCATACCATAATAACTAACAGTTTTTTCAAATTTCAATACAATCACATCACACAAACCCTCCCAACCCTTAATCCACCAACCAAACACACTAACACAAAAATGTGTTATCCACTAAGGGTATGATCTACTTTATATTTTGGGCAAAATTCTTTGCCGAGCATCATTAAATGAGCAAACGATGACCAATCTTCAGAAAATATATTTGTTTGACGTCAAAAATACCTTTGAGAGTACAACAGGGGAAATCGATGGAAAGAGATAGTGCAACAAAAAATGATTTCTCGTAATGAATTATATAACAATTGTCGTTCGTTGACTTTTTCTTCTGATCATCATTAAATGTAGCAACGTTCGGTATAAATTTTACTGAATAAATAAATAAATGGAAAAGTCTCCGTTATATGAACGTTCAACAATGAATACGACATTCATTGATAATTACAGAAAATAAAAAATGATTTGATAACAAATAATATCTGTTGTTGTTTCTTTAATAACGAATATATTGCAACGAATATTCAAATTATTCATTGTCTCATATCCATTTTTGTTGTAGTGAGAGAGCGGTTCCAGTGTATGGGAAAATGTGTAACATTCGAAATGAGTACTCCTAAGAAATCCTAGAAGACAACTGCATGTACACTAATAACTCCATGTTTGCTCCTAATACACACACATGCACATACGTATACATACATATATATATACACACACATACACATAAGCATGCACTGGACAAATATACATATTTTTGCACGTTTATCAACCTTGGGGAAAAATATACCACGTGAGTATATTGATTTTACTTAATCATCCATGTAATCCTAACCCTAGCACTGCAGTATAAAAGTGCGCCATTGATGACAGCTTGGTGTGAGCAAAGATCCCACTGAAGACCGCTCATTGTAGTCCATCAACTTAACGAAAGAGATATAAGAGAGCACGATGTGAGAATTGGATGGTAGTTATATCATCGAACCACCATAAATCTGTCATAAGAGCGATTGAGCATGTTTCCCTCGTTAGATCATTATTATGCTTATGTATAGTTGATGGAAGCCGATCGTCCGCTGTAAGGGGCAATTGCAACAGGTGTTGTAAAGGGCGGGGGGCATCGGATGAGAATCGAACGACCCTCCTAAGAGGCTGAGGATAGTGGGTGCGTATCTGGAGGCCAGGAACAGGGGATCGGACGGATGTAGGGTCTACAGCAGAGTCTGCTGCAGCAGACCCTACCGCAGAGGACCCTCTCTAATAGTTGATTGGATTTGATTGCGTTATATGAAGGCGTGATAACAGGGTTTCTTTTCCAAACAAAAAAAACAATCAATCTAGATTCCATTCTCATGCACAAAAGCCAAGATGCATGCTAAGCTACAAACCCTAACCCTAGCTCCTTGGCAAAGCTACACATTGCTGACCACCTGCAAGCAAGAAGGGCACATGAAGCGCAACAGTCCAAAAAACATGCTATTATTGAGAAACATGCTCCTCGGGTTTGCATTGACGCCCTAGAATCCAAATCCAGCAGGTACGTCCACCACACTCACAAGAACAGCTCACGCGTATATTTTTGTTTGCTCCCCTTTCCTTGCGGGGGAGACGTCGATCTGGGAAAGACGTGGATGACAGCGATCAGAGCGGAGGAGAGAGCACGGGAATGGTAGAATGGCACATCGCCGGCTTTCATGTGGCGTTGCTTCGTGCTGCATGGGGGTGCTTTAATGGCGGTTGAGAAGGGGATGGAACATTTGGTAGGGAAGGTATCTTTGCACTGTTGGATGGAGAAGTTCGGTATTTGCTCCGGGAAGATACTCTCTCTCTCCGATGTATCCATAACGTCTCGAGCTTAGATCCCTGAGTCTCAGTGGTAGATCGTTTTGTCCGCTGAGATGCCCACTTTGTGCTGCTTATCTTGCTTCGATTGTATCTGTATGCTCTGAAATATATTACCGTTTGTATTGCGAGTAGGGGTGGAGTCAGGGATCTTTTATTGAAGGGGCCAGAGAGAGAGAAAGAGAGAATTGTCATTGTTGTATGATTACACATAGGCCATGTTTGGTTGGAGAATAGTTACTGGAATAAGGGACCATTTTTCCTCCCGACACGGTTTCCAGTGATACGACTATTCTCCATTATTCCATCTTATTTTACTCTTATTCATATCTTTATCCCACCTTACCTACCTTTATTTCACCTTATTCTCCTTATTCATATCCGCCAGCCGAACAAAGAATAGACCCTTGTTGTCGTTATTCTCCATCCTTATTCCTGCTTATTCCCGAACCGAACGCACCCATAGACTTTTTTTGTTGCGGTGATAGATGAGTGTTTGTGCAATATTTAACATTTAGAGATACTTGTGTAGACTATAGATAAAAAATCGCTATTTAATACTAAATATTTGCATAGAAATCCATGTAATATAATAATATATGAGTTTATGTCAACATCACAGTTGAAGTCAATTGCATTTTTAAGAGATGTCTTTTCTATTATTTCGGATATAGGATACGTCTCTTCTAAAAAGTCATTCAAAAAATTCTTTATTATGTATTTTTTTATTTTATAATTGGGTTGTAATGATTAGTAAATTATAAGTATTTTACAATTATTGTCTAACCGTTAATAAATTCTATTCTATGTGGACGGATGATAAGACATTGCTTTTATGATTATGAATTGATCCAATGGACAAATTTATGAGTACACCATTCCTTTGCTAGCAAATGTAGTGGTTTTGATCGAAATCATGATAACAGAAAAATATGTTGTAAAAGGTGTAATAAAAGTTAAAAATGGAGAAATCGATAAATAGTTTTTTATGGATTTTATCCCATTCACGTCTAGTCCTACCATTTAGTGGTTTCCTCGTAAAATTTAAATGAGAGTGACTGTAAAACAGTAAAATTTCGAATAATGCTTTAAGATAAAATATAAGTCATACCCACAATTGCAATGAAACGAAGAAGAATATATAAATGATATTGAGTTTTTGAGAATGCCAGTGGAAATTTTGCAAATTATATGATAGTCCACCAATTTTGTGCTATATTGATATGCAACATTTGTAAATCAAGTAGTTTGAAAATTATGTGCTTTGTTTAAGTGTAAGTTATACTAAAACAATAGACAACTCAAAGATTCATCAATCGGCACTGCAATTTTGTATTATATATATATCTACGAAATCATCGGTGGATGATCTAAAAAAACCATATCATGATTACACCATCAATTATATCTTTATTTACATGTATTCATCGACTTCTTATCCGTTAAACCAACCCTCTCTCCCCCTCCTATTCATCTTATCTAGGGATGCAAACGGACGGATACGGATACGGATATAGGTATTACCGTATTCTTATCCGTTTTTTATTACGAATACGGATGCAGATACAGATATTGACGGATATTGAAATTATCTTACCATATCCTTAAAAAACGGATACGGATGTAAAACGGATAATGATCGCATATGAGTACTGTTCGGTATACTCTATAGAAAAGACTTAAATATATACGAATTCGATGGAAAACACATGATATAAATTTATTAAATGTGTTTGTATAATAAAATTATACAAATATGGCGAAAGAAGGTATATAATTATGTTATATATGGTTAAAAATAAATCTATGACTATATTTATATACGAAAAGGGATATACGGATACGGATATTTACGGATATCAAAATGATATCCATATCCGTATCCATTTTAAAAGAGATACGAATACGGATGTCAAAATCTATATAAAACAGATACGATGACGGATCTGATACGGATATATCCGTAATCGTTTGCATCCCTAATCTTATCCCTTTTCAAACAGAAAGATCTTTTAATAGCAGCATTTACGTAAAAGAACCCAAAATTCGGTGTAAATATCGGAATCGATCTTGAAAACTAATGTGCATTCAACTTACATCTCGTTTTTCGTTAAAATGACAAATTAACCATGTGAATACGATCTACGTAATCCAAAAAAGGTGTCTTATTAGCTAAATGTATACAAAACTTGTTTTTATTATAGCATACATTATATACCTACACCCATCTTTTCCGAAAAAAGAATAAATTGCAAAAAAAGTGCCTCCAACTATGCGTAGATTCCCAATTAAAAGTCTCATTTTTCAAATGCAACAAAGCGGGTTCTGAAACTTTCTACTTCGGGGTTTAACTCATTATAAAGACTTGCGATAGCCTTGCTGAGAGTTATACTTGAGGCAAGAAATAAGATCAAGCCCCTCTTTGTTACATTTAAAAAATGAGGCCATTAACTAAGAATCGACGCATAATCGATACTCTTTTCGTGATTTACCAAAAAAGTTTACTTCCATCCATTACCACATTCCAATAATTATGGTTATGAAATAGTAGTTCCCTATGATCAAAGGAATCTCCACAATCCACAGAAACAACAAAAAAATAATATCAAAAAACGGGTAAAATAAACGTATATCAAAGATGAGCATGAACTTTCAACTTTAAGGTTTAACATAGACATAAAAAAGTCGTGAAAGCTTGCGAGAGACCTGTACCTGAGACAAAAAAATAAGACCCTACGATAATATATTACATTTGAAAAATAAGGCATCTAAATGAAAATCGATGCATAGTTAAAGCGTTTTTGTAATTTATAAAAAAAATTACTTCAAAGACCTCTTCGTTGGGAGAATAAGCACGGGAATAAAGGGGCAATTCCCGCCTGACATGGTTCTCAAGAGTACGGCTATTCCCATCCACATCTCATTATTTCACCTTATTCCACCCTTATTCATATCTTTGTTCCACCTTACGTACCTTTTGTTTCACTTTATTCTCCTTATTCCTATCTTTCCCGTCGAACAGAGAACATATCTTTATTCTCCATCTTATTCCTACTTATTCCCAACCCCTGGAAAGGAATATCCACAAATCCACAAAAACAACAAAGTAAGAATAAAATCAAAGTGATGACATCAACCTGTGGATTTGGAGGGGGGGTGAAAACAAAAGTGGAGTTGGGGTTAATTGGAGAGACCCCCCACGTGATAGAAAAAATATGTCATGTGCCAACCAGCTGCAAAGCACTTGCGAGAAGAGGTCCAAAACATATAAGCTGCCACATATGTAGTTAAGGTGTCCCTTCCTATGTGGAATCCCTTCCTTGGTTGGCTTCACATCTTTGCCCTTTATTCCTTCCTCCCCTACTATACCTATTCCATCCTTCATTCCCTTCACATCCTTCCTCCTCTTCTTCTTCCATATGGTATGGGTTTTTTTGCATATAGACCATTGAGATATTTGAAATGGGGTGTGTTTCCCTGCCTTATTCGAATTCTCAGACGGTATCCCGGACCGTTTGCAGCGTTTACAGGATGTCGATCGATGATGCACTAGGTGCAGATGGTGTGTCTGATTCGAGGGCATGAAGGATGAGTTGTTTCCTTTCATGGATTGAGGATCGTCTAGTGAAATGATAGTGTAGGGTAAACAACCGATAACTCGTGTGCTCACCCTATAATGAAGCTGATGGACAAGCCCTTCAGAAGGGATAACCACTCCGGTCGACCTATAGTCCGATTGTTGGGTCTTTGTTGCTACAAAGTTAAGTGGCTTCCTCATCTTCCCTTCTCGCTTATTCTACTTTTTCGACGACCTTTTGATATGTACTCCGATTCGAATGAACGAGTGCTTCGATATCGAAACGACCGATGAAGGGGTAGAGCATATAAATAGGCATGAAGAATGTGGTAGTACCATGGCAGTAAATATGTTTGTAAAAGGTTCAATATTCTAATATATTATTGGAATAAGAAAAGTGCCTTCCACGCTCCACATGCTCACATCACATGCCTTTAGATTAAGGACAATGGAAACCACATGGCCTCAAGCAAAAAGTTGGGTGCTTATTCCAATCACAATACAAACCCTAAAAGATATCCCTAGATCTTGGGAACCACTAACCCAAGTCCATCCTCTCCTCCTCCCCCAAACTCCTAAAAAAGGATCCCATGTTTCATGATTGGGACCAACTCCAAATCCCAGAACCTCGATGTGCCCATCATAGTCTAAGAAATATATAAACTATGTGATATCATGCTCCCCAAACCTACCAGAGGTAGACAAGATTGTGACCCTTTTTTGTGGCATATGCATGGTTTTCAATCAGAGGTAGTCACATACACATGTGTATGTATGTATGTATATATGTGTGTAGAGTGCGTAGGTTCAGACTGGTTCCATCATACACATACATTTGACAAGAGAGTTGGAGGGGCTTAATGCGCTCTTATAATCGACGGAAGGATTGGAGAGAAAGTCGAAATGAAACGAGAGATACAGTATAATAAGTTTGACGTATGAAGTGATCTTGAATTGGAAAACATCAGCGTAGGCTGCGCTAAGTATTACCTTCTGAGGATAACCTTGGGGTTAACCTCTTCTCATATTGCATGAACAGCCATGTAAATCACGATATCTACGTGTCCTGAGCAGATCCTTTGCAGTACTGCAGAGGACTGCTGTAAAACCATGGGCCGCTCGAGCCGCTCGATCTTGATCGAGCGGTTCACATGAATTCGATCTTTGTGTGGGTCCTTACCATGGGCATTCGTGTGAACCACTCGATCAAGATCGAGTGGCTCGAGCGGCCCATGACTTTACAGCAGTCCTCTGTACTACTGAAGAGGATCCGCTCTCTCTACGTGTCACCTCCTTCATAGGGTCTGCAGGAGTGGAGAGAAGGTTGTCGTGCATGACAAGGTCGGCCTACATAGGATAACCTCACAAAAGGTTAGCCTATGGTGAATTTTCACGAACATCCCTAAAAATCATGGTATCCGCACGCGACCTCATCCAGAGACACGTACTCATGACAAGGGGTCGACACGTGCTCGTTCTCGCGCCAATGTCGTGGTGAGATAAATTTCCCATAAAAAACATGAAAAATCTGGCATTGGAATGAGAAGGAGATATAGATGGTGAGCATGGATGAGGATGAAGGAATGTGGGCAGGGGGTGTGTGGGACTGTGGTGGAGAACATGGGAATAGTTTGGGAACAGTGCTGGAGAACTCAGAGAGATTCCCCACCCCATATGGGGGCTTTGATTGATGGAGCCACTGAGTGAGAGATGGAGAAGAGTTAAAAATGGGGGGTGTGGTTAGTTATTTTTAGTGCTGGATGTGACCATGGGTTCTTCTGACCCATCTTCATATGCTGTGGGCACCTTTTTTTTTGCTCTTGGGCACCTTTTCCTTCACCTGCTGCAGTAGCAGATGCCTACCCACCAACACCCATCTCCCAATAGGGTATTTCAAATAAACAAAAGGAGAGGGAGGAGAAAAAGTGCTCCACCCCCTTTCTGCCAAAAGTGGATTTTGTTTTTGGTTTTGGTTTTGTTTACTTTTAATTAAAGGTTTTTTATTCACTTGTGTCCCTCTCCGTCACTACAGTTATCTCCCTACTTTTTTTGCAATAACATATGTGCCCCTGTATTCTTACAAAATGCACAGCATTGCACTTCCATTGATGTACTATAGGGGCAAAAGTGTAAATAGAAGGGCAGTACCGTGCATTTCGTAAGAAGATATGGCCGGGTTATTGCGAAAAACAAAGGGGTATACTTGTAATTGTAAGATCTCGGTGGAGCACAACTTTAAAAAATATATTGTAATTATTAGGTGTGTTCACGGGGTGGGTACCCGACCCGTTCACATTTTGTCCTGCTCAGTCTCATTATTATCGGGTTACGGGTTGACGCGATCTTGTCCAACGGGTGTCAGTATCTAATGGGCACTTGCTTCATTTGAATGCATAATAGACCCCATAGGTACCCACAGAATATATCTTCCAAATAAAAATAGTCCATGTATCATCCATCTATTTACGTTTATAGGAATAACATACCACTAAGTCGAGCAAGTTACTTATAAAATCAATTATCATATTCTTCTATTATTCGATAGTTTAAAAAAATATCGAAGATGTGATGGAGATACACATGAAAATTAAAAATAAAAATGTGCATGTATTAGATTACTTACGTCCCTAATTAAGAGTAGATTAATTATACATTAGATAATAGGTCAAATTGTACGAATGTTGAATCGAAACATTATTATTGATTTCTGCAATAAAATTATTTATATATGTGGGTGTGTATGCTCGAGTATCCAATTAATTTATTATCGTATCTATTTACTCATAATTTATTATAAAAACATTCAATTGAAATATTATTAATGATTTTCACGATAAAATTATTTATATCTGTGAATGTGTAGCTTTGTATTCAAATTATCACCGTATCCACTTATTCATATTTTGTTTTGCCAAGGTGTTCAATTGAAATATTATTAATGAGTTCTATGGTGAAATTATTTATGTCCACGGACATTTAGGCTCAAGTGTGCGATTTATTACAGTATTTGTTTATTCATATTTTATTATTTGACTATTCAATTGAAACATTATGAATATATTTTATTGTAAGAGTGTTCAATTGAGATATTATGAATATTTCTGGGGTAACATTTTTATATCTACTAACATGTAGATCGAGTGTCTGATTCACTTCCATATTTTTTATTCTACTTTAGTATCTGTATTTATAAGATGGATCGAGCATTGGGTTCGACCCGGCCCAATCCGGAAAACCCCGGTCCCATCCTGCCAATCATCCTCGGGCATTGAGTTGGGTCAAGGAGAAAGCTCAGTCTAAGCCTGCCAGTTCTTCTCGGATCTTAGATTGGGTCGAGGAAAAAATCTGGCCCAGGCTTTAATGGCACTTTGATTCCAATCTCTAAAGCATAAATTGAACATGTAATTAGTGAATTCTTAAGTTCTAACATCGAAATCGAGCTTTTGATTAAATAATTTTCCATTTATTAACGTCACACATTTCTATTATTTAGTATATTAAGTTGTTATTTAAATACAAATTTGATATCATTTCATCATTGATCCACAAATTATACAGCAATTAAAGTGGAGATATGGGTCGGATCGGGACCACCCGGGTTCCCATGGGTTCGCGCTGAGCCTGACCTGACTTTAAAATTTTGGATAATAATTGAGGTTCGGATCCGACGTGTATATAATTTGGGTTCGGGCCCGTGTTCGAACTTTTTATGGGCGGAGTCAATGTTGGAGCCGGGTCGACTCGGTCCAATACTCTACCTTTTACATCCATATTCATTTCAAAATCGACGTGGATATAAACATGGATATTTTCATTTGCACCTAAATTTAAGATAATCTATTTATATTTATTCTAATAGCCGTATCAAATTCGATTGATTTCATATTGATATCCATTTTTAAGGTACGATCTATTTTTCATATGTATTGAAATATGTATTCATAACTACATTATTACTATAAAATAGATATCAATAACACAATAGATACATTTGTGATCTGTTTACTTTTTGCATTCTTTTGAATCAAAGGGTAAGTGAAAAATTCCAATAAGATACACGTGGGTACCTGCTATTCCATATGGAAATTTTGAATGGAGCATGGGTCACAAGGTACATGATCTGTTATTTTCTCACAGATACCCATAAGTTTAAGGTCAAAATGTACGAGTCAAGCAGGGTACCCGCTTGACCCGAATTTTTTGAATACCCCTAGTAATTACACAATGGCTCTTGTACCGTTCGGTTCGGGAATAAGCTGGAATAAGGATGGGGAACAAGGAAAATAAGGGTCTATTCTTTGTTCGGCTGGAGGATAGGAATAAGGAGAATAAGGTGAAATAAAGGTAGGTAAGGTGGGATAAAGATAGGAATAAGAGTGAAATAAGATGGAATAATGGGGAATAGTCGTATCACTGGGAACCGTGTCGGGAGGAGAATTGGCCCCTTATTCCGGAGCTCCAATCAAACAGGGCCTACTTTGTCTAATATGCATGCACATGTCCAATGGTTTTTAATGTGTGATTTAGTAAGATTACATGGGATGTTGAGTAATTTCCAAGGGTTGTGGTATGACTACAAGGAGTGTAGTGTAATATAACTATATTTGAGGGGGCATAGTGAAATAACCCTTCTCTTTTTGGATGTACAATAGCATTCATTTCTCTCATAATCTTATCTTAGAATAAGCTACCATTGGATAAGTGATTACATCCTAATCACATCATCCATTGCGTTTCTATCAACCGTTTGTATTTTTTCATTATCTTTCAAATCAACCAAAGAAGCTGTTTATCCTTCTGCCCGCCAATTTTTTATCACACCCCAGAAAAAGAATTTTTTATACAATGACCCCTAGCTTCGCGTCTAAGTAATTACACTACAATTCCGGCAATATTTGTAATTACACAGTGACGCCTACAATTTCACCATATATAACATATGTGGTCATATCCATGGGTTGCGGTGAAAGAGTAAGTAAAGATTATCTGGGCCATTTACATAAATCTTGGTGTAATTGCAAATATTATAAGGGAGGGCTTCTCTATAACTTAACCACATTTAACACATATGCCCATGACCAAGGGTTATGCTGCAAGAGTGGGTAATATTACATGGACATGGTGTAGTTTACAAGGATCATAGTGTAATTACAAAGATTATAAGCGTTGTGTAATTGGACAAATATTCGAAGGGCGTCGATGCAAAAATGCAGAAAATTTCAAAAGATTAAGTTTCAACCCTACACGTATCATATCCTTGAAAACCCAATGTTTACGAAAATTACATCCCTGGGAAATGTTGCACCTATAGAACATGTGTCCCTATGTTTTCTACATTTAGCACTATGAGACCTATATACCTTCTAAATTTGTGCATTCATCTTCTCATCCTTAAAACTACACACAAATTCTCAGTTTTGGTATTCGTTTATATTCGATTCGCTAAAATTTCGATTAAAATTTGGTTTGAAAGTAAACGAGCTGATCGAGATACAAGCTTAAATTTGTTTATATGAATAAATTGAATCTGAATTAGGTAAATAAAAGAGATTGCTCGAGTTTTAAAGAATATTGAGCTTTGTATTTAAAAAACATGAATGAATTAGGTATATTCGTTCAAGTTCGACCTGTTAGAATTGTGATTAATTTTATACATTTATTTTTAACTATAATTAACATAATTTTGTACATTCATTTCCTTACAATTGATATAATTGTCACGAAATAAACACATTTAATATACTTGTATTGGCTGTAAATCGAATACATGTATGTTTAAGATAATGTGCAGTACTTCTAATATTATCGATATTTAATTCATTCTTATTTACTCTATACCCATTTTTTTAAATATAGTAAGATAGTTTTCATATCTGTTAATATTTATATTCCATATCTCTATTCATATATAAAAATTGATAAGATTATAGTATCACCTTTATCAGTATCTGAATCTGACCGTTTGCATCCACCTAAAGTTCCTCTGGCAAAAGGCTTTTTTATAGTTATAAAGATCATAAAGGTTGCTAGACAACATTGCTAAGGATCGTGATATAAAATCAAATGTCTTTGGGCCAACCTACCGTGAGCTTGTTGACTTGTGTCGTATACTTAAGTCGTTTAATGGCGGAGGAGCATATCTTATTCTTATATCGTTCGAAAACATGTCTTTGGATACATGTCTTATTATCAACCTGCTTCGATGGCATAGTTCTAGAGTACTTGATAATATTATTAGTTCATTTTTATGGCAGATCTTCACCACCTGCCTCTGTGACACACCGCCACGAGTGCCTTACCCTTCCTCTTCACTTGCCACTCTACCAACTTCCCCTTCATCCCACTATTGTCGTCAGTCGTGCCACCGCTACTATGCATCACCACTAACACTGCGCACCACTATCGTGCATTCCCCATGCACCCCTGTACCATTAGCCTACTTGAATCAGAAGAACGAAAAAAGGTGCCCGTACTTCTCCGCTTATTGAAGGCAATTGACATATCAGACTAACTCTCATCTGGATTTCAAGCCAATATTGGAGTCAAGGATATAAAAGCAAGCCTATCCATATGTTGCGCTTCATCACCACACCCTCATCACATACTGTGTTGCATGACCTCATATCGTTATAGTAGTTAATAGTTATGTCTCGTTCTTGGATACCTGGACCGTTGTTTGGAAAAACTAACTCTGACAACCTATTGGTTTTGGGCCCAATCGAACCCTTAACAACCACCAAAGTGCTTAAGCTCAAACTATCAAGTTGTAATCCCCCGCTTCTATGACCCACTCTCACATTTTGTGAGAACTAGATGCGATATCATATTTGGCTTGCCTGAACATTGTTGCTTTTTAAAGCTCATGTACGAAATTGAAATCAAGTGTATGATTCATTTAGGCCTTGTTCGTTTGGAGAATAACACATGCAATAAGGGGTCAATTATCCGTCCGGGACGGTTTCCAAGAATACGACTATTCTCATCCACATCTCATTATTTCACCTTGTTCCACCCATGTTCCTATCTTTATTTCACCTTGTCTACATTTATTCCACATTATCCTCCTTATTCATATCCTTCCAGCGAACAGAGAATAGTTCATTATTCTCCTTATTCTCCATCCTTATTCATGTTTATTACTGAACCTAATGCTCCCTTAGTGTGTGTGTGTGTGTGTGTGCGCGCGTGCGTGCGTGCATGCGTGCGTGCGTGCTGCGTGCTGCGTGCTGCGTGCTGCGTGCTGCGTGCTGCGTGTGTGTGTGTGTGTGATTGAAACAAAATTTGAAGATCAAATACCATATTGTTACCTTTCAAAGTTCAGATTGAATACGGGTGTGTAATTCATGTAATTTATATGTAATCGACCCTGAATTTAATCCAGGTAAAAAGAACCTGCTCGTTTTTTTAAAAAATATTTACACATTTAATAGGGATTCATGTTGTTTGGCGATATATAAATAATGTAGGTATAAATTAAATGAAGGGCAGTGCAGGAGGCATTGTCCTTAGCCCTAATCCTACGGCCATTCAATTCACTGTTGTGAAGTAAAGGCCGAACAGTAACTCCACAAGGGATGTCGTCTACGCCTCTCCCTCCAATCAGCACCACTTCTGCAGCTCATCAGCCCAGACAGCAATTTAATGGAAATTCCAAATACCCGTATAAATTATATCCATGGAACTTTTACATCCATACCCCTGTAAACATTTTCTAATGTCATTTTTACACCACGACCCTCAATCAACTTCACCAATTTTGCAACAACCTATGTATTCTTCGTATTTGTGTCACAGCCCTCGAGTAATCGGTGGGGGCGTGGTGTGAGAGTTAGTAAGTTTGCAGGGGTCCCGGATAATATGAAGAATACAGGAGTTGTTACGTAATTGACCGAGTTTACAGGGCCCATGTCTAAAAATACCTTCCAATTAAACCAAATAGTTTTTGTAATTAGACTGTTATATAGTTGATTGTGAGGATTAAAAAGTAAAAAAATCGCAAAAAAATCATTACTGAAAATATATCTTATATCTATTGGCCCCTCGTTTCCTTCCTTCACCTCCATTCTAATTGTTCAAACTTATGGATATAATCAATATCGATTATAGGGGTGGAACTAGGAATTTTATCAAGGATGGGCCAAGTTTACGATTACATGCATGCTCAAAATGGGAAAAATGTTGTATTTTTTAAGTGATATTTTTAAATAAAGTTAATAGTTTCATATGATATTTTTTTCGATTTTGGTAAGTTTACGATTGGTTAGATTTTCAAATAAATTATTATTTTTTATGATGATTTTTAAATTTTTATTAAATTTAATTATTTAAACTTTTGTAAATTCTCTAAATTATCAAGTGGAAATTTTACACAAAAATTTTTATGGTAAAAGGAAACAATAAAAACTTATTTTGTTTGTAAGGAGTTCTAGTATGAAATTATAGAGGAACTAAATTTTTATTAATAAAAATAAATTGTGATGAGAGGATTTGAAGCCGGTCCACACTATAATAAACACACTACTTTACCACCATACCATATAACGAGTTTGTTACTTGTTTTTTTTTCACGGATATTACTTGTTTAAGCATGCAAAAATGGTACGATCAACTTAATTCAAATGACATAAAAAGGACTTGAATTGTATACCCAACTCAATTTCGTACCGAACTTTAAAATGTAACAAAGTGGTATATGATTGTTAAGATTTGTTTCAATGCGATATGAGATAAAGTAACTGACTTGATCATTTTATCGTTCTAGCCTTAATTCGCATGAACACAAGATTGATTGAAAGAAACTATAAAGACATGCTGCCACATTTTTATTTTTTAAAGGTCAGATGTGACATTGAATTTGGGTGCATGGTTCAAGGACTTTTTCTTGTAATTACCCTTCCTTTTAGTGCATGGCATTGAAATTGGGAGTATAGTTCGGGGGCTTTTATGTAACTTAGTTAGTATATTTTGGTGTGATTGCAAATAATTATTGGAACATGGATGCAAACTTCCCTTATAGATTAATTAATAAACAAGAGGGAGAGTTGGACAAAATCTTCCATGAAAGAAGTGAAGATGCATAGGAAGATATCAATCAATTCATGAGAGATGTGCATTTAATTACTATACGTAAAGGGTGATGTCATGTAGGTATTTTTTATACATAGTAGGTTAGGTAACTTCGTGGGTTTGGAGTGTTCGCTTGGGATTCGAACCATTGGTTGGTAGATTATCCAGGGGTGGATAACCTATTTTTCTGTTAGTGTGTTTGGTTGGTGGGTTAAGGGTTGGGAGGGTTTGTGTGATGTGATTGTATTGAAATTTGAAAAAGTTGCTAGTTATTAACGTATGATTGTATTGAAATTTGAAAAAGTAGGTAGCTGTTGTGATGTGATTGTATTGAAGTTTGGAATAGTGAGTAGAAGTTGAGTATTTTATGATTTTTAGATGATATGATGGTATAATATATAATTTTTTTGATGGGAAGGGAGTGGACCCCACTAGTGGGTTAAAAGTGTGAGTTTTGGGAGATTACCCACCCAAAGTGGGGAGTAACCCCCCAACCGAACACCACCTTAAGGTGTAGGCACATCGCACTATCACCAGATCACTCCTTGAGTTCACGGTCGTGTAGGTACTTACAACTCCCATCTACTCCAAAACTTCCTTCTAGGTCAATTAGGGCTCAATATGGTAATCACCGTCCATTATCCCAAAGATCGAACCGAACTTGATCGAAACAGATGCATAAGTGAATCGATATATTAATGTTATGGAATTAATTTTTTTATGATAATAATTTATTAAAATTCTATACTCTGCATGAGAAATTATTTTTCATGAACCTTTGTAATATTCATTTTATCAATAAAAATCGACAAATATATTCACATCATAAAAAAATCAATGTAACGAAACACTTGTTGTATTAACTGTAGAGTAAATTATAAAAAAATGTCTGAACAATTCACACAATTTCAATATCGTGCATGAACTTTAAAAAGTAACAATGTGGTATATAAAGTATATGATTATTATGATTTCTTTTAACCTGTGTTTGGGTGTGATTTAAGGCTAAGATGATAAAATTATCAGCTTAAATTGTTCAGCGTCAGATCTGATGACTGAGGAAAATTAAGGGTCGTATTAATCCACAAGGCGGATCAATAGTCGATGCGGTGACCGCTCAATGATCCTCAAATCAGTCAACAATTAACCCACAATAAATGTATGCAATGAATATCCAGAAATATGGAGTTAAAATTTATTATAACTCTACATGCAAGTGTGTATAGGTGTAAGCATAAGTAGAGGTCGAACACTGGGAGGCGAATGGTAATGTGGTGAACTTGGTTGTGCCATTATTCAATTCAACGATCATGTCCAAGTCTTATTGTTTTTTGTAGGTTTTTGATTTTATATAATTTTTTTTATTTTTGTTTTTATAAATTTTATTTGGTTTTTATATTTTCATTTTTTATATTTTCTTGGTTTTATATTTTTAATTATATAAATATAGGTGCATATATATATAAAGATATATATATATAAGGAGAGAGGGGAGTAATATGAAATATGGGTATTTATATATAGATACTCAAAACATATTACATATAATATATGTATTTTTATTTTTATTTTTATATATTTTTATTATTTTTTCTGAAATTTTTCTAATTTTTATGTATTTTAATTTCAAAAAATGTCCTCAACATGGACTAAGTAAATCAGTCGTAATTAATTTGGGTTTTAAAAATATAAAATAATTCCCAAAATTACCCAGATTAATTTTAATACATTAATAATAATATATAGATAATTATAAAAGAGAAAAATATATTTTTGGGATTTTTTAAGTATTTTTCTATTTTTTTGTTGGATTTTGGAGCTTTCTGATTTTTTATTTTTATTTTTCTTGTTTTTAGGGTTTTTCATTTTTCTGGACTCAATATATATATAAATATACTACATATAATTTTTTGTAATTTTTCAAAAGCATTTTATAATTTTTTGTATTTTCTAATTTAAACAGTACAAAAAGGGCTCCTTTTTCATTTTTAATAATTAGGTTAAATGCAAAAAATGCAGAATAAAATATGCGCGTGAAAGAACACTACATGAAGCATCTATCCGAATTTTTCTGAATTTTTAGGAGCAGCATAGGTATTTTTAATAAATAGATAAAAGACAGAAAGATTACACAGCCTAGCAGGGGCATTTTTGTAAATAAAATAACTATCAGGGGCATTAGTGCAAAAATCACTATAGAAATAAACATTTATTTTTATTTTTGGAGCTAATACACAATTTACAAAAATCGCCAGGCCTTCAGTGCAAAAATCACGCGCCTCACGTGGGACTGCAAGTGAGGCGCGGAAGGACCAAAATACAATTATAAAAACTACAGGGAGCCTACTGCAAAGTTTACAATTTATTTACAACGTGATATTTAATTTACAATATTAAAAATTAAATATAACAAAAAGCGGGGGTATAAGTGAAAATTACCCCCAAAGGCGCTGGATCTGACGGCTGTGAGTGATCCACTTATCCACGTGTCGTTTCCTCAGCGCCCGATGACGCTTCGTGGATCCACGGTGAGGATTAGATCTCCAAGCGAGATCTGACGGCTGATGCGTGCGTAATCCGACGGCTGATCTTCAGTCTGGGCCTCCATCTTCATCTAATGGCGGGGGCGATGGCTGGATGAACAGGGAAGAACGCTCGTCGGGGCTAGCTTCCTCCAGTGATATCTCGCACCTCCACCGATCTTTGCCGCTCCTGAAGGTCCAATGGGCTTCCTGGAAGGGTCCTCTAACTCCTGGATCTCTTGGATCGGTCAGAGACACACTGGAGCGCCCTTGCGAGGTCTGGGAAAGCAAGGTGCTCCAGGTACCTCCGATGGAATGTAACTTCGTCTCCTGGTGCTTGGCAACGCACCTAACCTGCTCAGGAAGAAAGCTCAGCTCGAGGCGACACTCCTCGGCCAAAAAGTGAAACTGTTAGCATAAAAATGGGTGAGGGCGGCGAAAGCAGAGGAGGCGAGCATCGATTCGCAGATCTAGGGAGGATCTGGTTGGGTTGAAGTGGTCTGGAAGTGGAGAAGGCGGTGGGGAACAGAATGACGGTGAAAGGGAGTCGGGAAACAGTCGAGGACACGGTGGCGAAGTCGCCGGAGCTGAGCTCCGGCGAACTTCGATTTAGCTAACCTAGGCTATACTAACGATCTAAATGCGAAATAAAATGCAGGAATGAAATGTGAGAATAAAAATCTACCTAAGAAACATAAATGCGCAGCCCTTATACCTGGAAAACTCCAGGGAGCAGGACGGCTGCCGGAGCGCCGCCGTGGGCGCATCTTCTTCCTCTGCGAGCTTCCACAACCATTAGGGGACCTCCAGCTGTCACCTGGATGCACGCTTGGCCGACGGTTGGGGCTCTAGGGCTAGGGAAATGGCCAAAAAAGCTCGGAAGAAGAAGATGGGTTATTTAAGAACATGTGTGTGCGCCCTTATTGATTAGCTAATAGGTAGCGGTACAGGCTATGTAAAAACGAATAAAATGAACAGCGTGAATGTACAATGAACGGGGCATAAATCTCGTGAAGTGATGGTTGTCAATGGAGCAACAGATCGGCCGGGAAAATGCAAGAATAACGGGGAAAAGATGTTTCTGTCGCGCTAGGTCCCGGATGGGACAGTTGACCAGTCGGTCAACAAACGTTGGAATTTTATTGGTCCACGTCAGTGTAATGTTGACTGATTTATTAAACATAATAAATGAATTAATTAAATTTTGCTTATAAAATAAAAAATGTTTATTAATTAATGTAGTATTTATTTATGATTTTTATTTAATTTTTTGATGTATTTTATTATGGTTTTATTTTAATAATGTGTTTATACGTGTATTTACATGTATTTTGTGTATTTTATTTTTATTTTGTACATTTTATTTTATTATTTTATTATCTTATTTTTATAAATTTATAACTTATTTTTATTAGTGTAGATATATTTTTGTTTAATTTTTATGAGTTTATTTGCATATTTAAATAAATAGGTATATGTATATGTAGGTATACTTATAGGTATTTTACATATATATTATATATACTTTATTTATTTAATGTATTTTATTTGTTTTTATTTTGTATTTGTATTTTTAATAAGTTATATGTAATATTTACAATATTCCAAAAATATAAATGAATAAAGAAGAAAAGAATTAAATCCCTTTTTATTTATATACATATAGATAGCATATGCATTTTGCCTATGTAATGCATAGACTTATTTTATTTTACAAACTCTTTTTAGTTTTCTTTTAATTTCAATATGTACATATATTGTATACATTATTTACAAAATTCTAAAAATTATCAATTTATAGAAATAATAAATAATGAATATAATGAATATTTTAATCAGTACTATATACAATGAGGGCCAAAAACCTAACTTTCACAAGTGAACTCCAAAAATTATGAAACCAATTTTATTAAATAGTTCTTGGAAAGCTATATACAATTAAAGGTGATTTTGGTGATTTTGAGTTTTTATTTGCAAGATATGGGTCTGTGAAGTTGAGATTTTGGCTTTTTATTCAGGGTATAAAATGTACACTAAGTATTATTTTTACACAAACTCAATTTTGTATTTTTATTTACATTATTATCTGCAACTTTCATGTACAAAGTTTCTCTGTTTGATTAATGAATAAATATATACAAAATAGGTGTCAAAAATGCATAAATAAATGAGGTATTTATTGTACTATTGGTCCTTATCTCCCCCTACTTTATTCCTTGTCGATCAATTCCATGCTGGCCTTGGTCTCGGGGTTCGGGTCATAAAATATTTACAATATTTTATTCCTCTTTCTTTTCTTCTCTTTATTCTATAATTTTGACATTAAAAACCTTATTCTATGTACAATAAATACAATAAATAATGAATGCTATTATGTACAAATTAATGCTATTTACATGCATTTGATGAGGTTTTTAAGGCCAAAATGATAGAATAAAGGTGATGAAATGGAGATTTATCACCCCCCCTATACTTGCCTTTGCTAGTCCCTAGCAAATACTTATGCAATAAGTACAAAAAGAATATAGAATAAGAAGAAAAGAAAAAGCAGAAATAAAGAATTTAACGAACAAATTGAATTGATCATGATTACTAAACTTATCTGTACAAAATCAAAGTTTGGAGCTCAGGTTAGATCTTGGTGTGAAAATGTGTGCGGAACCTAATCGGGAACTAGCTTTAAAACACAACAGCCTTCGAGAGTCACAGAACTCGGTTCAAATCACCTCAATAGCCAGGTCAGAACTAGCCTACATCATACGCAAACCCTTATGACTATGAAGCTGACTTGTACGGTGTAAGTGATGGTGATTCTCCCCAACTGAAATGACAAAGGAACTGACTTCTCCAGAATGACAACCCAATGATTCCCTAATCCAACAGCTCTTTCCTCGAGGAGCGGGGTATTCCCTTCTAAGTTCAAGTGGCATCCAGCTCAAGAGGAGGGGGTAGAGAAGAGAATGGACGGTAGCCAGTGTAGCCACCTATCCTGGGATGCAAGACCAGTGTAGTCAAGTCATCCAGCTGTAGGCTCACATGGTATAACTTTGATGCTCAAGCTTGCTTATTTTCTATACAACATATATACATTCTCCGGCAGGCACTTTATTTTATTTTCAAGCATGTCCACTTTTTTGGAGATTTTTTTTTCAACATACTATATACAGCAGCATTTACATAAGGAGTTTTTCCTCTTGAGCCAGAAGACTATCCCTCTTTTGAAGCATTATTGCAACCCACACTCTCCTGTCGTTTGACCTCATGGCTACTGGACCAGGTTGGGGTGCACTTCCCTCCCTAGACGAGGACGAATGTTTCCACCTGTGTGCATCTCAGACTGACAAATCCAACCCCCTTACCACTCCAACTGAGTTGAGCCAAGTAAAAGGTGCAAGTGTCCAAGTTAGGTCACGGCCGACAAGAGTCATACGTGTGTTTCGAAAAGTTCTAGTTAGTCCACTGAGGTGACTTGAACCCAGCCCTGATTTCTCAAAGAATTAAGTCTGAATAGACCTGAAGTACCTCAAACCTAGTTCCCATAAGGTTCCAGTGCAATTAGGTGCGGTAAGGTCCAACCAAGCTCCAATCTTCGACTTTATTGGACTAGTTCAATCATCAAGCTCAATCAAAGAATATAAATGCTATGCAAATGCTATTTGCAAATATGCAAAGAATAATGCAATTTTTCAAAGAATTTGAAAGCAAAGAGAGAAATTTTACACAAAGAACTTTTGCAAAATAAAAGAATAAAATATGTACAACAATTTACATGGGCGTGCCGCTTTATTTTACAAGACTTAAAGAATTTAAAGAATTTACATGTTTCAACAAAGTGATTTATTTAGGTGTATATACAATTAATAAAGAATTTTATGTATTATAATTTTTTATTGTATTTTATTTTATTTATTAAGATGCTTTTATTCCTCAAATTTATTTAGAAAACATTTTGAAAACTATAGTACAAAATAATTTTTACAAATATTTACAAATATTTAAAGTCATTTTGCAAAGATTTTGCAAACACTATATATACATTTTTCAAAATATTTTTACAAAATGTTTTCAAAACCATTTGCAAATAGATTTTCAAATCTTTTATTTCACACAAATAGAAGAATTTTTGCAATCAAAATATTTTTACAAAGGTTGAAAATATTTCAAAAAGTTTTCCAAACAGTTCACACTATTTTTCAAATCATTTTTCAAAGAATGTTTTTAGCATGATTTATTCATCAGTATATACAAAAAGAATCTGAGGAATAATCACATCTTTTTATTAAGGTTTTTTAATGAATTTTAAAGAATTATTAGCCATATTATTAAAAAAATAAGAAAGTACGAGTTATGGCTAAAGTATATACAAAGTATATACGACCCCCCTATACTTAGCTTGAGCTATGTCCTCATAGATCGGAAAAGAGAAAGAGAAGACATAACTCGTTCTGAGTATAGAAAAGTCTAAATAATATACGAATAAGAGATGAAGGAAATAGAAGTTGACCGTCTCCCCTATACTTAGGATCAAGTAATCATAACTATAGCAGACTGTACACAAATCAGGGAGGGTCAAGGGTGGGAATAAACAGATGAACAAATCAGGGGTGCACCCCCACTATACTTAGGACAAAGTACGTCCTAAGTACAGGAAACTGACACAAAGGGGAGACACCTTTTATTTAGATAATTAATTATGAAAAGGAAAAGAAGAAAAGATAGATATATACAGATAGATGGAAAGATCGTGGAGAATATACACATCACTCCCCCTATACTTAGGGTTAGATATCCCTAAGTATAGGCAACAAGAGTGACAAAACTGAACAAGGAAAGAACAACGCGATGTGTACCCCCTATACTTAGGACAAGGTACGTCCTAAGTGTAGACACAAAGATATGGCGATAGATCTGGGGCACACTAAAATATACGGGTGAAAAAATGAAAAAGGCACACATATATACAAGCGGTGAAAAACTGGTGGAGTACAGGACGGTATCTGACAAGTGAATACCATACTCTCGTCGTCGTCTCCCTGTGAGAACGAGGACGCAGTCAGAAGATGAAAAGACACCCTGATATACAGTCATGTGGGTGTCAGCTACCGGAGTAAAATAGATCGAAAGTACAGATATCGAGTCCGGTAGCATGAAGCAGTCAATCGGCTCATAAGGTCGGCATGATGGAACAGAGCTGATATAGTAAGACCGAGAGGAAGAAGGAACAGTACAGAGCCCTCCGGTCAATCAGAGTATCAATAAGATATGGAAAGGTAAAGAGCAAGAGACATCATGGCATTCGGTGGACATGAGGTCGGAAGATCACAGAAAACACTGAATACCACAAGACATGGCTCAACCCTGCGAGGGTTGTCAAGGTGAGCAGAATCAGAGAATAATTAGAAGACTCAGCTCCGTGTTCCGCAGATCGGAGACACAACCAGGGAAGAGACCAAGTACATATCAGGAAAATCGTCTCCGTGCTCCGCAGATCAGAGACACAATCAGAAGGAGACCGAGTAGAAAGCTCAGAAGACTCGGCTTCGTACTCCAACAGATAGGAGACACCAGAAGTGAAACCGAGTACCTACAAGGTGATGTACTCTCCCGCAGATAACCCTCGTGGAATGGTACATACTAGTCAATGAATAATCAGAAAAAGACTCGACCTTGCGAGGGTCGTCAAGGTGAGTGGACGCAAAGGCGTCAGTGATCCATCAGACGAATCATCAGGCACGGTCTCGGTAGGTGACATATCGGCTACCAGCAGAAGAGACCAGAAAGTCTAAAGAATGTGGCAACGTCCCGCAGATAATCCTCGGGGAACCTGCTGCCAGCTAGGCATGAAAATAGCAGATATCAGGCTCTCAACCTTGCGAGGACCGTCAAGACGAGCAGACTCAAAGGAGTGTAATCAGATGGGTCCCATGATCCACAGATCGGATAGGCAACTCAAGATGGGACCCAAAATCATGTATATCAGATGACTCGATTCCGTGCTCCGTAGATCGGAGACACAGTCAGCAGTGGAAATCGAGCGTAAAGAAAGTGTCGCAGTCTCCCGCAGATAGTCCTCGGAGAGTAATGCAATCTAGGCAAGGAATAGTCAGAATTTCTCTACCTTGCGAGGGTCGTCAAGGAGAGAGAAGGGATCTAAGGAGCCGGATCCATCAGACGAACCCACATAGTGGTCTCAGTAGTCGACAAATCGGCTACCAGCAGCAGAGACCACTCAGATCGGAAATATGTCGTAGTCTCCTGCAGTTAACCCTCGGGGAGCTACGAGCTAGTGAAGGAATAATCAGAAAAGAGCTCATCCTTGCGAGGACCATCAAGACGAGCAGACTCAAAGGAGTGTAATCAGATGGGTCCCATGATCCACAGATCGGATAGGCAACTCAAGATGGGACCCAAAATCATGTATATCAGATGACTCGATTCCGTGCTCCGCAGATCGGAGACACAGTTAGCAGTAGTCCCCGGCAACGGCGCCATTTGATGACTGAGGAAAATTAAGGGTTGTATTAATCCACAAGGCGGATCAATAGTCGATGTGGTGACCGCTTAATGATCCTCAAATCAGTCAACAATTAACCCACAATAAATGTATGCAATGAATATTCAGAAATGTGGAGTTAAAATTTATTATAACTCTACATGCAAGTGTGTATAGGTGTAAGCATAAGCAGAGGTCAAACACTGGGAGGCGAATGGTGATGTGGTGAACTCGGTTGTGCCATTATTCAATTCAACGATCATGTCCAAGTCTTATTATTTTTGTGAGTTTTTTATTTTATATAAATTTTTTTATTTTTGTTTTTAAAATTTTTATTTGGTTTTTATATTTTTCATTTTTTTATATTTTCTTTGTTTTATATTTTTAATTATATAAATATAGGTATATATATATAAAGATATATATATATATAAGGAGAGAGGGGAGTAATATGAAATACAGGTATTTATATATAGATACTCAAAACATATTACATATAATATATGTATTTATATTTTTATTTTTTTTATATTTTTTTATTATTTTTTTGAATTTTTTCTAAGTTTTATGCATTTTTAATTTCAAAAAAAATGTCCTCAACATGGACTAAGTAAATCAGCCGTAATTAATTTGGGTTTTAAAAATATAAAATAATTCCCAAAATTACCCAGATTAATTTTAATACATTAATAATAATTTACAGATAATTATAAAAGATAAAAATATATTTTTGGGATTTTTTAAGTGTTTTTCTATTTTTTGTTGGATTTTGGAGCTTTCTGATTTTTTTATTTTTCTTTTCTTGTTTTTAGGGTTTTTCAATTTCTGGACTCAATATATATATACTACATATAATTTTTTTGTAATTTTTCAAAAGCATTTTATATTTTTTTTGTATTTTCTAATTTAAACAATACAAAAGGGCTCCTTTTTCATTTTTAATAATTAGGTTAAATGCAAAAAATGCAGAATAAAATATGCGTGTGAAAGAACACTATATGAAGCATCTATCCTAATTTTTCTGAGTTTTTAGGAGCATCATAGGTATTTTTAATAAATAGATAAAAGACAGAAAGATTACACAGCCTAGCAGGGGCATTTTCGCAAATAAAATAACTATCAGGGGCTTCAGTCAAAAATCACCATAGAAATAAACATTTATTTTTATTTTTGGAGCTAATACACAATTTACAAAAACTGCCAAGGCTTCAGTGCAAAAATCACGCGCCTCACGTGGAACTATACGTGAGGCGCGGAAGGACCAAAATGCAATTATAAAAACTACAGGGAGCCTACTGCAAAGTTTACAATTTATTTACAACGTGATATTTAATTTACAATATTAAAAATTAAATATAACAAAAAGCGGGGGTATACGTGAAAATTACCCCCAAAGGCGCTGGATCTGACGGCTGCGATTGATCCACTTATCCACGTGTCGTTTCCTCAGCGCTCGATGACGCTTCGCGGATCCACGGTGAGGATTAGATCTCCAAGCGAGATCTGACGGCTGATGCTTGCGTAATCCGACGGCTGATCTTCAGTCTGGGCCTCCATCTTCATCCAATGGCGGGGGCAATGGCTGGATGAACATGGAAGAACGATTGCCGAGGCGAGCTTCCTCCGGTGATATCTCGCACCTCCGCCTGTATATGCAGCTCCTGAAGGTCCAATGGGCTTCCTGGAAGGGTCCTCTAACTCCTGGAGCTCTTGGATCGGTCAGAGACACACTGGAGCGCCCTTGCGAGGTCTGGGAAAGCAAGGTGCTCCAGGTACCTACGATGGAATGTAACTTCGTCTCCTGGTGCTTGGCAACGCACCTAACCTGCTCAGGAAGAAAGCTCGATTCGAGGCGACACTCCTCAGCCAAAAAGTGAAGCTGTTAGCATAAAAATGAGTGAGGGCAGCAATGCTCCGGCGAAGCGGAGGAGGTGAGCATCGATTCGCAGATCTAGGGAGGATCTGGTTGGGTTGAAGTGGTCTGGAAGTGGAGAAGGCGGTGGGGAACAGAATGACGGTGAAAGGGAGTCGGGTTACAGTCGAGGACACGGTGGCGAAGTCGCCGGAGCTGAGCTTCAGCGAACTTCGATTTAGCTAACCTAGGCTATACTAACGATCTAAATGGGAAATAAAATGCAGGAATGAAATGCGAGAATAAAATTCTACCTAAGAAACATAAATGCGCAGCTCTTATACCTGGAAAACTCCAGGGAGCAGGACGACTGCCGGAGCGTCGCCGTGGGCGCATCTCCTTCCTCCGCGAGCTTCTACAACTATCAGGGGACCTCCAGCTGTCACCTGGATGCGCGCTTGGCCGACGGTTGGTACTCTAGGGCTAGGAAAATGGCCAAAAAAGCTCGAAAGAAGAAGATGGGTTATTTAAGAACATGTGTGTGCGCCCTTATTGATTAGCTAATAGGTGGCGGTACAGGCTATGTACAAACGAATAAAATGAACGGCGTGAATGTACAATGAACGAGGCATAAATCTTGTGAAGTGATGGTTGTCAATGGAGCAACATATTGGCCGGGAAAAATGCAAGAATAACGGGGAAAAGATGTTTCTGTCGCGCGAGGTCCCAGATGGGACAGTTGACCAGTCGGTCAACAAACGCTGGAATTTTATTGGTCCACGTCAGTGCGATGTTGACTGATTTATTAAACATAATAAATGAATTAATTAAATTTTACTTATAAAATAAAAAATGTTTATTGGTTAATGTAGTATTTATTTATGATTTTTATTTAATTTTTTGATGTATTTTATTATAGTTTTATTTTAATAATGTGTTTATACGTGTATTTACATGTGATTTGTGTATTTTATTTTTATGTTGTACATTTTATTTTATTATTTTATTTTCTTATTTTATAAATTTATAACTTATTTTTGTTAGTGTAGATATATTTTTGTTTAATTTTTATGAGTTTATTTACATATTTAAATAAATAGGTATATGTATATGTAGGTATACTTATAGGTATTTTACCTATATATTATATATACTTTATTTATTTAATGTATTTTATTTGTTTTTATTTTAGATTTGTATTTTTAATAAGTTATATGTAATATTTACAATATTCCAAAAATATAAATGAATAAAGAAGAAAAGAATTAAATCCCTTTTTATTTATATACATATAGATAGCATAGGCATTTTGCCTATGTATTGCATAGACTTATTTTATTTTACAAATTCTTTTTGGTTTTCTTTTAATTTCAATATGTACATGTATTGTATACATTATTTACAAAATTCTAAAAATTATCAATTTATAGAAATAATAAATAATGAATAGTATGAATATTTTAATCAGTATTATATACAATGAGGGCCAAAAACCTAACTTTCACAGATGAACTCCAAAAATTATGAAACCAATTTTATTAAATAGTTCTTGGAAAGCTATATACAATTAAAGGTGATTTTGGTGATTTTGAGTTTTTATTTGCAAGATATGGGTCTGTGAAGTTGAGATTTTGACTTTTTATTCAGGGTATAAAATGTACACTGAGTATTATTTTTACACAAACTCAATTTTGTATTTTTATTTACATTATTATCTGCAACTTTCATGTACAAAGTTTCTCTGTTTGATTAATGAATAAATATATACAAAATAGGTGTCAAAAATACATAAATAAATGAATAAATAAATGAGGTATTTATTGTACTATTGGCCCTTATCTCCCCTACTTTATTCCTTGTCGACCAATTCCATGCTGGCCTTGGTCTCGGGGTTCGGGTCATAAAATATTTGCAATATTTTATTCCTTTTTCTTTTCTTCTCTTTATTCTATAATTTTGGCATTAAAAACCTTATTCTATTTACAATAAATACAATAAATAATGAATGCTATTATGTACAAATTAATGCTATTTACATGCATTTGCTGGGGTTTTTAAGGCCAAAATGATAGAATAAAGGTGATGAAATGGAGATTCATCAAGATCGCATTGAAATAAATTTTAGAGATCAGACATCATAATGGCTTTCCAAAGTACGTTTACGAAAAATAAAATTAAGTGTATAGTTCATGTACTTTTATATGATTTACTTTTAATTTTAAGATTCAACTATCTGTAAATTTCCTTGTTGAATTCACAAAACACGAGAAAAAATGACCTACTTGAGGGTCGAAAGGGCGACGCTTTACTTTACTGTTTTCATGAGATATAAGTTGGGTTCAACTGCAAATTTCCCATTTATTTTATAAAATAGAAGAGAAATAACCTCTAGCACAACGTCGGATACTAGTAAAGTGTGGCAGTGGATATACTACTTTACAATTTAAGCTTAATCATTTTGATTGGTGGGCAATAGGCTCAATTGGAATCAAGTTCAACAAAATTTGATTTGTATTCTATTTATAGTTCTAAAGAAAAATATGACTATGGGTTATAATTGGGTTATATATAGAGAGGGTACAAGGCATTGCTTCTATACCATCACAAGAACAATGTAACCTCTAAAGAGGGGAGGAGGGGGAGAGAAGAAAGAGATGAGAGAGCGAGGGAATGGAGAGAGTTGTATTCGTTCTAATTTATAGTGATCTTTCTTCTCCGATGATCGTGAGAAGCGATCAATCACCGTTATATTCGGTTGTTCTTTTTTGTCACGTGCTTCTGTAGTGGTGATCGATTGCATATCTGCATCCGTATTCGATTGTTCGTTCTCAACAACCGGTATCAGAGCAGACTTGGTACCGACAGCTTCCATTCCAACAACTGGTATCGGAGCTGAGTTGGTATCGATCGTGTCATTTTCCAATAACTGATATCAGAGCAGAGCTGATATCAAATCTTGTCCCAACACTAAATAGATATAGCTTTGATATATATCACATCTCACGCAATTGCATCCAGTTACGAAATTGGATAAGATTACCATCAAGTGTGCACTGATAAGGTCTTTTGAATGTGATTGGATTTTCTTAATTAATGTAAGGTCAGATGTTAATGACCATAGAAAGCCATCATTGTACTATATTATACAACCTTGCCCCTTGCCATTATTATCAAAACAAGGAGTCTTAAATTTGGATGATAGGTAGATTTATTACCATGTGGGAAATATTTGTAAAGTACATGAAATATTTGTGAAATATTTGTGAAGTACATATGTCAGCTAGCACAGGAGGATATGAAACCGCAAGATCGAGATCCAATAACTATCTATTAGGGTAGGGACACCTCTCTTAACCCATTTTTTCTCCCTTCATGTGGGTCCACTCTTTTTCTTTTTCAAATACATTAAATAAATCATATTATTTTATCAATTCCATCAAAAAATAATATATTATACCATCATATCATATAAAAAATATAAACTACCCCACTTCTAATCACTTTTTCAAACTTCAATACAATCACATCATAATAACTGCCCACTTTTACAAACTTCAATACAATCATATCACAACAAACCCATCCCCGGTAAAACCTCTATCCAAACACCAAAACACAAAAATAATTTACCTTCTACCAGTTTAACCCACCCTAACCCGTATACCAAACACACCCTTAAGTTTTATAATGTGAAGATTGATGAGTGATGTGTGTATATACGTGTAAAGTAGGGTTACCCATGAAGGAGCCAACTTGACTACATCATCCTTATCTTTTTTAAATTTTAAAGGTACATTTTTTATAACACATGAAGGGATTTAAATCGCTATATGCTACTATATTATCATTCAAATTTTGTGCAAACATACAGACATTCTCAAACCATCAATCAAGCATATCAAAATTTTGATCTTTGAATTGCTGAAATTGACCCCTTTTAGGTGGACGGCTTTGAAATGTCTGTGTTTGCACAAAATTTGAATGGAAACATGATGTCATATAGCGATCTAAATCCCCAAGTGTTATCGAAAAAACTTTTAAAAATAAAAAAAAGGGTGGAGGTAGTCTCATTTTACATATATCAAGTGATATTCATATGTATCTATTTGAAATTGAATATATATAAATATATGTATGTATACGGTTGACCATGTGAGACCCAAAATCTATGACAACATGAGAGCAGACCACTAGATTCTGCTCTTCTCTCTCCTCAGCAATCAATGAGGAGAGAGATGACAGAATCTTGTGGTTTAAAACCATTGCTACCATGCTTTTACAGAGATTTTGACTCTCACATGATCAGCCATATATATATATATATATATATATATATATGTGAGGAAAGGGAGCCTACTTTGTGAAGTAGGTAATCTTACCTACTTCACATCCAATTTTTGTAATTTTTTTTGTTTTTTTTTTGAAAAATGCCACCGTGGATGTTCATGATTATATCCCTCTAATATGTCATTCAAATTTCATCAGAAATGGAGACTCATACGGCCTTCATCCAAACATGTAAAATACAACAAATATGTGACTGTTAAAAAATGAATGTCTGAATGGAGGCGATAGGAGTCTCTGTTTCTGACGAAATTTGAATGACATATTAGAGGGATATAATTATGAAAACCCACGGTGGCATTTTTGAAAAAAAAATTGCAAAAAATTAAATATGAAGTAGGTAAGTTACCTACTTCACAAAGTAGGCTCCCTTTCCTCTATATATATATATATATATATAGGATTTCTTTCAAATAGGACTTGGTCCTTCCATCCCTAAGGAAGGCTAGCCTCTTTTTGTATAAAACTGGATGACTTTAGTAGAATACATATACAGTTTTGTATTATAATGTGAAGTTTTAATGTTTGTATTATAATGCGCAGTTTTGTATGCAGCTTTGTATTTATAACGTGCACCTATAATACAAATTGTATACGTATTCTACTAAACTGTTCGTGATTTATACAAAAAAGGGCCGGCCTTCCTGAACTCAGAAGGACTGCGTCATATATATATATATATAATAGGGTAAAGGGGGTATGTTCTCTTGGTGTAGCTAACTTACATGCTCCCACCCTTTTCCCTTGTATTTTTTTATTTTTCTGAAATGAAACCTATTGGAATTTAGATCACAATATGTCACCATGGTGTCATTAAAAATTCGACTTAGTTCGATACTTCTATCCCCTACATCAAGACTGACAAATTTTAACGGTCTCTAAATTGCCGAAATTGACCCCCTTCAGATGGAGGGCGTAGAAGTTTTTTGTTTCTAACGAAATTAGAATGACATTTTAGGAGGATATAGTGATGAATATACGTATTTTTATTTTTCAAAAAATAAAAAAATAGCGAGAAAATAAAGATGGAAGTAGACAATTAGCTACACCCAAGGTGTAGCCTTTTAACCCATATATATTAAGATTTATATAAAATGAATACCATAACGGAGGAGGGAGCATATACCAATTTATTTGAAGTCGTCTACATCCATAGTTACTATCCAAGCACCTAATTATATTACATGTAACGTTGATCAAGCACGAATCACGATCCATCTCAAAAAACGAGATAGACGTTAATGAATACAGAATCCAACCAAACTAAGATTTTTATTGTAGTTCAGATCTTATCCTCGGAAGAAAAAAAATTGGATAGTGATATATATAATGTGGATAACGGTGGTCAAGAGAGGGTGCGGTCCGGTCCAAAGGTCGGTCAAAGTCCTCCGCGCTCTCGTCTGCCAACGAGAAGCGCCGGCAGCAGTTTATATGCGTACGTACAATATTTAATTATATCGTGCGATTTTAAACGATATCCCCTAAAATATTTTTTATTGCACAACAGTCCCTGCGATCTTGTTCTTTTCAACGGGCATGGTGGCCCTGTTGAAGGGTTGCGGTGCGGTGTAAGAGAGAGTAGGATTGGAAACAATTTGAGGGTGTACGTGCAAAAATCCCTTGAATATTATATGTTAATTATTGGGGGCACGTCATCCCAAACTGCTCGGACGGCAGTCGAGAGGGAGGGCATCGGATTCACGCACCATTCAAAGGACTGACGCCAATTTGTTCTTTTGGTTTTTAGCGCTTTTAATTACCATAGCAATTGGATGCTCCAATTGTTTGGTTTCCGTGACTTGTGTGGATCATATTCAAATTGGGAGAATTGTAAGTGGTTGGTGGCAAAATATTGGAGGAGAGAGATGGGCTAGGGTTTGACGCATTAAGCATTGTAGTAGGAAGGGCTCCCCATGGGAGACCGATAGTCTGATGTAAATGACATATACAGCAGGGGTTGTAATGCATGAGGAACGTCAGATGAGGATCCGACGACCCTTCTAGGGGATTGGGGATAGTGGACTCGCATCTCGAGGCAGGAGATAGTGATCGGACGACTGTAGCCTCTACAGCAGAGTTTGCCACAGCAGGGGCTACAGCAGACGATCCTCTCTGTTATACTCTCCCCTTCCTCCTCCGAGTACGTTCTCCTCCTTGGTGGACCTTCTCGACAATCCACTTGGACTACTTGTCGTACCTCTGCATGCAAGACTTGATCTGTGTGCCTCGCCATACCTCCTATCGGTTCCCTTCTCATTGCCATCCAACCAAGGCTGCCTCAAAAGTCTTAAATTCTTACACATTGTAAAGTCCTGAGCTTACATCTCCATATCATTATCGAGGAAATGATCCTTACAACTTGTTTAACTCGGACTCAAAATTGAAAGAAACTCGTTGAAAACCACTCGAAACACTGAAGCACACAAGTTGTCTAATTGTCTGATGGTAGAAGCAGTGCGCTCCCACTTTAAGGACTGTGGTAAACTAGTAAAAAATTTTGTCAAATAGTAAACTCGTACACGCTTATAACTCACTCTTGTCCTTTTTGAGTGTTAGTTGCGAGACTGTATTCGGGTATTACAACCTCCTCGACTCATATTCACGGAGTCCTCATTGTGATATTAAAGATAACGTATTCTCTGTAATAATGATGCTTGCACTCTTCGGATGGCATTTTCCTTTTATCTCTTTGCAGGGATGGCTTCACATCTCAAGTATTATTTTCCACTGAGTCAGATCTGATACCATTTGTAACATACATGTATCTAAACACACCGTATCATCATTATGATTCGAAGGCCTGATATGTCGGGGTAAATCTTTAAGTTATACGTGTAATCCTAAGGTTACAGGATATACTTTGTTTGGATTAAACACGCTTAGATCCATGAGAAGTGTTCAAATATCAACCAATTTGGAAATGGTCAAAACTTTAAAGCTGGAGGCATTTTAAAGAATTTTAGTATTACTAAGAAATTTCTAATGTTGTTGTTCATATGCGGTTTAAGCCTAGTAAAAGCCTAATATGTATAATGATACTATATGTACGTATCACTAATTTTCTATATTTTTATTTTGTCAAATGTTATATGCTATTAAGCTTTTTGTTTAAATATATCACCGATACAAATTAAAAGAAATCGGAATATAATGAAAATAGTCATTAAAAGGATATACTTCAATTTCTAGAAATTCACAATTAGATTTGTCATCTGAATCATTTAATTTCGTTCTTTTTTCAATAACTTGATATAAGTTGTTTTTTTATGTATTATTATGATATATATATATATATAATAAAAGATACATAGTAAGAAGTGGAGAGTATAGAGTTCAACTGCATATAACTGCATATAACTTCTCATTTGCTTTGAATTTCGAAATTGCACAAGTTCAACTCATCTGGAATCAAGGGTAGATGAGAGGTGGACATATAATTAATTTCTTGCAGCTCAACATACTCCCACTTTTCCAATCATTGATTCTCTAGTGTTATAATTGTACACTGTGCACATGTATGATCTTTTTTATTATTCTCTTATATATACATATCCCTTTGTTATATTTAATTTGTTTTAGTGTTCCAACGCAGAAACTAGATTTTTTTCAGCGATTTATTAATAATTCTTTATTGAATTTCCTTCATATGCGTCTTGACAACGACTTAGATTTGATAAGGCGAATTACGACGACGACGAATACTCTCATCAACGTGACGATCGTTGACTTCAATTGTCCCAATGTACGATATTGCAATTATTGAGCTCAGCTAATTTACGCGTACATGCACGTGTGAACAAGCTCTAAATGAGCATTATTAACAAAAATATAAATAATGAACTCAAAACAAAAATAACAATATGACACGTGCAGAGTACTAATAAGAAGTTACATAAACAATAGGATCTATGAAAAGTGTGTCATTGAACGCACAATTAAACGTTAGGAAAATAAAAGAACGCGAGATATCTCTCTCTAGTAGGTGTGTAAATGATCCGGTTCGGTTTGTTTATTAGGTATATAGGTTCGGATTCGGCTCGGTTCGATAAGATTAAAATCAAGTTCAGGTTCGGTTCGATTCGGATAAAGTTCGTGAAGGTTTGGTTCGATTCGTTCAAGGTTTGATTATATATAAAGTTAATGGGCACAAGTTAGGTTCGCGAAGGTTCGGTTCGATTTGTTAAAGGTTCGATTATATACAAAATGAATGGGCACACGTTTACAAAAAATGAACAAAACAAGTGCCTTGTTTCAAGCACAAAATTATGTATTTTAATATATTGATATTCTCAAATCGGGAATTGAAATGGAACATCCACAATTTAATGCAATACTAGAGCTTATCCTTTGAATAAGATATACACAAATCATTAAAAAAAACTGATTTGCGGTTCTAACTTATAAATGTAACTATGATATGCAGCAATGGAAAAAGAAAATACCATATCCACAACAAACCATGAGAAGTCATCGTGTTGTTATGGGTTGCGACAGCTAGAGAGGAGGAGCGGCAGATCGCCGGGAGGAGGTTGCGGAGTGCGGCAGATCGTTTGGGGAAAGGAGGGGAGGAGTGGTAGGTTGTTGGGAGGAGGTTAGGGGGTGTGGTGGACCGCTTGGGGAAAGGAGAGGAGGAGCGGCAAGCTGCTGGCCGTTGGTAGGAGGAGGAGGGTCTGACAAGCCGCTTGGGAGGAGAGGATGAGCGGTTGGCCACTGGGAGGATGTGGGGGTGTGGCGAGCCGCTTGGGGGGAGGAGAGGAGGAGTCGCTGGGAGGAGATGCGGGGTGCAGCGAGCCACTTGGAGGAGGAGGGGAGTTTGTTGGCCGCTAGGAGGAGGAGGAGGAGGGGTGCGGCGTCGGCGGGTGTCATGTGGAGAATAGACGAAAGGGAGGAGGTGTGGGTGGGTGGGTGATAGGAAGGTCAGGGTTTCAACTCAGCAACAATTTTAGGGGAAATTTTGGGGAAAATCATATCAAGTCCCTTATTTTTCTGAGAACTAAACATAAATCAAGATATAAGGGTTGTGAACTTTATATATGAACTCCCAATTCCTAAATCATAATGTTATATATATCGAACTATTAACGAATCGAACATGAACGAACCTATCATTTCAAGGTTCGGTTCATTTATGTAAATGGGTCCAAAGTTAGATTAATATTCGGTTCTTTTATGATCGAATCGAACTATTATCGAATCAAACCTGAGCGAATATCAAGTCTGGGATTTTTCTGACAACCCTGCTCTCTAGTTAACATAGGCAAACGTTGCCATAATAGTGAAGAATCCATATAACACTGAACTTGAAAGTGTTATTTTGTCTTAAATGATAACAATATATCTTTGCACCCGAGACAGAATGAGAAATTTCTGCTGGGAGGCCATACTATTGAGATGTTATTTGACTAATCTTTTTGTCATCTTCGTTGTTAGTGTTTGATTCTAGAATATTTGAGAGTAATATTAATGATGATTTTTTAACAAACATCACCATGAAGCCTTGTGATTTTTTAATGATAAATAAGGTTTGTATTGATTAAATAAAATATTATAGTTATAGTTTTTTCACTTTCAAAAACCTGAAGAAGAAAGGGGAAGAAGTCAAAAAAATCTGAAAAATGTGTGCAGATTTAGCATCACATAAGCATACCAATCATCATTAGACAAGTCACATTGTAAATCAAGCTCAAAGGATCTTGTAGTCTTCCAAAATGTGGTCCACAATGACTCTTGCAAGAGCATTGGAGATGTTAGTCCAGTGAAGGTTATGCTCTTTCCAAATCCACCACGGTGCCACGGTAAAAGCAGTCCTGATCTTTAAGGCGAGACGTGAATCCAACCCGTGGACCATCCCAGCCCAATCAAGAGCATCCATTGGTTGAAACTTCATTACCAAACAAGGGTAAAATTAAAGCAGCACGAGTCTCTTCCTAAACGTCCACCGTGTAGGAATATTCCCAAAACAAATGGTCCCTAAATTCGAGAGAGCGGTCATCATGTAAGAATAGTCCCAAAACAAAAGGCCCAACCTTGTGATTTTTCATAGTCTCAAAACATTGTCTTACGGTGCAACAAATTTAGGCAAGACAAAATTCTATATTCGCTGCCATGTCTTCTGTAACAACGAACATTGTTTATTTTTCATTATCCATTTGACTTTTTCTGATAATCGTTGCTAAATAAGTGATGGTTAATACAAAATGTAATGAGAAAGCCAACGCTTAATATTCATTACATAAGTATTTTAGCAACTAATATTGATTTGTCACCAATTATAAGAATAAATTGTAACGGAATGTGTCACGATGACCGGCGGGAGCATGCGATATTAGGTCACGCGATCGAACCGTTACATAAACGTGCATGGCAATTAATGAACAGAGATAATATCAAATAAAAAGTTCATTCAATCAAGAGCTCCATAAGAGTCCCCTAACTCCAACTTGGGTAATTTTGCAAAAACTACGCTAGGAATTAAACAACTCAACAGTTCCTGTAGGCATATAAATATCCTTCAAGCTTCACAAGCTGAATCATACCACGTCAAAATCTTGTGGAGTCTGTAGCACGATCCTGAGAATGCAGTCAACCCTGTTCTTCACCTGAAATTGGCAAACATAAATTTTCATGAGCCTAATGTCTAGTATGCATCGGGGTCCATGCATGGGTATTCTAACGGTCATTGATCCGTGATAAAACATGCACTTGAATTTTCTTGGGTAAACATCACTGCGTGTCTAGATATTCCCATGCATGTCTAAGTTCGATCCCTATCATATAATATGGCTTCTTTCAGAAACATGGATATGCTTGTATAATATGTAAAAGGCTTAAGTAGATATGACAACCATTTGTTTCAACTTGTGGGGCTTATTTCACAAAGTGCATAACATTTTTCTTACTTCTTAAATCATATAAATCCTTTTGCATATTAACCCCCATGACTTTGATTCTTTATTTTCTTAAATCAGTGCTTGTATAACATGTAATGGTTCACTCTCACATTAAACTATTTCTTGTATAAAGATGGTTTACCTTTATAAACTATTTTTCCTTGTATAACTTTCATATATGTATCTCGTTATACGTGTTCAACCGCTGGCATTTGCGGTCCATGACATGACAGTATAGCTACAACTGTAGAGGACTTATTTTGTGCCTCTGTGGTTCCTTGCAACCATACGTCCCTTGCAGCGCTGCCCCTTGCGGCATTAAAATGACAGTGTAGGTACAACTGTAGAGGACTTGGCTTTTACCTCTGTGGTTCCTTACAACCATACGCCCCTTGCGGCGTTGCCCCTTGCGGCTGATACGACCCCTTGCGGTCGTTCATGTGACTCTTATGAGTATGTGCCTTAAAAATCTTCATTAGCTCTTATGTGGTATTGTTATTCTTCTCTTTCATTTTCCCTTTAATGTTAGGGTTGTAATAATTTGGTGCAAACTTATTTTATAGCATATCATCAATCCATTAAGCATATATTTGATATGCGTCAAATATATATACTCGTTGGGGGTTAAAAAATTAATAAAGGTTTGCCAACTAACCATATTAATTATACTTATCATACAAACGGTTAACATCCATCCATCCTTATCGTAATTTTCCATCATCTTTTGGCAATTCACAGTTTCTCATTGCAACTGTACATGATCTAACTTTATTCTAGTTCTATTGTTATTAACTACATCCTTGTGAGCTATCCCGAGTTTATGTATAGTTACAAGTATATTACTTATTTAAAAAAAATCCCTTACGCTTATTCGCATAAAATTTCCGTGTCCTTTCTTGTGGTGTTTGCTTATTCACCCTAATTATTAAATGTGGGTATGGTTCATACCTAATATAAGATCTTACATCTAAGACATGATAGTTTATACTTAGAATCTAGAATATTTTCTAACGTACATGGATTCATCATTTAAGGCAATACAATCTTGATCCTATTAGTTTTTTTATACAAACAATTTCTAACCATTTAATACATACATCTATTGGTGGAATATTTATATTCATCTCTAATTAATAGATGTGCAGACGAAACTTCCATTAAAAGATTTATAAAAAATACTAGAAAATATAGCAACCTATAATTATGTAGACGTGTGTTTGGACGTATATCCAAGATGTAAATCCTCATTTCTATGATATCGTGAGAAAATGACAAGTGCGGTTTTTTCACAAAATAGAAATGCAGTGTATCTCTTAACTTAGGGAGTATGTTATAGGAAGGTTCTTTTACATACGATAAATAAGTTCCAGGCATAGAAACACCACTTAACTACGAGAGGGGATGACATGAGCATCGCTTTTTGTCCACAATATATGTGATGGTCTAAGGAATCAACACCAATACTTAGTGGTCTCAGTCCATACATGGCCATTATTCGCATGTATTATCCTAGTGTGTACATCTAGTCGTTTAATGTAAAAGGAATTAACATGCATATATGTTAACCAAGATCCAACACATATAAATTGTATCTTTGAGCTTTATTTATACGTAATCCTAAACCGATACATCGAGAGAGATATCTTGACGTAATCAATATTTATATGAAAACCTAGATCGATGCATACCATAGGTCCAATGCACGTCTCTCTCTGCGGTGGTCGTTGTGCCTCCTTCCGATCACGGATCTGCACTCCTCTCCTCCTCCGATTCGACACCTTCTCCTACGACGACGAAGGATGTCGATAAGATCGCTCTTCTCTCTCTCTCTTATCCTCTCCTTTTCTCTCTCTCAAAATACAAAAACATGTGACGTTGGGGGGGAGCTCATATGATTTTAAACCTCTCATTGGAGAGGTTAATGGCCATTAAAACATCCTAATTTAGAATCGAATCAAAATTATTTAATGAGAAAATAAAAGGTAACTTGGCTGGAATTTTCCCGTCGTTACAATCTACCAACCTTAAAAAAATTTCGTCCTCGAAATTTCTATAATAAAGGAACATACCAAAAAGTTGCGGGTACTTCTCCTGCATTTCACTCTCCAGCTCCCAGGTGGCATCTTCCTTCTGATGATGTTGCCAACGGATCTTGACCATCGGAACTATACGTCGTCGAAGTTGATGATCTCTACGATCAACTATGCGGACAGGTTTCTCCTTGAAGGTCAAGTTTGGTTGAATGTCGATAACCTCGTGCTCGATCACATGTGAAGTATTAGGAGTGTACTTCCTCAACATAGACGCATGAAATACATCGTGTAATTTTGAGTAATGAGGTGGTAATGCAATATGATATGCCACCTCTCCAATCCGTTGCAGAATCTCAAAAGGTCCTATGTATATGGGAGTGAGTTTCCCCTTTCTGCCAAATCGTAAGACGCCTTTGGTTGGAGAGATTTTTAGGAACATATGCTCTCCAACTGCGAAACTCAACTCTCTTCTGTGACGGTCAGCATGAGATTTTTTTCTACTTTGACCTGTCAACAATCGCTTTCTGATTAATTCAACACTCTGCTTACTTGTCCGAATAAGTTCTGATCCCAAGATATGCTTCTCGCCAACATCACTCAACATGAGGATGATCTGTAAGGTCTCACATACAATGCTTCATAGGGAGTCATCTAGATGCTCGAATGGTAGCTATTATTGTAAGCAAACTCCACTAATGGAAGATGTTTATCCCAGCCACCTGCAAAATCTAAAGCACAAGCTCTCAACATATATCTAGCGTCTGGATGGTCCTTTCTGATTGACCATCAGTCTGCGGATGGAAAGAAGTGCTGGACTTCAATTGAGTTACCAAAGCATCCTGGAAACTCTTCCATAAACGAGAGGTAAATCGTGTGTCTCGATCAGACACAATTGATACGCGAACACCATGAAGGCTGACTATTTCATTCACATATAAGTCAACTAGACTGTCTGTCGATTGATCCAGACGGATAGGTAGGAAATGTGCCGATTTGGTCAATCGGTCAACAATCACCCCATATGGTGTTATAATGATGTTTTGTGGTCTTGGGTAGACCGGTGATGAAGTCTATTGTTATGTGCTCCCGCTTCCTTTCAGGTATCTCCAAGGGTTGAATAGGGCTTGCAGGTCTTGGATGTTCAATTTTGACCTGCTGACAAACCAAGCATTTAGCAACAAATTCTGCAATGTCATTCTTCATCTTTAGCCGCCAAAAATTCTTTTGTATATCCTTGTACATTTTCATTGTTCCTGGATGAATGGTGTACATCGATCTGTGTGCTTCATCTAGAATCTCCTATCTCAACTCAAAATCACTTGGAACCCAAAATTTGTTGCGGTACCTTATAGCTCCATCGATTCCGACTGTAACGTCAGAACTCTCTTTCTTGGGTGCTTCAATCATTTTAAGAAGATCAACATCTTCTTTTTGTGTAGTCAAGATTTTTCTAATTATCTCTGGTTGAATTTTGAGTGCTGCAAAAGATATCTTCCTCGATTCGCTCAAGAAAGGCTTCCAATCTTCAAAATCCTTCATCATCTTCCACTGAAGTTTTAAACTAGCCAGTTTACCCTCCCATTTTCTACTTAATGCATCTGCTACGACATTTACTTTTCTCGAATGGTAATTGATAGCAAAGTCATAATTTTTTTAGGAACTCTAGCCAACGTCGTTGTCTCACATTAAGTTCCCTTTGAGAGAAAATGTATTTGAGGCTCTTATGGTCACTGGGCATCGCGAATTATTCACCGTAAAGGTAATGCCGCTAAATTTTAAGAGAAAAGACTACCGCTGCTAACTCTAAATCATGAGGATGCGATGTCGAGGGCGTCTAGCAACCATTGCGACACCCAGAGGTGACAGTTCTTGCAAGAGAAGCCTGTAACTAACAAGAATAGGACCAGTGCATACTAAAGAATACGTGGAGATCATGATGGAATTCTAGTTAACGGGAAGCTTGCTAGGAATACGGGTAAATAATTAAGATCTGGAATCGTAAAGGGTAATCATAGTAAGTAAAATTGTATTATACGCATAACTACTTTAGAAATATGAGTATAACTAAGGTACTTGGATTATATACAAAGGAGGTGCAACGTTCTAGGCTTTAATAATCGAACCATTGTCGAGAAATATTAACCCTCCAATTCTTCAATCATGTATCCCATTCTCAACCTTCCTAATTTTCGGAGGTGGGACCATGTTTAGGGTGTTGTGGGATTTCATACTTATTTTTGCAATGTTTTTGTTGCGATATTGCTCATCACTTGTTCCTATTAATATTAATCTTTGCACGCTCCAAGAGTAGATCCCCTCGGGCATCCCTTTCCACTATCAGAGGTAATTCGCTTCAATATCGTTTGTAATGTCACGTGCTTATATCCTCTATCCATTCTCGAGAAAAACTGGCCTAACAACTCGTTGAACTCTTACCCAACTGGTTGTGGACATCCACCCAAATTTCTTAAACCTAAATTATCATGTAGTAATTCTCCGCTTTCCACTCTCCAACTTTGTAAGTTTTATTTTTGAGGCAATTCTGTGTGTTAAAAGGGGGCGGGGGCATTATCTCACAGCACCTCATCGTGAAAGACAATACAAGAAAGATATGATTAGGGATATTAAGAGAACTAGGGGACAAATAGATCCATACTCGTTCTTATTCTTAGTGAATTTTGTTCTCCGGTAGTCAAAGAGGTGACCGGTCCTGTCATATCATATTGTATTCTTCTACGCGCTTATGTAATGGTAGTTGATTGTGCATTCGTTTTTATCAACGACTTCTTTTCCCAATCAACCTCGACATCTTCTTTTAAAATAATCCTGGCTCTAACGATAGCGACAATGATATACATATCAGTGCTTCGATAAATGATTTTCTAACTTCCTTCTCCAAGAAACACTTCTAATTACGAATAAGTTGACGTGACAATCACAATCTCACATCCTCGCTTGTCATAAGAATCCCACAACTACGACGAAAGAACACGCATAAACCTGATATCAGTGCACTATTTGACAACCTATTATGTGCCTCTGATTATCATTAGTCTCAAACGATAGAATTAACATGATAGCACTAAATTTCCTTCTCCACAATGACAGAATTTTATTTTATTGACTTTATTTTTACTCATAAACCCGATATCATGCAGCTCGAGTATATGATTTCATTGATTAAAAAGTATTTATGAAAGCTCTAATATGATCTTGGACAAAGAGAAGTTAAGCTATGCTCTAGCCACTCATGGTCTTGAACAAGGAGAAAGTGTAACCATGCTACGGCACTCACAATGACCATGAGTAAAAAAGAAAGCCAGTGATGTGCTTTAAACATTACTGAGCATCACGCAGCAATCTATAGTATTCCATATCCGTAGATATCCTAGACAAAATAGGCAACCGTTTTGATCGGACCGGGTCAATCCGCCTATCCAACGACAAGGTCCGGATCCGGTTATAGAGAACTGGAGCTAAACCCCGTTCACCACAAAAAAAATCCGAGGGGCGAAATCACAAATGACCCTTAAGCGGCAGCTACCGCAGGGGCAAACCCGTCCTTCCAATCCTCTCCCTTCCCCCTTAAAACCCCCCTACCTTCCCCACGAGCTGCTCCCAAAAGAAACCGGCCAGCCATGAACCCGGTTCTCCTTGACGACCCACCACCCGACCAGACGCACCTCACCACCAAGCACATGGGTTGCATCACCGGCTTCTTCCACCTCTTCGACCGCAACCACCATCAACACCACAAACCCCAGACGGTAAGCCCACCCCCGCCGGTCACCTCACCCCCATTCCCGTCCGAGAAATCCCAGCTGTCCGATCCCCCCCGCCCCTCCCTCCCCGTCACCCTCCTCGAACCTCCAAGAACCCCCTGGAAGCTCCGGGACTCCCCTCGCCTCTCCCTCGACAGCCGCTTCCCGCCACGCGAGATCAGAGCCGTCCGTTCCCCGTCCGACGGCTCCGACCTCGACCGCCGCTCCCCGAGCGTCGTCGCGCGCCTCATGGGCATCGACGCACTCCCCTCCGACCTCCGCCGATCCTCCTCCGCCTCCGCCGCCATCGCCGCAGCCGCGCCTCCACCCCCACCGCCTCCTCCTCCGCGCGACGTCGACCTCGAGGCACTGAGAGACGTCCTGGAGGCGCTGCAGCTCAAAGGCATCCTCCGCGCCGGCTACGGCAAGCGCGACCCGATCGTCGTGATGCGCCCCGCACCGCCACCGCCTCCCCGGAGCCGTCTCACGTCCGACCCCCGCCCCAGGAAAGACCACATCACGCGTACCCCCCGCCGTAGACCCCCGCCGCCGGCTCCGCGGCGGCGGCAACAGGCCGCGGACGATCCCTGCACTCACTCCTGTTGCGAGGTGAGTAATTCCACCATTTCCGTCATCTGACCCGATTTCGGTTTCAAATTTTTGCTGTGATGCGATTGTGATCAAGGAATTGGAATGCAGAGGGAGAAGATGGAATACCGGCGCGGGAGGAAGCTGCTGGAGAGGTGTGATCGACTGCTGAGCAGCATTGCGGAGATCTCGGATGTCGGCGGTGTCGCGGCGGATCGCCAGCCGAGCCCCGTGTCCGTGTTCGATTGCGGCGCGGAGTTCGCAGCGGCCTCGCCGCCGTCTCCGTCGCCGAAGCCGAAGCGGTCCCTCGACTTCGAAGGTGAGTGGGCGTTTCGGTGGAAAATGGAATTGGAATATTTTTGTGATTTTGTTAAAGTTATTCCTTGCTGTTTTGATAATTGGTATTTCTTGTTGTTTGAGTTTCCTTCTCTCCTTGTGTTGCTTTATTGCTTGTCTGGGTGTACTTCTAGTTACTGAATGAGTCAGGGTTTTATCTGCAAAATTCCCCCATTTAGTAGTTTTCTTTATTTTAGAAATCGATGATAGGGAAGACGGGTGAATGGAAAACAATTTTATATAACATCTCGTTTTATTTTATGAAAAAGGTAAAAAAATGCATAAATACGTGCGATCGCATCAGTACCACTTGACACGTGGGCGTGTTTTTGGATTGCGCGGGAATTTCGGAAATTTGTATTATATAATTTCCGTGGAATATAGTTTTCCCTGTATGAATCAACTGTTTTTGTTTAATTTCTTTTATTATTAACCTCTAATTGAATGCAGATAGAACAGTTGAGACTCAAGGAGATCTGCGGACCGCATCCCGAGGTCAGCTCCTCGTGCCGATCGATGCGTCCGAGGCTGCCGATCGGGACTTCCTCTATGTTGCTAAGGTGCTTGCTGTCGCCGAACGGACGACGAAGACGGTCGACGAGAACGTCTTCTATTCCTTGGAGAAGGAGCATCAGAAACCGGAGCCCTCGAAGGCATCACGCCTCCACCGAAGGCTCGTGTTCGATGTGGTTGCGGAGATTGTGGATGAAAAGAAGAGGTCGCCCTTCTCTTGGGGGGCCTTTGCCCAACCCCCAAGCGTTGCGGCATCCGCTGCCTCACCTCGGGCAATCTGGCAGGAGCTGAAGAGGATCCAAGAGCAGGTCTCTTCGACCGACGACCTCTTCGAATCCATATCCGATGCATTGCGTAAGGACATTGATAAGAAAGGAGGCAAGGATGCAAGAAAATGGTCCGGTCGGGATTCCGAGCTATCCGATGTTGTCTTAGACATCGAGCGTCTCGTGTTCAAGGATCTTGTCGCCGATGCCATCCGTGATCTCGCATCGTCCGACCTTAGGTGGCGATTGCGGGCAACTTGCCGTGCGCCGTCTCCTCTGCCCTCGCGCCGGAGGCTGGTGTTTTAGAATCAGAGACGGATCGGGCAGTGTTTTGGCGCCAACTTTCAATTTGAAAATTAGGGTTTTGGATGGTGTCGAGAGTTGATTTTTTTTGTTTTGCTCTCTCTCTCTGTGTTCTTTTATTAGTTAGTTTTTACATACTTATGTTTAAGGGAGCGCTGATCAAGCCCGTGATGTAATGTTGTGGAGTAGTTATCATTAAAAGCTTAATCTGTAATTAGTGGACTTCCTAAGTTCTTTGATCACATGTCTTCTAATCTACTTTGTAATTTGGCACAATCAAATGGTTCCTACTCAATTACTGCAAAAAGTAACTTTCAAGTACTCGTATTTATACGTATTAGAGATCTTTTCACTGCTTTGTATTCCAACTGCGTAACCTTATGGAGGAAATATTTCCAAAATGTGCCAACTATGTGAGTCGTAAGCTACAAGTACTTATGTAATAAAAATATTGTATTTTTTTTGTTTTTATTATTAATAGGACCTTGGGTGACATGCAAATTGTGAATTGCTATCGAGGAAAGATTCGCGCAGAAAGAATCAAACCCAAACATGCAAGACAAAGATGTAGCATTTGAATGGTCGCCTCGCAGTCTCTTTGGGCATTTTTGGTTGCTGGGTTGTACTGGGTTGAGTTGGGGTACCCCTGTGAATAGTAAATTGTACCCCTGTGAATAGTAAACTGTGAGGGGATCGAGAGGGTTGGAAGGAGGGGTACACCCGTGTACCCCAATCCAACTCAGACCAACCCAACAACCAAACAAGCCCTTAAATGCAAGACAAAATTGTAGCATTCGAATGCTTGCCTCGCGATCCCTCTTGCTCTTCGCTTGGACAATCTTTCATTGGTGTTGGAATTTTCGGATGTCATGGTGATATGTGGTCCGCTTGTCGGTCCGACGATCCTTTGGGGATGTCGCGGCTTATGGGTGTATGGTCGATCCTTGGCTTGGGAATATCGATATGGCGATCCTTTGAGGGTGCTGATGTTTTTCAATGTCATTTGTATGGTTTGATAGCAGCATATTTTTATCCTGGTATGCCAAATTCTTCGTCGGGTAGGTCGCCGTCGAATGAGTTTCTATGGGTGACTCGTGATTTGGAGATTCTAGTGCTCGTGGTCTCATGGTTCGTTTGGTTGCAGGGTTGGGCAAGGTTGGGTTGGGGTACTATTCACAGGGGTACCCCCTCCTCACAGTTTACTATTCACTCAACCCCACCAACCCAACCCTGTCCAAACCCTGCAACCAAACGAACCGTATAAGATAAAAAATATGGAATATTATTTGTTGCGCAATTACCTAGTTTGCTCTCGGATCCTAAATAAATAACATATTTGTTGTAATTTTACATGCAACATTTACAAAAAAAAATATAATTAAAATGTTAAAATGTACAAATTTAATGAAAAAAAAAAGAGGTACTGAGGTAGCGCCAAAAATCTGTGATTCAAAAATAGCCAGCCGTCTGCTGCTGTTGAGGATAACGTCGTCCATTTCCAATTTAGTCCAGACGAACTCCCATTCCCATTTGGACGCACATCGGAATCGAAATCTGCAGATTTGAATCTTGGGTTTGTTATATGTGGGTGGGAGAGTTCTTTCATCCCGACATGAACCCCATAGTTCTCGCTGTCGAGAGGGGCCGATGTGCCCTCTCGGATGGTGACCGGATGCTCAGAGCTGCAGAGGGGGTCGCCATGAATTCGATTGCAATTAAGGTGGATTAGTATAATGTTAGCAATTCGTTTCGTCTGAACCCATCATGTGGGGGTGTCCGGTTGACTTGTATGGGTTTGATTAACTTGGTCATTAGCTGTTAATTTCGTTGAAATGACGTGCACCTGTGCCGATGTTGGAGCCAACGATGACTTCAATTGGTCGTTGGATGTAATCGAATAGATCTTGAGTGAACCTATCTTGATCCGTTTAATCGAACGGTGATTATCTTAGATTTGATCTTGATTGATTAGATTTGTGAAGGTTCGGTTCGTTGATGTCCGATGTAGAATATAACTCGGATTAGGTAACGATGCCGGTTAGCGAATCGATGAATAAAATGGATGTAGATGATCCAGTTAATTTAACAATGATTAGATGCCTGGCTCGAAAACCTAAGGGTGCGTTTGGTTGGGGGGTTACCCCCCACTTTGGGTGGGTTACCCCCAAAACCCATATTCCCAACCCACTAGTGGGGCTCACTCTCTTTCCAACCAAAAAAATATATATTATACCATCATATCATCTAAAAATCATAAAATACTCAATTTCTATTCACTATTCCAAACTTCAATACAATCACATCACAACAACCACCCACTTTTTCAAATTTCAATACAATCATACCATAATAACTACCAACTTTTTCAAATTCCAATACAATCACATCACACAAACCCTCCCAACCCTTAACCCACCAACCAAACACACAAATACAAAATCGGGTTATCCACCACTGGATAACCCACGAACCAAACGCACCCTAATGGTTCGTTTGGTTGGGGGGTTACCCTCCACTTTGGGTGGGTTACCCCCAAAACCTATATTTCCAACCTACTAGTGGGGCACACTCTCTTTCCAACCCAAAAAATATATATTATACCATCATATCATCTAAAAATCATAAAATACTCAACTTCTACTCACTATTCCAAACTTCAATACAATCACATCACAACAACCACCCACTTTTTCAAATTTCAATACAATCGTACCATAATAACTGCCAACTTTTTCAAATTACAATACAATCACATCACACAAACCCTCCCAACCCTTAACCCACCTACCAAACACACAAACACAAAATCGCGTTATCCACCCCTGGATAACCCACGAACCAAACGCACCCAATGAGTCCGAGCTTAAGTTGGATATGTGAGGGTTATTGAGCCGTGCTCAATTTGCTAACTTGATCGATATTTCATTTTAATGTTTACATAGTATCCATTATATATAATATAGGCATGGGCGCAAGATGTGGTTTTTATATATATTTCCAAAATATTAATCGATGTTTCACTCCTGCTTCCTTTCTTTCCTCCTTTACCTAACCCCGTTAGGGTTTGGGAGAGTTCTTTCATGGTTTGGGAGAGGATCGTCTGGGAGGAGGAGAAGGACGACATGCCTCGCGCGTGTAGTGTCCTGAGGATAGCCTCGCAGGTTGGGCATGTGCTTGGGGAGAGGTGCTTGGATTGTGGAGAGGATCCGGTAGAAGAACGAGGTTCATATTCCGATTTTGTGTAAGGATCAGGTGCCCGCACTTATCGCTTGCAGAGACAAGCTTGTTCATGTGAGAATAAATTGGAGATTCTTGTTATTTTAAGCGTGAATTTGTTGATATTGTCATTACAAAGTTAATTTTTGGTTGTCCCCAAACCCCGATCTCTAAACCCTAGGGATGCATTTGGTTCGTGGGTTATTTGGGGGAGAATAACACATTTTTGTATTTTGGTGTTTGGTTGGTGGGTTAAGGGATGAGAGGGTTTGTGTGATGTGATTATATTGAAATTTGAAAAAGTGTGTAGTTATTGCGATTCGATTGTATTGAAATTTGAAAAAGTGTGGTAGTTGTTGTGATGTGATTGTATTGAAGTTTGAAATAGTGAGTAAAAGTTGAGTGTTTTATGATTTTTAGATGATATAATGGCATAATATATATTTTTTGGTTGGAAAGAGAGTGGGCCCCACTAGCGGGTTGGGAATATGGGTTTTGGGGGTAACCCACCCAAAGTGGGGGTAACCCCCCAATCAAACGCACCCTTTGTAATTTGTATTAACAGTCACCATAGAGCACTACAACAGAATTGAGCTATAGTGACGGTTTTGAAAAAAATCCGTCACTAAATTAGCCGTTGTTAAATATATAATGACGCTATTATTCGTTGCGAAATGAGTTTTCGTACTCAAAATTAGCAATGAATATCATATTTGTCGTTATATCATTAGCAACGCTCCACATAGCGACGCTTATCCATTGCTATTTTCAAAATATCATCTAATCGTCGCTATTTTTTAGTTCAAATTTTAGTGACGATTAATTAAAATTTCGAAAAATATCAACGAATAAGCATCGCTATGTGGACCGTTGCTAATGATATAACGACAGATATGATATTCGTTGCTAATTTTGAGTACGAAAACTCATTTCACAACGAATAATATCGTCATTATATATTTAACAACAGCTAATTTAGTGACGGATTTTTTCAAAACTGTCACTATAGCTCAATTTTTTTTGTAGTGGAGGGAGTTGATTCGAGCAAAGACATCACACATACGGTTATGAAAATGGATTGTAAGTGAAAATGGATATTACAATCCAAAGAAGAGGCTCGTGAGACAGCTCGTACTCAACGAGTTGGAGTATGAGCCAGCATTTCATGACTTAAACCTCTTTTATTCCAAGCTCAAGCCCAAATTTGGTTATTGAGTTGGGGTACCCATTAAACTCGATAGAACCCCTACATATATATATATATATATATATATATATATATATATAATGCATGCATATTCATGCATATATGCATTTATGTTGAATTTAAATTTCATAAATTTGAGTTGAGGTTGACTCGACACATCGAACTCAATAGAACCCCTACATATATGTATGCATGCATCGATGCACACATATTCATGCATATATACATTTATGTTGAACTTAAATTCACTTTTCATGAATCGAACCTTAATGAACTTATTTGATTAAGTATTTAGTTAACACAATAACAAATATGAACTGAGCTGTGTTTATATTCCGAACCGAATCATAACTAATTAATTTCTGAAACCAATCAAATTTGAACAGACATTGGACTTGATAATTTTATCTTTTGATGCATCCATGTACATGGAAAAATAACTATTAACCATGCTTCCCTTCAACATTGAGAACATCAAGCGGGCATGGAGCAGTAGGCTCATGTGTGTGCAATTGACATGGATGGATCTAGGTCCCATTGCGTAAATCTTTTAGATAGACACCGACCTTGGTTTGCGCGTTTGATCGGTTGGTTTCGGTGTGTTTCAGCGATGAACGATCATGGGTATAAGATGTTGTAATAATGTGAGTTAAGTTAAAGTCATGTGGTTGATGTTCGTGTGGCAAAGACGCGCAATATTGATGAACGCATCTTCAGCTACATTAATATGGTTTAATTGTAGCACAACCAAATACGCATTACATCAGAGTCTGAGCCTGAAAAAATCTGCATGAGGAGGGGCTCGACCTAATAAAGTATTAAGAAAGGCTAGTTCGTCAAGTCAATTTCATAGGTCTATAAGTTATCAACAACGACAACTATTGGAAGTATGTCATTTCGAACAGACTCCTAATTCCGGCCTCTATGCCTTTATTCCAGGGATGAGTCTCCTGAGAGGCCCTTTTCCTTTTAACAAGCTCTGGAAGCGAGTAGTCTACAAGCGCCAAAGCCCAGATTGAAGCTCACAGTCTTAGAATGGACTAAATGCATTATTTTTGCATTACGCAGATGAAGAGAGGAGGCAGATCATAGGTCTCTTGATAGTCAGTCTTGCCACTGAAGACTATTTAAACTAGGAAGTCCAATGTCGAACTCGGGGAGGCAATTGTCTTATTAGGATGATTTTTAGGTCGTTTAGAGATCGGGTTTTCGAGGATTTTTTCTTGTAGTTAATGTGAAATGCAAATCATCGTTGTGTTCGGGGGCTAAATCATAAGTTTTTAGTCATGTAAAGTATAAAATACCTACAAATTAGCCAGGATGTTGATGCATGCAAATTCATGCTAACGTGGATTTTTGGTATTTTTTCTAGTGTAAAATAAATTTACTACTGATTTAAAAAGCAAACAACATGTATTTATAATAAAGATGAATTCATGACAATTTTAATTCCCTATTAAACATTTCGTGCATGATCAATTCAAATTAAATCATGCATATCACAAATTTATTTATTCAAAGCAGAACGTGCATGTGAATAAGATGATTTTGAAGCTTATTAAATAACTCAATTAGATGAGCCGAGTGTAAATTTATCAGAATTTTCAGAGCAACTAATGATTTATTACAAATTATGCAAGCACGGATAAGCAAATAATTGATGTTTGCACCTAAATAATTTTAATAAATCAATCACCGATTGGAATATACATATAGATCATCGTTCATGAAAATAAAAACGTAACTAACTGAGCATCAGTATGCAAATTTCATAACTAAAAATAGGTTAGAAATAAGCATGTAAATGTTGACTCGAACATAGGGGTATAGATGCAACAAAGAAACATAAGTTCAATGAAAAAAAGGTCATACCTAGGGGGTACGTCTGTATGTGCTTAACCTTTAGGGAGCCGTGCTGAAAATTTCCAGGGGTAGGGGTGGGTAAACGCACATGAGAACTTGGTCTTCGCCACTCTCTGGGAGCAGTTCCTCTGCAGTGCTGCAAATTCTGCTGCAAAATTGTGGAACATTGGAGCGGTTCGCATGAATTCCTTGTTTTCGTGGAACATTGGGCCTATATCGTGGAAATTTGTGTGAACCGCTCGATCAAGATCGAGCGGTTTGGATTGATTGCAACAGACTCTGCAGTATTGCAGAGGATCCACACACCACTCCCATGTTCCTTCGATGGATCCATGATGCATTTGGTAATGATGTTGTTGTCCGTGGTGGTAGATGGTGCCTGGCGAGGAAGGAACCTCTGCAAGCGGCGGTTGTTGCTTCAACGGAGACAGAGGCAGGCCTGCAGGTCTTAAGTCATCACCGTTGTCATCATGGAGGTCACGGAGGAGTTTCCTTTCTGTTGCTACTTGTGAAGGTGGGGGGGGGGGGATAACCACGTGATATTGTTGTCGCGTGAGGCGTGGAGGTTGTTGCTTGGTGGAGATGGTGGTGGCTGCGCATCAAGATTCTCGGTAAGTTTTTGCTGCTATGTGCATTTGAAGGGTTGCTCCTAGCTTTCCAACCCGCATAGCTGGAGGTCCATGAAGAGCGGTTGTAGTTTGGATGGCTTCAAAGATGGTGCAAGGAAGACTTCCTGCTGGAAGTGCGCTTGTGCTGCGAATTAATTGTCCGAACAACAAAGTAGATGCTTTAAGCTCGTCGAGTGGTTGATAATGATATGGGATCTGCTCCTTGAAGTTCAGCAATAGTTGGACCTCCTCCTCTCCTCCGATTTCAAGCACTGCACGCAATGGCGAGGTATATCGGCTGCTGAAGGGGGGGGGGGGCTCGACATGAAGGAGGAAAGTTGAGGTGGTCCTCTGTTGTTGGTTGCTCTCGTTCGTGTACCTGTATTGTAGGTGGAAGGGACAGCTTGAGCGAAGCTCGGCTTATTGCATGCGAACGACACATGATGATCGTGGTCCTCGGAAGGGAGAAGGAGGAGGAACTATCTCCGACCACGTTGTTAGTTGGAATCAGTAGGTTGTAGGGAGCTAGATCTCGAAATGGAGTGAGAGGATCATGGAGATGATGGTCGGATCAATTTAGGCGTTTGGTTTGGGGATTTGCTTCAAATCAAATGAGGAGGAAACTCTTTGGACATGAAGATGTTCGTAGATGGGTGTAGCAGAGAACAGAGAAGAAACTTGGGGAATATGGTTGAAGGAAAAAACATAATAAAGAAGGAATGATGACGAAGGGAAAAGAATGTGAGAGGAAAAATAAGGGAAAAATCACTTTACCTTGTCGTTTCATCCGAGGATGCTGGAGCTCAAAGCTCAAGTCGATCTTTACCAAAAAAAACAGACGAACATGTTTTGAAGCTTTGCAGGGTTTGCTCGAAGCTCAATAGCAAGGAATCAAGAAGCTCCCTTGGATCACGCCGGAGGAAGGAACCTCATCAACACCGTCGAAGGTTCTCCTAGATGTTGTCACCAGCTCGTCTTGAAGCCACGAGGGCTCACTCTGCTCGTAAGGTGGCGGATTGGCGAGGAGCGACGTGGAAGAGTGGTAGCGTCGGAGGTTGATGATGGGTGATGCCTGTTGGATCAAATGATCCAATGGTCAAGGGTGCGACACTAAAGGATGGCCCAGATCAGATCAGATGATATGATCAAACGATGGTGAAGCGGTGCAGTCGTTGATGAAGGGGAATCGTTGATCGAATGGGATCTGATAATCAAAACGACGATGGAGTGTAAAAAGGACCCGGCCACATGGTTTCTCGGAGAGAGCCACGTGTCCGAATAGGAAATAAAAGAAAAAGTAAAATATTATTAAAAATAAAAAAATAAAATAATCAGAAGATCTAAATGAAAAAAAATTAAACATTTAAGTTGTGTATCTTTTTGAAATCTACTGGTTTTATTCTTAATGCAAAGTCAAAATAGGTCTTATATATACATGTATGTTTTTGAAAGTATTTTTAGATAATAAAAATACTTGTTTTAATTCCTTCTGTGATTTTTCGTATCTCCAGATTACATTTAATTTCAAAACAAAAATGTGTAATGTTTATCTATTTTTAAAATTTTCAATAATCGAGAAAACATAAAAAATAAAGCACAATAATAAGATCAATTGAATCCATTAACTAGGGTCGGGTATACACACTTGATAGTTTGTTGACATTAGTGAATTAGCTCCGATTCCTATTGAGTTGTCTAAGTAATAGGGATAATGATCAAAGAATACGATGATAAATAACAGATTTATCAAGTATCAAACACAAAACATGTGGTAAATAGCATTGTAAAAAATTGTACGTAGTATGAAACTTGCATATATTCGTTCCCTCGAAGGGATAATGGATTCATTAAAGAACCGTGCAAGCTAGCAACATTTGAAGCTCATGGGTTGAGTTGTTTCTTCGGCAGGAGATCATTTGTGTCTACTTCGATGCTTATCGTATGGGGACGATGAGATAAAAAACTCCTCCTTTCTGACCATGGCCATCTAAAAAACTTTAGAGATACGAAGAGACACAACTTCAACATTAGAGCAAATTTTCCCATTGTAGGCTTCTCTATTCACACAAGAGCCATGCCAACCATTTCAACGAATCCTCGAACACTTGGAGCACTCAAAAGTAACTTCCAATGCTTCTCCACATATCCATCCGCCTCCTTCAAATCTAATTTGTAGCTGACCCAAGTTCGAAATACTATTTGACTTGATGCACATTCTCGAACTCTACACGCTCCATTCCAGAAGGCTTAAGTCAATGCGCACCTTATCATGATCCATAAGCTCTGGAAGTAATTTCCCCCAGCTCCGAGCAAGGCATCACTCGCTTCAATAGGCATGTCGTCATGTTAGGACACTTGTAACTTCTTCGACATCATTCTTACCGTCTGTGTCGTACTTCAAACCGGCGCATATTCGTTCATATCGTGACGATATTTTTCCATCTTTGACCCTAGCATCCATTGATTTATATTTGTGGGCTTAAGTGGTCATAGTAGCCTACATGTAGAATCGGCCTCCAAGCCGGCAAGCCCACAACACCATCACTATGAATATTATACCTACATAAAACACCTTCCACCTTTTCCCCGCGGTCGAAAGTCTTGCAGATTTCTTCTGTTACTCCTCTCCAAAACCCTAGAAAAACGCCATGGCCCCCAAGAAGAAGATCCTCAAGAGGATCGTCAAGAAAGCCCGCAAGGTCGTCCCTGCCGCCACCTCTGCCATCGCCGAGAATGATCCGACCTCCGCCACCGCCGCCGTCGAGCCGGCGCCGACGCCCATGGAGATAGAGGCGGCTCCGGAGTCGGTGGCAGTCGACTCCGATTCGACCGCCGAGAAGGAACCGGAAACCTCTGCGAGCTTGGGCAGTCCGCTCTCGGTGAAGGGCGCGGAGGCTACGGTGACCGTTTCGAATGCGGGAGGTGAAGATGCGGAGAAGGACGGGGGGAACGGGTGCGGCGCGCCTGCGGCGGAAGATGAGGCGGCTGCGGCGAAGACTGAAGGGGGCGCTGCCTCAGGGAAGAAGATGGTTAAGAAGGTGATAAAGGTGAAGAAGGTCATAGTGAGGAAGGTTTTGAGGCCGAAGAGACACACGAATGAGACAGCAGCACCGCCAGATGCTGAAACTACCGCTGATGCGGAGGGAGAGGACAAGCAGGGTGAGCTTGCCGAGAAGAGTGCGGAGGCGGTTGATGATGCCAAGGAGGAGATGGGTGTGGCTCCAGCGGCAGTAGGCCCGGTGAGCTGGGAGGAAGAGGTGACGGAGCGGCAGAAGAGGAGGAAGACTGAGATATTCATCGGGGGATTGGACAAGAGCGCGACGGAGAAGGACATCCGGGAGGTGTTCCAGAAGCTCGGGGAGATCGTGGATGTGAGGTTGATGGTAGACCCGAAAAAGGGGAAGAGCAAGGGGTATGCCTTTCTGAGGTATGCCACGTCCGAACTGGCCAAGAAGGCACTCACAGTGTTCAAAGAAGTCGAGGTGCGTTTGTTTTGCTCTGTTTGTTCCTTTTCTCTGGTTGAGACTTTTAATGATTGGTCTCAGCTTAAATCAATAATCCGTAACCCGTGCTTTCATTGCATTATGACCGTTGTAAAATAATGTAAAAATATCATCACACGTCATTGTCGCGAGCCTTTTTCGACAACTGAATTCTGTTAGCAGACTGTATATAAGTTGTACATAACTGGATGAAGAGTGGAAGGTTTTGAGTATATATATTAGGTTAGACTGTTAGGGTTCGTTTGGTTGCAGGGTTGGGTTGGTTGGGTACTATTCACAGGGATTCCCCCTCCTAGCAGTTTACTATTCACCCAGCCTTGTGAATAGTACCCAACCCCGCCCAACCCCGCAACCAACCGAACCCTTACGATGTATGCTTTTGCTCCATGTATCTTTTGCTGCATGTACTCATGTTCAATAAAGGAATCAAGGTTTATGTGTACAATATGCATTCAGACATGTCACCAGACATGTCACCGAACAGTGAATAAGCAGTATGCATGGACGTATGAAAGTAAATGTGATTCAATGCAATATTTAAAATTTAATTTTATAAATAAATAATTATAAATATTTATGTCTTTTGCTTTATGTAATGAAGCTAAGTTTAAGAAATTTTAACAAAGTTTTTTTGTAAAGCTTGATACGGCCCCCTCTTTTTATAAATAAGTTGATATATAACAGTGCCGATCACTGATATACAAGTACCAGCTATATAAAAGTGGCACAAATAACATTAGTACCAAATATATTAGTTCGAATAACATATGACAATCTAAATGTTTTAGCCGAATAACATATCGTAAGTTTTGGTTTCATGTATGTATCCAGGAGTGTAAATGGATCGAACATGAGTGAACAAATCATTTTAGGTCTGGTTTGATTACATAAACGAGCTTAAACATATGTCTACATCTGGTTCGCTTATTTTTAAACCGAATATGAATCAAACTTCTATTAAATCGAATCGAATTTAAACGAATATCCAACTTTAGATTTTTCTGACAAGAAGAGAGTGAAAAGAAATGAAATGGAGATATATAAATAAGTAATTAGAACAAATATCATTTTATTTTTCTTCGTCATCTCACCTTCTTGCAGGGGTTGCGTTAGGTACCTACTTAATTGTCTAGTGGTAGTACGGTATGTAGGGATGCAAAAAGTTATGGATATATCCGTATCCGATCCATCACCATATCTGTTTTATACAGTTGTTGACATCCGTATCCGTATATGTCTTAAAATGGATACATATATGGATATCGTTTTGATATCCGCAAACTTCTGCATCCTTTTTCGTATATCCGTTTTTGTAGAGGTTTACGTTATATAATGATGTACCGTTACATATTTCTTATTTATCTCTTGTACGTCTATGTAATTTACCCAAGGGTTTTCTCTCTATAATCTATAAAAAGACCATAGGGCTCTATGGAATAACACACAAGAACATTCTTGACTCTGACATGGTATCAGAGTCAAAACCCTAATCTAGGGTTTTCCTCCACCCCCCCCGCCGCCGAGGTTCCAGCCCCCCCTCCGCCGCCAGGGCCCCAACCCCCAGTCGCCGAGGCTCCAACCCCCTCCCGCCGCCGTCCTAACCCCCCGCCGTCGACCCCACCCGCCGCTGCCAGTCCCACCAGTCGCTACTCGCGGCTCTCCTTCGCTGGGCGACGTCAATTCAGCGATGGGTTCAAGTGCATAAAGTCTACATATGCACTTGAATCCAAACGGGTCTTTGTAGACGCCAGTTCTTTCGTCTATCATCCCTAGGTCTTCTTCTCCGGCGATATGTCAGAACAAAAGGTTGATATGCCCGCCATAGGTGCCTTTAAAGGTTCGGCGCCAATAGTCAAAATTGGACGGGACGAACTACGAACTCCGGGCTATGCAGTTCCTGAGTCTTATGAAGTCATGTGGTAAGAAGCATATTCTTACCGAAGATGAGCCGACAAAGAAGACGGGGATCTATGCCTCATGGGAGGCTGATGATGCGTATGCCAAGGTCTGGTTGTCAGGGACGCTCACGATGGAAATCACCAACGACGTCCTCTATCAACCCACCGCCAAGGCGATGTGGGATATTCTGGCTACTACATATTCTCAAGTGCGGAATAAGACTAAGATGCGACAGTTGCAGCATGATATTTTTACCACGAAGCAAAATGGGCGGCCTCTTCATTCTCTATACACGTCCCTATGTGGGATGTTTGAGAAATTATATAGCACCATCCCGCTCACTGCCACCCCGAGCAGCAGAAGACGTTCCGCAATGCCACTATGGTTGGCGTGTTACTTGCTGCCCTTGACCCGGAGTACGAGGCAGCCCGCTCTCAGATCCTCGCCGATGCCATTATTCCTCCAATGGAGGAAGTCTACAGGAGACTTAGTCGTATCTCTGTTCCCTCCAGTGCAGCCACTCCACCTCCTTCGGCAATGGCAGTCTCCAGAGGACGAGGTAGTTTATCTTCATTTCGTGGCCGAGGAGGTGGCGGACGTGGCCGAGGTGGGCGTATGCGTTCAACATGCTCATTCTGTCGTCGCACTGGTCATTCTGAGGACACATGTTATTCCAAGCATGGATTTCCTCCTGCTCGTGTAGTTGATCATGTTCAGGCTCCGTCTGCATCTACTCTAGATCACAGGTTCGAGGAGTTAGTAGCACGACTTCGTGACATTATGCCACAATCATCATCAGAGGGTGCTGATACATCTGACGTTGCGGCTTCTGCGTCAGCTACTACCTCTGCTACTGCCAGTACCTCAAGTACTACTCCTACCCTTCGTCATAACCACGATCTCTCAGGTTAGATTGTTGACCCTGGAGCCACCCATCATCTCTGCCGTGATAGAGATATGCTACAGTCATACAGGGAGATTCAGTCTGGTCGTTCTGTCCTCATAGCTGATGGCACTCATTCTCCTATTGTGGGTCAGGGGGAGACTTTCTTATTGCCCTCCATGCACTTGCAAAATGTTCTACATGCGCCAGAGTTCTCCATGAATTTATTATCAATTAGTCAGATTACAAAAGATTTGCACTGTCGCGCTATATTTGACCCATCTTCTGTCATTTTTCAGGACATACTAACGGGCAGGGTGATTGGCTGTGGTTCTGAGCACAATGGCCTCTATCGTCTAGTACGGAACTCCTATGCTGACGTCTCTCTCCACTCCTAGGGATCCGTTTCTCCGTACACATGGCACCTTCGCTTTGGTCACCTTCCCCTCCAGAAGATGCGTCACCTCCTGCCACAGATCTCTCCCAATTCTTCATTTCGTTGTGAAGCATGTCAGTTAGGGAAGCACCATCGTTCTAGCTTTCATAGTCGTCAGAGTCGGAGCAGTCGCTCCCCATTTGAGTTATTTCATATAGATATTTGGGGTCCTAATCGTGTCCCGGATCATCGGGGTCACATGTTTTATCTCGTTGTGGTTGATGATTTCTCTCGTGTTTCTTGGACTTTTCTTCTTAAGAATAAATCTGAAGCAGGAAGTGTTATCAAAAATCTGCTCAATGAAGTGCAGAATATTTTTTCCTCTATTGTTAAATATGTGCGCACGGATAATGCATTGGAATTCTGCACTCGTTCTCTTGCTCAATTTCTTTCCTCTAAGGGTATTATCCACCAAACTACATGTGCTTACACATCCCAACAAAATGGTGTCGCAGAGAGGAAACATCGACATTTTCTTGATATTGCTCGCACGTTACTTATTCAAAGCTGTGCACCATTAGCCTTTTGGGGAGATGCTATACATACAGCATGCTATCTGGTCAATCGTATGCCATCTATCGTTCTTGGGGAAAAGTTTCCAATCTCTGTTCTCTTTCCTGATAAGGACTTGTTTTCACTTACCCCTCGTGTCTTTGGAACTGTCGCCTTTGTTCACCGCTTGTCTCCAGGACTTGACAAGCTCTCTCCTAGAGCTGTTAAGTGCGTTTTTGTTGGCTACTCGCGGACACAAAAAGGATATCGTTGCTATGACCCCATTCACGACAAGTACTATGTGAGTGCTGATGTTACATTTTTTGAGCTAGTAATGTACTTCTCCCCTGCGGGTGACAGATTGTTGTCCTCTACATCTACGGATGATAATGTCTATGTTCCACTACCTCCAAGCCTGAGTCAATCTGAGTCCACACCACCACCACCACCACCTCCATATCCTTCCATTCTACCATTCCCTAAGTTCTACACAAGGCGGTCTGGGCCTGCTCAAGCTACACGTCAACCATCCAGCACGCCTCAGGTATGCTTCGATGTTATCACTAATGATGGGTTAGATAATGCACCGGTGCATGAATCTTTCATACAGGAGGAAGATCTGCCAGTTACTACAGTGAATGATGATCTTGATCGTCCTATTGCTCATAGGAAGCAGAAGAGGCAATGTGCGTCCTATCCTCTTGCGTCTCAAGTGCCCTTTCATCGTCTGACTAGTGATTTCCTAAGGTTTGCAGTAGCTGTCTCGACGGTTGAGATTCCACGGACTTATCAAGAGGCCATGAAGATTGATTGCTGGCGTTTAGCCATGGAAGAGGAGATGCGTGCTTTACAGTCTTGAGGGACTTGGTCCCTAGTTCCCATTCCTCCTGGTACTTCTGTGGTGAGTAGCAAGTGGGTCTTTACAGTTAAATATCACGCAGATGGGCGTCTAGATCGGTACATGGCCAGACTCGTCGCACGAGGATTTACCCAAACCTATGGAGTCGATTATTTGGATACAATTTCACCAGTGGATCGACATTTGACTCTTCGCATTCTACTATCTGTTGCTGTGGTACGTGATTGGAACATTTTCCAACTTGATGTCAAAAATGCATTCTTGTATGGTGATCTACAGGAGGAAGTCTACATGCAGCAGCCACCGGGTTTTGCTGATGAGGGGGAGACTCAGATGGTGTGTAGTCTTCATAAGGCTACTTTTGGCCTTAAACAAAGTCCAAGGGCATGGTTCCAGAAGCTTTCCCAGCTGATTGAACGATAGGGGTTCAAGAGATCAAATGCGAACCACTCATTGTTTATTCAGAAGACTCCCAGTGGTACGGTTGTCGTCATGGTATATGTTGATGATATTCTGGTTATAGGAGACGATGCTCAGGGAATCAAGATGGCTAAATCTCTTTTGGGAAGTCAGTTTATTACGAAGGATCTAGGCACGATACGATATTTTCTGGGGATAGAGTTTGCGAGAAATGCACAAGGAATGGTAATGACCCAAAGAAAATATGTAACAGACTTGCTAGTTGAAACAGAAATGGTTGGATGCAGACCATCGAGCACTCCTATAGACCCGAGTATGAGACTTTACGGCAATGATACTGAAGAGGTGGACAAAAGAAGATATAGAGAGATGGTGGGTAAGCTTTTATACATCACCATAACTCGACCAGATATTGCCTATGCAGTAAATTGGGTGAGTCAATTCATGGAGCAGCCTAGGCAGGTTCATATGGAAGCCCTGTATATGATATTGAGATACCTGAAGACTTCCCCATGCACAAGTTTGTTATTTAGAAAAAACACAGATCTGTCTATTTCCGCTTGTGCAGACGCAGACTATGCAGAGTGCCCAAAGGACCGTAAGTCTACTTCAGGATTTGCTATATTTATAGGAAGCTCTTTGGTTTCTTGGAAAAGCAAGAAACAAACTGTGGTGACAAGATCCAGTGTTGAATCCAAATATAGAACAATGGCACAAGCAAGCACGGAAATGATGTGGGTTCGAGCGGTCTTGGAAGATTTGAATGTAAATGTCTCTTTACCCATGCATCTTCAATGTGACAACCAGGCAGCATTGTTCATTGCCAATAATCCAGCTTTTCATGAAAGAACAAAGCACATCGAGGTTGATTGTCACTACACTAGAGACATGATCCAGAAGGGCTTGATTTCCACTTCACACGTCAGTTCAGAAGACCAGACTGCTGATATATTTACCAAGCCATTGCTCAGTGGACCTTTCCAGAGATGTTATTCCAAGCTGAGCATAATTGACATCTATGCTCCATCTTGAGGGTGAGTGTAGAGGTTTACGTTATGTTATGATGTACCGTTACATATTTCTTATTTATCTCTTGTATGTCTATGTAATTTACCCAAGGGTTTTCTCTCTATATAAGAGACCCTAGGGTTCTATGGAATAACACACAAGAACATCATTGACTCTGACCGTTTTCGTATATAAATATAGTAATAGATTTATTTTTAACCCCATATAACATAATTTTATACCTTCTTTTACCATATATATATAATTTTTATGATACAAGCACATTTAATAAATTTATATCATGTATTTTCCATCCAATTCATATATATTTATGTCGATTCTATATAGTATTTCTAACATTAATTGTGGCGATAAATATCCGTTTTACATCTGTATCCATTTTTTAAGGATATGGTAAGATAGTTTTAATATCCATCAATATCTGTATCCGCATTCGTATTCGTATTCAAAAACGGATAAGGATACGGTAATACCTATATTCATATCCGTATCCGTCCGTTTGCATCCCTAACAATATGTCTACCACACCAAAGATCATGGTTCAAATCCCACTCTTGCAGGGGTTGCGTTAGGTAGTCGACGGCCAGCGTAGAAAATAGTCGAATCGTTCAATATGGATTTGAGCAAGAATCCATTTAGCCGACCCTACTTATAGTGGGAGAAGGCTTAGTACATTTTTATCTCACCCTTCTTCATCTTAAAAAATTAGATCAATAATGTTTCTTCTATTTTAAAAAATATAATTGCAATATACTTTTATATACGTTCAGATGTGGGATAAGGATTAGAGTGGGATATGAGATAAAATACTTGTTTTGTTGGTTTGAGGGATAATGAAGGCGCATTAGTATCGGCAGCGGCACAATGAATGGTTTAACCATGATGTGACCATATCTATTGGGATAGTTTTATCTTACTGGTTTAACCACAATGTGACCATATCTATCGGGATAGTTTATCTTGGTATAAAGTCTATTTATTATGCAAATGTTCACTTATCTCTAGATGAAGCCCTCATATCACAGGACATAACATTTATCCTGGGACAAGGATTTGTAAAATGTATGTATATATGTGTATCAAAAATTTAACGAAGCAGACCTGTGTGAACCTATTATTTTCTGGTTCAGTCCATTTATGTAATTGAGCCTAAACTTAATCTTTAGTTTGTCTATATTTGAGTAGTTTTGAATCAGATTTTTAGTGATTTTGAATACGAGAGAATATCGAAGTTGAGAAATTTCTGACAACCTTACATCACTATATGTAATATTATAGAAATAAAAATCCGTGTCATATAGTTTTTGATTGTATTTAACTGTTGCAGTATCTTTAACACGTTTGAAATCTTGTAAAAACACATTTTTTTCAGTTTTAGAGTAGTTATTGTATTTAAAATATAGAGTATGTAAAAAAGAAACTTTTCCATACAAGTTATTGGATGTTGAATTATAACAAAATGCAACGAACATGCACACACATGATAATAAAAATATTAGCAATTGAAGGACAAAGTTGAACTTGTAGCATTTAAAGTTATATTAATAGAAATACATAACAAACTAGGGACATACACGCACAAGTAGTTCCTGATACATCAGCACCTTGCAACAACATAAGTTCTCCAACACAGCAGTTAAACCACATAAGGGGTACATGCAGCCTGAATTTGCGCACATAGTGCATAGGGCCTTGAATTACGAATGCGGTTCGGTTAGGTATTGGCATATGCGTATGTGGCTTTTATTTGTGGATGCCTTCTTGGCTAGAAAAAATTCAGATTGGTTGATGAGTAGCTTTTTAATTCGCAACATTGCCATGTGATGCATCGTGCCTCTCATATTGAGGTTTTAATGGACGCTACAGTAACAAACTACTTTTCCATATTGGTTGATGAGTAGTTTTTTTAATCTGCAATATTATCATGTGATGCGTCGTGCATCAGATTAAAGTTTTATCCATGCTAAACTATCAAACTACGGGTAGTTTTTTTAATTTGCAATATTACCTTGTGATGATGCATCGTGCATCAGATTGAAGTTTTTATCATGCTACACTATTAAGCTATTTTTGCTAGATTGTTGCAAAGTTTATGGGGTCTTGGTTTTGGTGTGGTGTTAACTTGCATGTTCAAGAACCCAAGGAGTGGTCTGGTGGTAGAGCAGTGTGCCTCCACTTTAAAGGATCCGGGTTCGAATCCAAGTGGGGACGATCCGGACCCCGAAATTACCGGGCCTACTATTTTAAAAAACTTGTGTGTTCAACCTGATCTGGTTTTTAACTGATAGGTCAGTTTAAGAATACTATGCAGTTGCATTGAATTTATTAACTCGGTGAGATAGGAAGGAGGTGGAGGGTTTCACGTTGAAGGTAGAATTTGCAAATGGCAATGATACATCGAAATGGCCATTCTTATGGGAAATGTTGTGAATTTGTGGTTGTTGATATCTTTTGTTGTAGCGGATGAAGAGTTGCATCATCCTTGGTTTCATTTTTCATTTCAAACTGGAGGGTGATTGAATATGATCAAGGAGTTGTGTTGTGCTCCCAGGATTTCCATTAACGTGTCTATGCTATTGTTTGACATAAAATTTCATAGGTGTTCGAAGCTTATGTGAGGGGTTTTCTTTTGTTTCTATGTTTCCAAACTTATCCAATCTATTTAAAAATTTGTAATATGTGTATTTGTTCTTTTGCGTCTATGTTTCCAGACTTATCCAATCTATTATAAAAATTGTAGTATGCGGATTTGTTCAGACGTGTCTTCATACAATCACTGTGCAACATGTGGGTGAAGATGTGGGAGTTATGCTGGGAATATTTAATCTTATGCGATCTTGCATTTTTTTAAATAATGAATGTCACTATTTTTCAACATGTATCGGCAAGTGCATAAGATTACTTATGGGAAAATCATTTTCCAAAAGGAAAAGACTTTTTTTATCCCAAAAAAAATGAAATCTACTCATGGGAAAATAATTTCCAAAAGGAAAAGAGTTTTTTATCCCAAAAAAGGTGAAATCTGCTAAGGTGCCTGTCCCATTATATTATTAGAAAAAGGAAGGGGTTGCAAAAAGACTTGTTGTTCAATTGATCGGAGGGATGTTACCAATGCTCGGTCTTGGAGGGCATGCGGTGTTCGATAAGTCGGATTTGACAATTGATGTGTCGGCTGCTCTCGTGGTACTCAGAACATCACCAATTGATCAAGACAAATAATATTTAAAAAATAAAAGAATACCGTGTGAAATTTATTATATCCTACGGAAAGATGTGTATAAATAACAAGTGTAGGGGTCAAACCACTGAGAGCAAATTGCTGATAGGTTACTATTATTATTATTAATAAAAACAAACAATAAATATTTTGTACTTTTTTGCTCTTTTAATTTTTTGCGTGTTTTTAATTATATATAGTTTTCTGTATTTTTCTAAGTAAACACGTGGTATTTAGCTCCTATTCTATTTTTAATAATTTGAAAATACAATAAAATTATAAATAAAAATTTATATGTGCATCAACATCAACTAAAGCATCTCCCAAAATTCATAGAGCACAAGAGTTAATTAAGAATAATAGAAAAGCAAATAAATAAATACACTGATGGTAGGATTATATTTACAGTAAAAATTAAGTCTGAGGGCTAGCGTGCAAATAACCCTAAAAGGCTACACTTATATTACAATACCAAAAAGGAATATAGGAACCCAGAGGGATTCCTTTGCAATTTGCTAGCATCATGTGGGTTGTCATGTAAAGTGGCCTATCATGGACCATGGTTGAAATTTCGCGAAATTTCGGCAAAATTTCACTGTAATTTCTATTTTGAGAGGTTATGTGCATCGAAACTCCTATATATGTCGATTTCCAAGATTTCGACAGGAATTTTGGTGATATTTCAAAATATCGACCAATTTCAGTTGAAATTCATGGGTTTCAGTACAAAATTTCCTAGATTTCAACCGATATCATCGAACTTTCGACGATATCTATGTATATCAACGATATTATATATGTTTCTATCTGAGCTTGATTTCACTACTTATCTATTCTCAATATTAAATACATAATGTTTTATATTCTTTGTTTCGGGTTGGGGTGCTGCCCCCGCACCCCCACAAGATGGGGGGGGGACCCGAGGCCCCCTTGCCTCCCAGGCTTGTTGACCGGGCAACGATATCCCCGTTTGGTAGAGTATGGTGAGACAGGGTGGTACATACAATGATTATTCATCTTGGGGAGCTTCCTCCCCTTTGGGTTTAAGCGATGGAGATGAAACAACTTTATAGCTTATATATATTTGATATAGCTTGTTCGTTTCATTCGTTTATCATTTCTTTTTGTAAATAAATACGTCTTTATCGTAAGTCTGTTAATTCTGTAATTCATTAGAACTTTGTCTATGACAATTATTTCTATGAACAAAACATTGTTTAATTAATCATTATCTTTATTTTACAATCAAAATGCTAGTTACTTTATGAACAAAAGACGTCTTCTAAGTATTGATAACTTAGTTATTTTGATTTCCATTTCATCATCTATCAGTCAGCTCAACAATATGTCTGATATGACGGATATGGAGTAATATAAGGCATATAGATGAGAGATATGTGTAATATACATGTACATCTGTAATCTATTGTTGTTTTAAGATCTCGGATTAGGTGATATCAATTTCCGGTATGTATCAGCCATGAATCAACATTAACATTGATTTGGCCGATATGATCAATATGATTTATACGTGCAATATATGGGGCATATATGAGTAATATGTGTGATATAAATGTGTATTTATAAGTTATTTAATGGTGTAATAATTTGGAAGATATTATTTTGAGAAAAATGATCGAAAATGGCTTTTTTGTGCCATTTTTGATATTTCCATCGAAACGGTCGAAATTTCTCAAAATTTCATTGAAATTTTGGTTTTGGAAGGAATCCAAACGAAATTGAAATCGAGATTTCGAACCTTGACATGGACACAAATGTAACATTCAAATTGTTCCAAGGATCCTATGTAATTGTTACAAAAGTTTTTAAATTAAACTCAGTATTTACTGGACTATTGCAAATACAAAAAGACGTGAGGGTTACTAATGAAATTACCCACATGGTGCGCTATCGGAGAGCGGAGTTTGCTCCACGTGGCTTGATTTAATGGCGGTGGAGCGGCTTTATTGATTTAAATTCAAGGGTCTAGATTAAATTTGGGCATGCTTCTCAATCCTATAGCTGGTAGGTTAACTGGAAGAATGGGGAAGGTCTTCTTTCCTGACCTTCGATCCGTCGTCCAACCTCCTTCCTCGCCATTGGCCCGTATCTCTTCTTAGGGAGCCACACCTATAGGGGATTCTAGTCGGGTCTGAGCCTCATCAATGGGGGCTTGGAGCATGATGCACCTTGATGCAGATCAGATTTTCGCTGCGTCGAAATAATAATATTTTTTGGGGTGGATTTTTGGTAGAAGAAAGAGAGAGGTTGAGAAGAGGAAACTCGTCGGAATACGAGGGATTGGAGACGAGAACCGCGGAGATCGCGTGGAGGGAGAAGAGAGATAAGAGGGAGATACGAGATAAAATCTCAAATTTGATTCATAATTTTCTGTCTAAAACAATGGGCTACCCTCTCTTTATATAGGAGAGAGGGGTTTACAAAAATAGTAACTAATTTAAAATTGACAACTAATTTTATCCTAATTGGACTCTAACAAATTCTAATTGACCTCTACTTAATTAATTGACCCAAAATTGCAATTAGAATCTACGAAATAACGTTGAGATCCCAAGCGATCGCAATTATTTAATTGGACCAATGCAACGGCTAAAAACGTAAATAAAATTGATTATCATTTAATTAAATAAATGTGGCCCCATAATTTTTGGTCACGCTGCATCACACCTGGAGCTCCTGACTTTGGGTTCAACTTGTCTCTGGGAGGATCGAGGAGGTCCTAGCCCTGCACAAAAAGATGGGGGAAGATGAGAGGGTTGCCCTCGACCTTCTCTTGAAGCTGGAAGCCGGGCGGATGATGGGGGCAAATAGCTCCGGTGAAGGACGACGGGAGGGAGCTCGGGAGCTCTAATTCTTGCAGAATCAGAGATGAACAGACGTGTAAAATGCGGAGAAAACGCAGAGGAATGAAGATGGGACGGCAAACAGATTCAAGTCAGTCGGAATACATGGAATTTAGGAGGGTGGGGCTTATGGCTCCAATGATTTTAGATCCTAAAATCACACTAATTTACAGGCTAAATGTGAGAAATAAAGGCTGCACTATGTTGCGAAATGAAAATGAGATAAGAAAAGAGAAAGAAACAATTCACACCTGGGTTCTAGGGAGCAGACAGAAGCTTAGTCAGAGGTGCTCCAGCGAACTTCGGATCTCGCCGAAATAGAACCTTCTCCACATTGACAAGGACGAAGTTGTCACCAACGACACTCTACCCTGGGATCCTATTGGGGTTACATGGCAAAATTTTTGATCAAGAAGGCAAAAAAGGGGTTGGTGGAGGTGCTTTATAGTTTATACTCTTATGATGGTGGAGGTTTCGAGAGGAGGTGGCTTGAGATGGAGGGGTTGGTGAAAGCTAAGGTGTCGATGATGGAGACAGATGATAAAGCTGTAAAATGGTAGGTGTCTTGATGGAGAAGGCATCATGGGGATGGGGTAGAAAGTGGAGAAGAAAGCCTCCCCGTGACTTTGAAAGGAGGGGCGGATGAGGTCAGTACAAATGACATGGGAGTCAACGAAAGAAACCACATGATTGGTCCACGTGGAGCTATCAAGGAAATGAGGGAAATAATCCCCTTATTAATTCAATATAAAATACTAAACGATTTTATCATTTTTTGATTAAAACATAAAAAATGTTTGTAATTTTATGTAGTATTTTATTTTGATTTTGTTTTTTATTTACAAGTTAATTTAATTGAAGTTTGTATTTACATGTATATACAGAGGTATATATACTTGTATTCATAATATTTTTTTCTTATTTTGTATTGTCTATTTTATTCTGATATTTACTTATTTTATTTATTTATAACTTATTTAATTACACATTTACATGTTTTTAGTTTATTTTTTAATTCTATTTATTTACTTAAATAAATATGTACAAGCATTATATATATATAATTTACATGTATTTTAATATTTTATTTCAATGGTCTAGTGGTAGTACAATGTGTCTACTACACAAAAGACCATGGTTCAAATCCCACTCTTGCAGTGACTGCGTTAGGTAGTCGATGACCAGCGTAAAAAATATTCGAATCTTTCAATATGGATTTGGGCAAGAATCCATTTAGCCGACCCTACTTATAGTGGGAGAAGGCTTAGTACATTCATTTATTTTAATATCTTATTTATCCAATGATTTTTTATGATTTTATTTTATTTTTATTATTTACTTGTATTTTAAATAATATCTACACATATATAAAAATAAAAAAGAAGCTAAAAATATGAATAATGAATTTAATGAATATCATATACAGATATAAGGTACAATAGTGACTTGAAAGCCAACTTTTGTGTCTCAACTCCAAATTATATGAAACTAATTTTATGAACAATGATGGTGAGTTTGATCAATTCCGAGTCTGTATGGAAGAGATACAGGTGTGGGAAGTTTTCTTTATGGTTTTTGTTCTATGCGTCCCATGTGCACTGCGTATTATTTTTGAGTGAAATAAATTTTGTATTTTTTTGTATGTATATGCACATGTTTCATGTTCAAAGTTTATTAATTTGTGGTATAAGTAATAAAGAGTAAAATAAGTCTCAAAATGCATTTATTGATTAAATATCATTAGGGTTTCAAGGTGTGTTGTCTGTACAATTGGCCACCTTATCTCCCCTTACTTTATTCCTTATGGATTAAGTCATCATGGTAATCGGGTCCGAGGTCTAGGGCCACTCATTGTCATTGACATTTAATTATTTTTCTTTTCTTTTTATTATTCTTTTATTTTGGAATTGAGTACCAATATTTATTTAGTATTTTATTGTCAATTAACGAGTGTTATTTTTTTACAAATCTTGCTATATACACGCATTTAGCTAGCGATATAAGGTCAAAATGAAAGAATAAAGCGGATGAAATGGAGATTCATCACTTACTGAAGCCAAGACTTCAGAAGAAGCCTGTCATGAAAGCTTATATTCTCAGAATAAAAATATTGAGATTGAAAAAGAGTGACATTTTAGTTCGCCAGGTTGCCCATATTGTAGTCACTAGTAGGAGTACTCTAAAAGGAAAGGACTTCTTTCAAGATTTATAATAAAATTCGAGGTAATGCTGTATATTATAGCAAATTTTTTGTTTGAGAATAAAAGCATGTACACATGGATAAAATGTGAACATTATTTCCACGATATTAGTTAGAAACTAGCAATCAAAGTAAATATCGATTTTTATTTGGTAGATCCTATAATCTTTGCCAATTACCTTCACGATCTTTGAAACAACCTAATTCCTCCCTCGACCCCGTAAACTTGCTTCGTCTTACCCCACAGTCTCTGCTGTCAGTTTTAACTTTATTTGAGTCAATTGGTTAGGTTAGCTTTGAGTTAATCTTACCTATGGAAATCCAATGGTGGATATTCCACACCCATGTTCTTTCCAAAAGGTCATCCAACGGTGGTAATCAATCATGGGTGGGTGAACGGCCTGGAGGAGGTGGTTGGAGGCGGAGTGAGATTGGGGAGGAAGTGGTGGCCTGGAGGAGGTCGGGGAGTGCGGCTTGGAGGAGGTCGGGGAGGTGGGCGACGACCTGATGGAGGTCGGGGAGGTGGGCGCCACGCAGATAGACGTAGTAGGAGGTCGGGGAGGGGAGGAGGAGCTGCAGGTTGGCGGCGGCCTGAAGGAGGTGCGAGACCATGACGACCGAGGAGGTGCAGGTTGCGACAATGCATGGGAGGTCAGGGCAGTGCGGGTGAGGTCGGGGACGACACAGGGGAGGTGGAATGGGAGGGATGCCATCTTTTGTAAATTTGTTCAACAAAGAGGGTAATATGCACATCTTTTTAACGGAATCTGGTTACATTTAATGGACAAATGATTGGGGGTTAACCGTAGGGTCTGTGGGGTAAGGGTCAAGTTTACGGGGTCGAGGGAGGATTTATGTTGTTTTAGAGGACGTGGAGGTAATTGGCAAAGATTATAGGGTCTGTTGCGTATTGAACATGGATATTGCCTCTTTAATTGCCGGTAAAAGTAGTATAGGAGACGAAATTCGGTCAATCAAAAACCACAAATTTTGAATATTGTGGAAAATTTATACTTGGCAAGTCTACAAAAGTCGAACACAGGCAACTGCGATTTATATTTCTGTGGTTTTAAATTAAGTTAAATAATTAACTAATATTATGTTAATTTCCGTGTTAGAAAAAAGAGAAAATATAATGATGAAAATACGAAGAAAATAAACAGAGAAAATAATTTGGTTCAGTATCTGTGATTTTACGCTATTCAATCCTCAAATAATTTGATCAATAAATCATCAAAATTAATCACAACTCAAAAAGAAATTCAGATGGTAGTTTATCTAATTAAATCCATGCTTCAAGGAGGATAATGTATAATCCCATTAGAATTCTCCGTAATTCGCTATTCAAAATCAATCATTAATCAGATAAATTATTAGGGAAATTGAATAAATTCTTTCTCAATTTAGCCCTTGCACAAGTTAATGCTTTGCAATAATCGCAAAGACTTAATTAGATTAAATATCTTTAATCAAGTCCCTGCAGAAAGATCATTAATTTCATCTATTTCGTGTAGCACAAACATGCCAATTCTTTGCCTCCATAAATTAAAATGATCCTCGAATAATATTCAGCAATAAATGTCTTCATATCACTCCACAAGGTATAAAAAGTGTAAAGCATAGAAAGATCTTCAAAATGACATATTATACACGGAAATTGGAGTTCAAATGCAAAGATATGCTAAATTGAAGTTCTGGGGACTGAAATGCAATAAAAATTAGGTTTTTTCCATCAAAAGGGTCCCTGGAGGGACTTATATGCAAATAGTTAAAGTCACCAGGGTTTCTATGCAATTTTCTCACGTACTCACGCGCGAGACACGTTGACTGGGCACGGGGGACCTTTCTGCAATTAGAAAGATGGCCCGAGGGTGGGGGGGAGCTCTCTGCAATTTTTCCGCACCACACGTGCAGGGCACATGTGCAGCTTAGGATCGGGAGCCCGAGCTGAGGTGGCATGTGTGGGAACTTCAGATGGCTCGAGCCTCGAGGCTGGGGCCGAGGCTCGGGAGGACGTGTGGTGCTCTGGCAATCGTTGGATCAAGGGCTTGGGCTCGATCCAATGACCACCGGGGGCGTAGCAGGTGGCGGCGTCGTGCGATAGCAGGGAAGAGTTGCAGGGCGGAGTAATGCCTGGAAACAGATGTGCTCGGGGGTGGAGTCTGCGGTCGAGCGCGGAGGGGTGAACACGATGTCAGGTGGCCGGAGTGAATGCCGTCGGGGGTTACATGAGAGGGGGAGGGTGAAACGACAACGGAGGTGTCAGCGCACGAAGGGGAGGGGGTCGGGTCACATGCACACACATGACCCCCGCACGTGACCGCATGGAGGAGAGGAGAGAGGAGTGGGGGCCCACGTGGCTTGCCCAGGGGCTGTCACGTGTCACCACAAACAATTTTTTAAAAATAAAGAGAGAAAAATGGAAGGAATAAAAGGAGACCTCGGATCGAAAAATTTCCTTCACGAAAGTTGTTTGTCTCGACGAGATCTATAACTTTATTGAAGGAATCGAGGGCAGAAGAGGCATCTGTACAAAGTGAAATTTTTGATGATTCTCCATGTATATTGAAAATCGACTTTTTGGGATTTTGTAATTTGTTTGTGATTTCAAAAGAGGATAAAAATTATAGAAAAAATATGATAAAATACATGACACTTGATTACACATTAATAGATTTTTTGGATTTTTAATAAAATTAGAAGATAGGGAAATAAAATAGAAGTAGGAAACAAGCAGAGGTCTTGGACACAATCAGTTTCTTTGATTTCACTCGGGGGTGGAGGTCTGCGGTCGAGCGCGGAGGGGCGAACACGATGTCAGGTGGCCGGAGTGAATGCCGTCGGGGGTTACATGAGAGGGGGAGGGGGAAACGACAACGGAGGTGGCGGCACACGAAGGGGAGGGGGCCGGGTCACATGCACACACATGACCCCCGCACGTGACCACATGGAGGAGAGGAGAGAGGAGTGGGGGGCCACGTGGCTTGCCCAAGGGCTGTCACGTGTCACCACAAACAATTTTTTAAAAATAAAGAGAAAGAAAAATGGAAGGAAATAGAAGGAAACCTCGGATCGAAAAATTTCCTTCACGAAAGTTGTTCGCCTCGACGAATCTACAACTTTATTGAAGGAACCGAGGGTAGAAGAGGCATCTGTACAAAGTGATATTTTTGATGATTCTCCATGTATATTGGAAATCGACTTTTTGGGATTTTGTAATTTGTTTGTGATTTCAAAAGAGGATAAAAATTATAGAAAAAATATGATAAAATACAGGACACTTGATTACACATTAACCGATTTTTTTTGGATTTTTAATAAAATTAGAAAATAAGGAAATAAAATAGAAGTAGGTAACAAGCAGAGGTCACTTGGACACAATCAGTTTCTTTGATTTCAATCTTAATGTGGATTTGGATTTTTGTACCATTTGATAAAACTTTCATCAAAGAACACAAATGAAGAAAAAATAAATTAAAACGGGTTAAATATGTATCTAAAAACTCAAGTAAAAATAGCAAAAGGTAAATTGCGCAAAAGAGGCTCACATCCAACTTTCACATATAAGCTCTGTTTTTTATGAAATTGGTCTTGTTTTGAAGGTATTTGAAAATGGATTACTTTAAAAGTGAGTATATCAAAATCGCACACTGTATGGGGAAGATATGTGCGTTTTAGTTCGTCTGATGTGAAATTTGATTTTGGGTTTATTTGTCACTTATTTAAGTTAGCAATTTTTTATATTTTTTCTTTATTCTTGTTAGTTATATCTACTCAATGGAGGTGTTTTTAGGTCAATCGGAGTTAGGATGAATTAATTAAAAAAGGGAAAGTTAGTTGCTTTTTAGGTCAATTTACACTTGAATTTTTTGTTCCTTATTTATGCATGATGAGATGCGGATATTATTTACACATGTATGAATGCTAATGATGCTATAATGATGATTAAATGCATATGTATTTTGGGGAACAAAGCCTAATCAATCAATTTCAGCATGTTGAATATGAGATTCATCACCGGGTAAAAATCCCAATTAAATAGGTTCTTGAAATTGATAGAAGTTAAAGTGTGTTTTATACATATTTATCAAGAATATTGTTTATATATTTGGTGGATGCTGCTTGACATGTGGACCTAATATATGGCAGAGATTGTGTAATGTCTTGCTTGGAGAATGTGATTCAATTTACTCGCACTTCATATTCTTTTATAGCTGCATAGGCGATTTGTTTGATCTCATTCTTATATCAATAGGCATGCAACAAAAGAACCCAAAGTCTTGGTTTTGCTTTTTTTTTTACTTAGGGAAAGAATAGGTTAAGATGATATTTATAAAAGCGAAAAGAACTCCAAATTGGCAAGTATCTTAAAAAATGCATGATGTGCTAGGCACTCGTTAGACACTCGCTCGAGAAAGGCTTGGCATTATACAAACACTCATTGGAAATCACGGCTTTAAATATATCAATATTGGTCTCCAAGTCCAAAAGGGGGAATATTGGGGAGCAACGTTGAGATTGCTATTACAAGAACAACAAAAATTCCCCACAATTGAGGGTTGGCTACATGGATTTTTTGCCTCCATTTAGATCTTTATTTGGTCATTCTCATGCTTAAATCCAAATAACTAAGATCCCTTCTAATAGTCTCATTCCAACATTTCTTGAGCCTTCCTTACCTTCTCTTAATCGACTCAACATCCCAAATCTTACATCTTCTAACTTGCGCATCAACTGACCTTTTTGTAAATGGTCAAACCATCTTAAGCGGGATTCTCTCATCTTATCCTAGGAGCTACACCAACTTTCCTTCTCTATCGCATCATTTTGTATCTGATCTTTTCGTGTATGATCTCATACATCCATCTTAGCATTTTCATTTTTGCTAATATCATTTTCTGCACATGTCTATGGTTTATAGGTCAACATTCTGATGCATAAAACATAGCATGTATCCACATGACATACCGTTGTTATCGTCAGATTTTACGGTTATGATATAATAGTGGTCTAAATATAAGTTTTTAGCAGTATTTTCATTATAATCACTGCATAGGTTGGTGTCAATATGAAATTAAATGAAGTTAACAAAATTTTACTTTATTCATCTAAGATCAAAGTAATAGCTCAACAAAATGAGGATTTAACATTAATCTAACGCCTTGAATTTTGCACAGGAGATTTCGTTTAGCACATATAGCGATGACATTTGCCAAATATCAACATTTGGGCAAATCTTTAACAAAATTTCAAGATTAAAGAGCACAGTCACCACATTTTTGCAAAATTGAATGTTGAGAATAATGAAGTAAATTTTATGATCAGCCATCTTAGTAAAATCAAAGGGTAGAGAGCACATGTTCTTGTATTGGTCCGCTTGCAAGCCTTCAGGAATGTTCACAGCTCTGCATGAAGCTTGAGAACCACTAAAAATGCTCAATATCTACTTCCTGAGGCAAAATAGGTGGTGAGAGGTAGGGTAGGTTTTGTTCGTAATAGAATACATGTGAATAAAATAAAAGGAAGCTTACGTGGATGTGAAATTTGAGAAAAAAAACTATAGGGGGATGTTTTGATGTTGCCACACTGTCGATACTGACACGTCTTATCAGGGCAACGAACTACTACTTTTCCAAAATATTTTGTAATCTTTGGCCACACTTTAGTTGATGCACTCCTCTCTGTTAAGATAACGATCTTGTTTGTTTGGGTGGAATGAGGTTGTGGGTTTGCTTTCGTTACTAGATCATTAGGAATGTCGATTCCTTACTACTCTTGCATGTAGAAGATCCCCTTGGTTTATCACTTTTATCTAATGTTGTAAATTTTAAACAAGTCTCTAGGAATTAATATTAACACTGTACTCCTATATTGAACTTCTCCAGAATGATAATTTTCAACACTTCTAATATCAACAAATTTTACCATGTTGTGATTTATTGATAAGATACATCCCATTAGGTTAAATTTATAATCACATTTTCCTCTTCATAAACAATGTCGATTATTGAAATATTATTGCCAGATGCATTATATTGTCAATGCTAAATGTCGAGGGCTTAGCTATTTGGCTATGCCCATTACATTGCTCATAGCCCCGTTTTGATCTCACCCTCTCTACATTAGGAAATTCTCCAACAAGTCATGGTTTATTAAGTTCGTAACGAGTAGCAGATTATTAGGGTGGGAACGGATCTGTTAAACCCTTTCGTTTCGGCAAGCTGTTTACCTTCTTTGGGAGAGGACGATTCCTATTCTGGATGCTTTAATGTCTCGTGAGATCGGGAGTTGGCAACGCCTTTTAAGCGAACTTTATGGCAGTGAGTTTCTCTATGCAACGCTCGAGCTTCCAAGACTCTTCCCCTTCCTTTTTGGGGGTGTTGTTTAGGGCTCCTTTTCTTGAGCTCATGTTGTTAGTTCTGGTTGGAAAGACTCTCTCCTTATCGGATCATGGTCCAAACTTGATTTTGACTTTCAAAGCTATTTTTTATCATAGTATTGATACTAGTTCGAGAAGCACCTTTGGCGGACTTACCACTTCCATGAACCGGATCATGTGCACAACTCCTTTGGTTGAGGTCTAGGAAACATATGGTCCTTTTTTGGCCGACCCTGAGTAGCAATTCTTGTAGTTTTGGGTAACATGATGAGGGTTTTTGACTTGGAAACTTCATGGCATGTTGGCAGCGTTAAAACTTTGGTGCCCGTGGAGAGTACTCAACCAACATGGAGTTTAGAGCTCAACCAAGCGGTAGACTCTGTGGAGATGGCACTGGGAGTTCATTTTGCTGCCCCACCTACCTCCCCTCAAGCTTGTTTCAACAACCACCACTGTCTAGTTCACAGCAATCAGACACAGGATTAGGAAGGAGGCTTAAACGTTACAGAGCACGGAGACCTTTATCCAAAGGGAAAGGAAGAGATCAATCAATCTCGGAAAGAAGATCTCTGTGGCTAAGCTTGTCACGGTGGTGTGGATTTCAGATCAATCACTTATTTCTAAATGAAGATTCTAACCTAGAATGTAAGGGGTTTGGGTGACTCCGAAAGACGACGATTGTTGGAGAGTCATTTTGGAGAATGGGGTTGCGACATTGTCCTTTTACAAGAAACAAAATTGTCATCTTGTTCTATTCACCTTCGAAATTTACTGGGAGCTACATCGCTCTCTGCCTTTAGAACCTTAGACGTTGTTGGCACCTCAGGAGTTCTAGACTTCTAGTTATTGCTTGGATAGATAAGCTTTTCTTTTTTCGGAGGGAGATTGAGGGCAAGCATGTTCTTAATGTTATCCTGGAAGACAACATTTATGGCTCTCTCTTAGCAGTTTCTTGTGGCCAAGGTTTTAAATAACGTGAGGCGTATCGAGGCGTTTTCCCAGTATTTCCTCGAGGTGTAGTGAAAGAAATTTTTTCATAAAATATAATAATTAATCGTAATTACAATTTTCATATTCTAGAAATTAAATAGTTTTGATTAAATACATAACTCCATGATATTTCAAGGATAACATCATGGTTTAAACATCCAAGTTTTTATATAACTCTCTTTTTTACTTTAAATCTGTAAGGCGTCAAGTAAATATGGATATGCTAGCACAATAATGGGTATCTCTCCACAAAATTTAAAGTTTTGAATAAATTTAAATAAAGGGACTAGATGTAACACACCATTTTCAAAATTAGGTGAGATGTGTGTGTTATTCAATTGAGAAGAATAAGAGAGTAAGCATAGGATCAGTGATCACTTTTTACTTACCATAAGGATTAGGGGATAAAATACTTGAATATTGCATGTTATGACCTTCTTTGTTCATGCATGCTTTGATGTGTATTAATTTAGTCCCGATTGAATAGAAGAAAAGATGAGATATGTTTACAAAAATATGTTTTTCTAAATATAGGTCAAAGTAGGGGACTTGCATCCAAACATTTTAATAAAGAAAACATTTATGTTGATTCATATTAAAGAATAAAGGCATTTAAGAACTCGAGACTCAATTTTTTGTTCATACTGAGTTATAAAGAACATGCATAACAAAGTAAAAATAAGCTTAATATGCAAATAAACTAAAACAATGCATTTGAGTGAATCATGAGCTTAAGGACTCGAAAATACTTGTCTAGGAAAGATGAAAAGCTCACAATCAAAAAGAAGAGAAAAAGATATTCTAGAAAAAAAAATAAAAATTCACCACGGGTTGGAGTCGAAATCGGAGGTTTTTTCATTTTGAGAAGGCATGGTTACAGAAGGATTCCTTCAGGGAGCGTGTGACCAGTCTCTAGACTTCCTTTCGTGCTTCGAGGTCCGCTGCCTCCTGTCTCATCTCGAAGCTTTCTTCCCTCCGCAAACATCTCTGATCATTTAAGAAGGACAAGGAGATATGAAGGAGAGGGAGGATTCTCATGTAGCTGATGAGGCAGTGGTTAGCAAAATTGACGAATTAGAGGATGCAGACACCTCCAGGCATGAGAATTGGTTGAAAGAGCAGTGACTCAGTCGATCATTGTGGTGGAAGATAACTAACGTGCGACTGAGTAGAAGCAGCGATCCAGACAATGTTGGCTTAGTGAGGGAAATACAAACATTGCCTATTTCCATCGAGTGGCTAATGGGAGGCGTCGTCACAATTTGTTTCGGTCAGTGGTGGTGAGTAATGTTAGAGTTGAAGGCGATAGTGAGATTGGTAAGGCGATTATTGATCACCTTCTTGATCTTTCTAGAAGACACGAGCCAGGGCTCCACCCCCTCAACTGAAGCTTACATCGCTTAACTTCACCTAGTTTACCCCGGAAGAGGTGAAGAATGCCATTTGGAGCTTAAATGCCAATGGCTTGCCTGGTCTGAATCGATTTCCTGTCTTCTTCGTTAGAGAGTTCTGGATTTTGTTGGGCATTGGGGTCCTTGAAGTCATTGAGGAGTTCGTTGAGGTAATGCCGCCTTTGATAGGATTAATAATGATCTGATCTTCCTTCTACCTAAGGAGTTACCTGAGAGGGTGGAAGACCTTCAACGAATCACCCTCTCCAATGCAATTTATCTTATTATTGCTAAGTTCTTGGCCATTCGTTTGAGTAGGGTCATGGATCATATCATATCTCTGGTTCAGTCGGCCTTCATTTCAAATCGGCAAATTGCGGACAATTTTGCTATGGATACTGAGATTGTTGCAGACCAGAAGCGTAGAGGGGTCCTAGGGAAGGTGGAATTCTCAAAGGCCTATGACTCAGTAGATTGGCATTTTCTGAGGTCGGTTATGAACAAACGTGGTTTCCCAGATCGTTGGATCTCTTGGATGAAGCACTACATCACTATTGCGTCTTACTTAGTTCTGGTCAATGGTCGATCGAAGGGTAGTTTCTTCCAACCCGAATAGGATGTCAAATTGGGTTGCCTTTTGGTACCTTTGCTTTTTGATATAGCTGTGGATAGGGTGTTTATGGAATGGGTACCCGACCCATTCAACCATGATCCACCCCGACCCATCATTACAGGGTCAACAGGTCGACCCGACCCATTTCAACAGGTACCTGATTCTAACTGGTATCCAAATAATTTAAATGGGTAATGGGTACCCGCAGGTACCCACGAGTCATTACAATACAAATCAAATGGACCATAACAATGCACAATTACAAAAAACAGAGCAGGGATTTCCTGTATACATACAACAGAGCAGGGATTTCTTGTATACATACAATGCCGGGTTAAAAACGAGAAAGTGGATAAATAAATACATAAATAAATACAATTTAAATAAAAATGATTAAATAATAAAAACGCAGTATGGATTTGATCACTTTGGTGGACAGTCACATGTCAGATATTTAGTTTTATATGAAACAAGAGTGAATAACGTGGCCAAGCACACCAATTGATCGTAGTCAGGAGTTACACCCCACAAATCCTTTCGAACTTCAAAGTCCCCGCTGCATCTGCCCCATCAGAAAACAAACCAAATGATGACTATCACCGCCCCTTCCCCTTTCATCCATTCCTCCACCTACCACTCGTTTCTCCTTCCCCCGCAGATTGAGAGCCTCTGCCAGGATTTGACTACGCGGAAGAGATGGACGAGGACTCACAGCAGAGGGCCGTGGAGGACTGCCCCGATCTGATGGATCTGATAAAGGAAGGGAGTCTTGTGGCTGTGGAGAAAGAGAGGTTCGGCTCCGTCCCCAGTTGGAGGACCGAGTCAGTGGAGCCTGAGGTGATCTGGGTGCTCGGGACATCACACGTCTTTGAGAAATCGGCCTCGGATGTCGTGCGTGTGGTTTCCTTTGATGGGGCAGTCGGTGTCATTACGATGACACGAAGGAGCAGAGAGTGACACTAGGAGGCGAGGCGTGGAGGAGGGTTGTGCGGAGCAACGTTGTGCTTGGAGGCGAGGCATGGTGGATGAGTTATGCTGGGCAGCGAGGCATGGAGGAGGGGCTGTATCGGCCCTGCGTGGTGGTGAGGTGTGGAGGAGGGACTGCGTCGAGCGGTAAGCCTGAGCTGTCGAGTGCAAACCTGGAAAACCCTAGTTGAAAAGGCGAATAGATGGCAATGGGGCAAATGACAATCGTCCAATGAGCAATGGTCGGATACCCCAACCGGGTACCCGGTTCAACCCATGGATTTTCCCACAGGGTCGAGAAGGCTGAGCGGGTCAAGTGACTGTGGGTACCTGACCTGAATAAATTTCTCTGGGTACCCACATATTTAGGGTCACAATTGACGGGTTGGGTTGGGTACTCGTTGATCTGAAAATTTGAACAACCCGAACGGTGGATGTTCTGTCCTACACCATCTTCTTCATTGAGGGTGGGAGGGAGGAGGCTCGTAGTATGACCACAAATCTTGAGATCTATATGATATGTCCGGGCTTGTCCTCAACTACGACAATTCCACGTTCACCACTTTCTCGCTCTCTGAGGACGATGCTTGTGCTTGTGCCATCGAGTTGGGGACGACTTTTGGCATTCTTCTAAGTTCCAATTTGTTATCTCGACGTTCCTCTTACCTGGGGAATACTAAAGAGTGAAGACTTCTGGTTGGTTGCCGGTTAGTGAGAAAGTTGGGAGAAAGTTGTCAGGGTGGATAACTGCCATTTTGTCGAGAGGTGGGGGGCTGGTGCTAGTTAATGCGGTACTCTCTTTTATTCTTGTCTTCTTTATGTCCTCTCGTCTTCGTCTTGTTGGAATCATAATTAGATTGAAGAAGGTTATGCGCCATTCCTATGTGGAAAATCCAATCTTGCTTAACTTGGGGTGTATTTGCTTGATTGGGAATCAATTACATTATCCAAGAATGACGGGGATCTTGGAGTCAAGCAACTGGAAATCTTGAATAAGGCCTTATTTCTGAAGTGGGTCAGTAAACTTTGGGGTGCAGAAGAGGATATTTGTTGTAAATTAATCCCCAAAATTTACAATATTGGAGATCCCACAGCTGTATCAGAACGTCTGCACTTTCATTCATCTGCCTTTTAGAAAGGAATTACCATGCTGCTTCCTCGCATTCAGGATCTTTTTAGACCTGTCCTCGATGATGGGTGCACCTTCTTGTTTTGGAGGGATAAATGGACTGGCGATGGACCGCTTTTCTCTAGATTTCTACGTCTTTTTGCTCTGGCGAAATATCATAGTTGTACTGTTTCAGAGTGCTTGGTCGATGGCAATTGGATGCCTTGCTTCTTGTCAGATTTCTCTGATCAACGTTTGGAGGATCTCCTCATTTTGCTTGAGTCATCGAGACATTTGGGCATGCCTACTGTTGGAAGAGATCACTGGGTTAAACGATAACTCATTTTCGATCAAAAGGGCGTATCATGCAATCTCCAGACGGCCCCACAGAGGACAGATACTTTGGTACGTGATTGTCAACTCATTTGGGAACTTCGTCTATCTGGTAGAATCATGTTATTTATGTGGCTACTGCAGAGAAGGCACACCCTGACAAGAGATCGTTGCACAAGGCTTTTTCCAAGTCATATCAAACATATGTTCATTATGCGACTTGTACGAGGAAATGGTGGATCATCTTTTCTTCCTTGTACAAAGACCACCCCGATATGGGTTGATTTGAATTCAAGTTGGCTCGATACTTAGGATCTCAACTGTTTTTGGGACTTTATGCTAAGGGCTTGAAGGCGTGCGCGGGAGGAGATTCTTCTACCTATGGCAACAATCTAGGTCATTTGGTTAGCGGCAATGGCGTATTTTTTTCTTCTCAGCATTTCTATTTGGAAAATGTAAGCTACCACTCTAGGTCTCTTCTCGAGAGTTGGCTACTGTAGGCATTTCTGCCTCTTTCTATTAATATTGTTGGAGCAGGCGCCATAGCGTGTTTCCCCTTTTTTTGATTAAGGAAAAAAAGATTATAACGAGTAGTCACGGTTTTGACAGTTAAATTTCATAATCTAATGGTATAGCATATATGTTCAACGTTCACGTCGCATATAGATTAAATTTAATAATATAGATATTTGAAATATAGTTGTCAAATACATTATAATGTCCATGATAAACATCAAAGGGTTGGTCTCCATGTCATCCTTTTATATTTATACGGAAAATTTTCCAATGAGCACAATGCTGGTTTGGATTGTAACGAGCAGATGGCTCATTAAGATCATTACGAATAGTCATGATTTTGAAGTTAAACTTTCGTGTTGATATAGATTATAGATTAAGTTTCATAAAAATATAGATAGTTGAAATATTTTCCTTGTTAAACATCAAGGGGTTGGCTAGTTGGCTATCCCCATGATATTGCCCCACTGGACACTGTATCTCTTTCTATACACAAGGGAAATTTCCAGTGAGCCCTTTTCTCTTTGGGGTTGTAATGAGGACGCAATAATTTATAGTTGATCTTTGCAATCTAATAATATGACATAAATGTTTACTATTCGCATTGTTTATATTCTTTTTGAAAATTGAGATGTCTATATTGTATTCATCAAGTAACAGGTTGACCACTTTTGTTTTATAATAATAGAAAGGCACTTGTATTTCCAATAGAGATATATTTTTTTGTATTTAATTAGGTTTAGCTTTCCATGATAATGGTTTTTTTAATAATAACCTAATATAACACCTGTAAAATAATAAATATAGTTCAAAATAATTGTATACACTTGTAAGCAGACATACTCCTTACAAGTTACAGTCTAAGCGAGTCTTGTGCTCGTCTAATATAAGCATGCAATTGTTTAAATATTAACTTAGTTGGACATCCCTACTCCCATTGATGCATTGTAAAAATCTACGAAATGTAGTCTGGTCGTTGATGTTTGCTTGATACATGTTTTATGTGCATTTATAAGCTCCCACCCCCACACACCAAAAAAAATAATTAAATGTATCGTCATGCATAATGTATATATGCACATATTAACCTTGTTTGTGTAACCATGCATTTATATTTGTACATGTTTGCTCATATAGTACTCAAAACTAAGATGTATATGTATACATGTGTGTGCCCATACTTTGAATTAACATGTGTGCATTTGTATGTATAATGTATGCATGTACTTGAATGCATGCATATGAATACATGTGTATTTATCTGCATATATGTGCGCTTTTACTACTTAAATCTAGGGTGCATGTGCACATCTTAATAACAAGGAAAATACTTAAAATTAGGGTTACAATGCCTTGCATGAGGTGTGCCAAGGTGCTTGGCTCTCCCCTTGCTACGGTGCCTAGGCAAACATCTTGAGCACCTTTGACAACACTTTGTTGAGGAAATGTGAGGTGGCTCTTGGTATGGAGTACACATAGTTATTTGTGGTTTATGGATACTTGGGAGTGGTAGCAAGGCTGTTGGATGGACAATTTTGCATACAATATTTTGAGGGTTTATCATTGTCACCTCAATGGTCTAGTGGTAGTACAGTGTGTCTACCACACAAAAGACCAGGGTTCAAATCCCACTCTTGCAGGGGTTGCGTTAGGTAGTCGACGGCCAGCGTAAAAAATAGTCGAATCTTTCAACATGGATTTGAGCAAGAATCCATGTAGCTGACCCTACTTATAGTGGGAGAAGGCTTAGCACATTTTTATCATTGTCACCTCAATTAGATACTTGGGGCTGTTTGGTATTTACTGTAAAATGGTGTTCATAGATGAGATTTCCTTGTATGCCTTTTATATTCATGTTGAGGTTTATATAATGGTATGCAGATTTGATTTACTTTTTCTGATGGAGGAAAACATACTGATATCATAATAGCTTGAACAAATTTAACATACCACTTTATATTTTTGATAAGAGGCCTCTTAAAGAGGTGGAGATCATGTTTAATTTATGCTTGCATTTTCAAGAGGTGGCTTATTTTTTTAAACTAAAAGCCGCTTCTTTATTCTGCGGCTTTTCTACATGAATTAAAGTTACCCCTTCAAGTCGTGGATTTTTAAGATCAAAGTAGTCTCTTGGACATGTGGCTTCATGTTTATACTCCTAGTAAGTTCTAGGCTTATTCGAAGTGAAAGCCGCCTCTCGAAGACATGTCTTACTTGTGGTGCACACAAAAAAAGTTAGGCTACCTTAAATCACAAATTTGTTATACCCACAACTGTACTATCTATTTTCATTATTTCACTGCTCGGTGTACATCATTTTTTACTGTTTCAGGCCGTATCAGGATCTAGCCTGTAATACGATCTTGATTGAGGCAGTGGCATTGCCACCACTGATATTCTTACTGATATATTGCTATATTTTATGGTTTGTTCCTCAGATCTGTGGAAAACTTTGTGGAGTTTCGGTTGTGGAGAGTACCGACACAATACACATTGGCCATATTGATAAGAAGTGGAAAAAAGAAGATGTGAGTCTTCGTTTTATGTATTGACATTTCTGTATATTCTAGGAGGTTCGTCAATTCTATGGACCTGTTTTGTTTAGCAGGTTATTAAATTATTGAAGGATGCTGGTGTTGAAAAGATAGATGCTGTCACTGTTGTGCCTGACCCCAAGAATGCTGATTTAAATCGTGGTTTTGCATTCCTTGATCTTGAAACAAATAGGGATGCAAAACTTGCTTATAAGAAACTTCAGAGGGATGGCGCTTTTGGAGTGTACAGAAACATAAAGGTCTCCTGGGCTACTCCTCTGAACGAGCCTGATGAGGAAGAGATGCAAAAGGTTTTCCTTTCTTTCACCATTTCTGTTGACGTTTTACCTGTCTTTGTCATTGTTTCTTGATGCGGATAGGAATTCGACGCGGCGTCGTTAATAAAATAATAATATTCGTGGTGGATTTTGGTAGAAGAACGAGATGGGTTGAGAAGAGAAATTGGAGGGGTTGAGAGGAAGAAAAACTCGTCGGAACGAGGGGTTTGGAGAAGAGAACTCGCCGGGAATGCGAGAGGTTGAAGGAGGAGAACCGCGGAGATCGCGTGGAGGGAGAGAGAGAGAGGAAGAGGGGATAGAGATAACAATCTCAATTTCTAATTCATAATTGAATGACTAAAACCATGGACTACCCTCTCTTTATATAGGAGAGAGGGGTTTACAAAAATAGTAAAGTAATTTAAATTGACAACCGACTTGCCTAATTGGACTCTAACAAATTCAAATTGACCTCTAATTACTCTAATTAGACTCTAACTAATTAATTGACCAACAATTACAATTAAAATCTACGAAATGAACGTTGAGATCACATGCGATCTCAATTATTTAATTAGACCATTACGACCGCTAAAAACGTAAATAAAATTGACTACTAATTAATTAGATAAACGTGGCCCTATAATTTGGGGTCACACTGCATCAACTCTCCACCGCTTTAAAAATTCGGCTCCTGACGAATTGCGTGATGTAGGTGGATCGTTGGAGAAATCATCCTTGAATTGGGGCTTCAATTTCCCCCAATGCGATCATTTTCCATGTTACGTCTGTAGTCTTTTCCAATTGGGGGGCGTCCCTGCAATTTTCGTACCCCCTCAATTTTCCTCACCTTTCTGTCTTTGGACCTTCTTGCAAATATGGATTTGAGGGAAATTTTCTTTGCAATTTTTCCAAATCCAATCCCAATCCCTGTTTCCACGGGATTGGTTGTACGAGGGATTGAAATTAGGGGAGTCGCCCACGACTCCTCCCACTCGTCTTAGGCGGCGCCGAGCCCTAGGGCTTCGCCTCCTATTCCGTCGGCGCGGGCGAAGGCAACGCCACCCATCGTTTCGCTGAGATGGAACTCGGTGCCGGCGATGAGGGGTCGCACCCAGATGGCTGAGGCGCGCGGCGAATCGTTGCGGGTGAGGAGGGAGAGAAGAGGCGGCGCGCGTGAACAGGGGGGGCTGAACTGGCTTCCACGCGTCGCGCGGAGGGGCTCGCCTGCGTATGGGCGGAGGCTGGAGCAGATGGGGTGCGTCGAGGCGCGCGGTCGTGGCGCGCGGCGTCGATCTGGGCGCAGCGGGGAGGAGCCGGCTCTGGCACCGCGTGGGCGGCGGCCTGGAGATGGAAGGTTGCAGCCGCGGTTAGGCGGAGTGCGCGGTGGCGTCGGGGCTGCCGAGGTGGTGAGAAGGGGGCCCGCTGGTGAGGGACCCTTCTGGACTGCATTGACGAGGCTGCTGGCCGTGAGCGCGTCCTCCATGTTTTCGTCGTAGATCGGTTCGTCATCTTCCTGGATAGCAAGGTCTCCGGTGAACAGATCGGCATGTTGGCCTTCTCCCTCTACCTGATTCTCGTCAAAGATGGGCCCCATGTCTTCGATTTCGGGTTGTATTGAAGTTGTATCAATAAAATCTTTATTAGGGCTGAAATTACCTTCGATTCCTTGGCCGAAATTGGATTGAACAGCATGCCCAACAATCTGATTTCTGTTGTTGACGGACGAATCTTCATCTAAGGTTGTGTCCAACCATGCTTGGACCTTCAAGGATGCCGCGAGATGTTTTTTGTACTTCCGCTGACGCGAACGCGCATGCGGCCCATGGGATATGCGGTTGAGATCAAGCTTGAGACGCCAATATGCCACGGGATCGTTGAATCGTAGGAACGACTCAATATCCATGCTCTGATACCAAATGATGCGGATAGGAATTCGACGCGGCGTCGTTAATAAAATAATAATATTTGTGGTGGATTTTGGTAGAAGAACGAGATGGGTTGAGAAGAGAAATTGGAGGGGTTGAGAGGAAGAAAAACTCGTCGGAACGAGGGGTTTGGATAAGAGAACTCGCCGGGAATGCGAGAGGTTGAAGGAGGAGAACCGCGGAGATCGCGTGGAGGGAGAGAGAGAGAGGAAGAGGGGATAGAGATAACAATCTCAATTTCTAATTCATAATTGACTGACTAAAACAATGGACTACCCTCTCTTTATATAGGAGAGAGGGGTTTACAAAAATAGTAAAGTAATTTAAATTGACAACCGACTTGCCTAATTGGACTCTAACAAATTCAAATTGACCTCTAATTACTCTAATTAGACTCTAACTAATTAATTGACCAACAATTACAATTAAAATCTACGAAATGAACGTTGAGATCACATGCGATCTCAATTATTTAATTAGACCATTACGACCGCTAAAAACGTAAATAAAATTGACTACTAATTAATTAGATAAATGTGGCCCTATAATTTGGGGTCACACTGCATCATTTCTGAATGCAAATGTTTTTTTTGCCTCTGGTTATGCGTCTCCTTTTCATTTTTGGCAAGAGGTAAGAGAAAACACTCCTACACTGTCTGAGAAATATCATTTGTGCCAAATTTCATTCATTATTTCACGTAAATTTAATTGTCATTATTTCATGTAGATTTAAGTGTCATTTTTTGTTGCGATATTTTTGATGATTTCACATGCATAATTTCTTAAAGTTTAGGGTTCTTGGCTCAATCTTCTATCACATTTGTCATTATTTTTTTATGCAATTTATTTATTCGATTTTTGTCATTTCCCCTTCAAACTCTGCTGTTTCATCAATTATTTTTGCCCTTTCAGCTAGTTCCGGCCTACATTTTTTGAAAGCTTACATAATAATTTTCTACGTGGTTTATTGAAATCTAGACAAATCACTTGCCTGAATGTCTTGTGTAAATTGGTTTTTTATGCCTATATTAAGTATTCAGGCTGGCTTGTCGAATATATACTTGAATGCATAGATTCTTAAGTGTGTCCCATGCATTTTTGCTATTCTATAATGGCTATGCAACTTTTGATTAGTGTAGCTGAATTCGATATTCATTGAACGAGTTGCTTAGTTTCTTTTTATAATATGTTATCTATTGTCTCTTTCTGGGATTCATGAGACATTCCATAATTATGCAACTTTTCACCTATTCGTAGCTTAAGTTGGTATTTAGTTATTCACAGAGCAAGTTGCTAAATTTTAATACATGCGGTCATCTAGCATCTCTTTTCTGGGTTTTTCTTGAGACACCTTTCGGACGCCTTCAGTAGATACAATTTACAATGTGATGAAACGGTGTCGACACTTTGAAATCCTTGCAAGTTGTTAGAAAAATAAGAGATACTTGCAGAGGCAAATGACTCAGCCTTCCAGTGACCCCACCCACCTTCCATTTCTAAGGAATGAAAAAGAAAACCACCGATGCAAACTGTAGGACTGTTATGAACTGTGCGTGTAAAAGAAAAAGTCTATACAAATTATATGTGGCATCTTAACATAATACATGTGATCATATTCCTTTCAGTTTCCAAATCAGAATGCTGGTATAAATGTGATGAAAGTAGCATCTTCATTGTTTATTGATAAAACAGCCACTTCCGTTATTCTTTATTTTCCCCCTCTTGTCATTGCTCGTAGACCTCATTAGCGGACACAAACATAAAACAAGTGATTGGATCTGCCGACTTTACTTCTTCGGAAAGAACCTTTAACAAGCCTGTCATCTTTGCATTTAAACTGTTTTCTCTCCATTTGCCTCTGAGATCATTTTTTCTTCCATGATGCTTGTTCTTTGTTCGTATTCCTGCTGGTAAGAGAAACAGGTTTATCAGGTAACTATCCTACATATTTGATTCTTGTGATTATGTGTGGTAGAATAGTAGTGAGGTTATAGGTGTAGGTGATGTTAAACCCTTGGAAATTCGTTGGGTCTGTCAAAGAGATTGTAATTTATTCTCTGGTCCTTTTTCTTGTGAGGGTTCATTTTATATTGACCATTATTTTGGCAAACTAGTGATTTGATTAGTCCGTAACATTTTATTTGGGAGAATTTATTATTCTTTATGCATTTTAGTTGCAAACATGGTCTTTTTTCTCATCACACTACCTCTATGTCTCGTGAACTGCACAATCTCATTTCTACTCCCATACCCTTTTCTGCATTTCATTGACATACCTTTCTTATTTACCCTTATCTCGTAATGCTGTGTGATCATTGCATCTGCGCGTAGCCTTCTCCGTGTCTTTCTTGCATATCTTTCCTCTCTGTTTGATCTAGAATCTTGATTCTTTATCTCGTTCCCTTGCCTTTCCCGTATATGGTTCCTTTTTCAGTGCATTTTATTTTTCTGACCTGTGATAAGATCTTTTAGGTTGTGATGCATGATACTTGAAGTCCAGTTTTAGATGATCTCAAGTTGTTGATTATGTTATGTGGGCTTCCAAGCTTTTATGCTTTATTTCATTTATTTTCTTCTTATGATCTCGTTTTGTTTAGCATTTTTCTGCCTAACCGTGATTCGATTAGTCTGTAGGGTTTCGTTCTTGCGAGTGTTTTATTGTTTTTATGCATTTTCTTGATGCGAACATGGCTATTTTTCACACTTTATCCTGCAAGTCATTGCATTTACTTGTGCATACAACTCATTTCATTCTCTGTTTTTCTTTATCTTCTCTATCTCGGCTGTCCTTGTCTTGTGATACTTGTCTTACCTCTGCTGCCATTGCATGCCATTCCTTTGTTTGACTTTGACTATTTTTTCTTTACCTTTTTGAGTTCCCTTTGTTCATTTTATTACCTTTGACTCTTTGGGGTGGCCTTTGGTGAGATCCATCCATTTTTGGTACCCACTACACTAGTGAATTCGAAGTAATAAATTCTGAGTCTCAAGTTATTGGTGGGGCAATATGGCTGTCCAAGCTTTCATGCGTGCTTTCTCACACTTTCTTCTGATGATCTTGTGTTGTTTACATGTATTCTGACTAATCATTGATTTGATTAGTCCATAGTGCTCTGATAGCCAACGGTTAATCACTTCTATTCTTTTCTTTTAATTTTAGGTCAAGTCTGTTTATGCTGAAGGTATTCCTTCTGCATGGAGTGAAAATAAAGTTAGAAAATATTTTGGCAAGTTTGGAGAAATTGAGAGAGTTGTTCTTTCTCGCAACATGCAATCTACCAAAAGGAAAGATTTTGCATATGTGAACTACACTACTCGTGAAGCTGCCCTTTCCTGTATCGAATTATTTGAGAAGGAGTTGTCACAGACTGAACCCAAGGTCTGATCCTTTATATTTAATGCGGATAGTTGTTGGACTGTTTGTGGTATTCTATATAGTAGTTTTCGGGATGTACAGGTTAGCATTAAAGTATCATTATCCAAACGAGCACCCACGGGTAAGCAAAACAAAGGCGTTTCCAAGCCTGTTAGCAAGGACTTATCCAAAGCTAAACCTCGTGCAGCCCAGAGTGAGATCTGTTTCTAATATTTTCTTGAATTATTAGTCCTTTCTTTTGATGGTCTAATTTAGTGGCTGCCGGTTCATTTCTTTCATTTTTTATTCGTCTTTGGCAACATTTTTTTTATCTTTTGCTAATCCTTTGAGATTTGGTCAATGTTACAAAAGTACTCTTCTGCATATTCTTCCTTTGTTTTAGATTTTCACTTTGTGGTTGCAGTGCTTTTTACATCCCGAGTCTGATTCCAGACATTCTAATATTAGTGATATGTTGATTTTTGCCAAGTTGACAAAGTTGTAGATGCTCAACCCTTCATAAATGGCGTATTTATAAGAATCTGTCCTGGTTATGTTTGACTGCTGCATTTTTTAGGCTTTGGAGGTATGCACCATGAATCAAAATCAGAAATCCAGGTCTTTAATCGTGCCTGTTTTGAATCCGATTGTCTTAAGTCCCTAGTGAATCGACCTTTAGAATATATACAAAAGTGCAAGTTTCCTTTCAAGCTTCATTCCTTCATAAAAACTGCAATCACATGTGATATCAATGTGACCGTATCGGTCAAAAGTGGGCCTTTTTCACTGAGGAATTTTATTTTTGTCGATATCGATGATAAGAAATGGTATACCATGATATATTGGTTGATATTTGGGAAAATAGAGTACATGATAAGCGTGCCAGCTGCTGACCTCATATAACACATTTTTCATTTCACATTAAAATTGTCTTTTTTTAAATTAAATAATTGATACATGGGGACATGAACCACCCCTTTTCATAAATGATGTGCACATATGATATAGCCTTACATCCAACACGCGGTCAACATGGGTCCTATGAGAAGCTTTTAATCAATAACATGCGGTCACCTGGCCTTTGAGAAAAGAAAAGCATTTTAGGAGAGCAATTAAGCATGGCGGACACGATTCACTCAACTAATATTTTTTATACTTCATTTATATAAAACAAGACAATGTTTATCGTGAGAGGTATAGAAACAATTCCCTATATGATGCAAAAAGGATTTTTCGCGACGGGGAAAAATAAATATTTGTGGTGGAATTTATTTGGTAGAAGAATTAGGAGGATTGAGAAAATAATCATGCTGGTTGCGCGAGATTCGAGGAAGAAGAAGCGCGTAGATCGCGTCGAGGGAGAAGGAATGGAGAAGAGATAGAGATAAAATCTCAATTTTTCATATAATCTGAACTTTTTAAAACAATATACTACCATCCCCTTATATAGGAGGGATGGGATTACAAAACTAGAAACAAATCAAAACTCAAATCCCAACTTATCCTAATTTGGACTCTAACAAACTAACTAATCGATTTGAAATAAATTCAAATCTTCAGTTTATCCTGATTGACTCTAATTTTAAATTTGAAATTCAAATTAAAAAACCGACTACTAATTTGAGATCCCAGGCGGTCTCTTTTATTTAAATAACTGCAACGACTCAATTAATAATTAGACTCTAATTAACGACGGAAAATAAATAAATAAAGACCTATTTATCCTATTCACGCTGCATCACTACCCTTCATCTTTCTGGATTTAGTCTGAATGTACTTGAGGTTGAATTTCTTAATCAGAATGGTTTTCTCTGGACCTAGTCTTCGGGGTTTCCCTTGAAACATGTCATTTCCTATTGTTTGCACGTCCCATATCAATTCTCCTCTTTACTTCCTCAACTATGTAATGAGGCACTTATTTCCTTCTGCACATTCTCCAATCGCAACCTTAAGTCAAATTTTCACTTTTTAGTATTCTTTGTCACCTTGTGACAACTATCTTTTCCGGTACATGCATCACTTCCTTTTCTGAAAATGGTGTTGTCTTCAATGCAAAACTCCACATTCTCTCTGTTTCTTCTTGAGCATCAAGAACCCTTTCCTCTTTTCTGCGATCTGGTATTTTGTATTAATATCTATGTGCATACCTTACCTTATGGTTCAAATATTCAAGCTTTCTAGATAACAAGCAAATGGTGTCACACTAGCATTTCTAAGAGATGCAAGGCCTGACTTTGTCAAAGCAACCCAAATCAGACCATCAGTCTATGAATTATAATCTCTTCACTTGTGAATTCTTGCTATTGACCAAAATGTTTTCTTGTCATGTTGAATTCACCCTTCATTCCTATTATTGTTGTGACAACTATCATCAACATGCTGACCGCATAACTTCAAACCTCTATGCTTATAGTAGATCTTTGCCACTAAGAACCGGTTGTTGCTCTTGTTGCAAAGATGTACTAGAAACAATGCCGTGAAAGATGCCCAAGGTGCTCATTGAGGTGAGACTCAAAACATTTTTGTTGGTTGTACTTGAGAGGGGCTCCTTTTGAGTTTATGTATAGGAGATACTCGAGTTGGAGGACACTATGAATGGGGATTATTGTTGGTATTTGTGTGCTGGCACTTCCACTGAGTCCATGACGTTTTCTATCCTTGTGAGAGTTAGAGTAATTTTTCTTGAGGGAGACTGCTTGCAATGCTAATTGTACAACAAACATTTGGCAGGATCACGATTAAGAGCTTAAAAATGTAAGGCGTATCTATATGGTTTTTCATTGTTGTGGCGAGGTGTATGCTTCAAGATGGTCGAGGCATAATACTTAATGTATAAAAGGAAAATTTCAATACCATAATAAATGTAACAAAATTATGTTCATTTATTGATGCTGCATTTTTCCGTACTAACTAAATAATTCAATGTTACACATGGAGGACTTTATTATTGTATAGCATAAATGACTAACATATATTGATTGTATCGTATTATATGTTGTTGATATGCCTTGAATCATAACCATCTATTCGAACCCACTTGAAGAACATTTTTATGCACCCCTATCCAACGATTCCAACCTCGCACCATATCTTGCCAGAGCCCAGAGCCCGAGGGGTTGGACAGATGGCTAAGGAGGAGCATGTGTGCCCCCTATGCAATGTCTGCACGATGATATCTTTGCCCATCTTGAAATTAAATTTTGACATGGGTTGTTTGATCCATCTGCATCTGTGATATGCTTGTCTTGTGAGTCTGAGAGTACTATGTTATAATACATTGTATGATATTGCTTATGCCTGCCATCTGAAATGTTGTGTGCCAACATGTTCTATTCTTCCTTTCCTTTATTCCTTTCTTTACGAAGGAAACATAATATAAACCCAGTGACCATTGATGCATTGTTGCAGTGCTTGCACTTGGATGCGAGGGGCCATATTCATCAAGAGGAGCTTTGTAATTCAAGGCATGGTTACGTACAAGGTTTTAATATTCGATATCGATTATCGTATCTATACCATGTCGAAACAAAATTTTACCAAAATTTTGTCGAAATTCTAGTAAAGATGACATTTCGCCCAAATTGAGCAACCTTTGTGAAGGAATGATCGAAAAATGCTCTCATATCGCCATTCTCCACTTATGTAGAAGTGGGAGATTGCAATTCAAGTCACGTTATGCATGTAAACACCTTGGGCCTGTTTGGTACTGGTATGGGGTTGGGGTATCCTCCTGTGAATAATAGCAATTTGGATGGTTAGGAGGGTTGGAATGATAAATGTGACGTGATATTGATTATTTGTTATATTACCTTTTTTAATGATTATTATATATTTTTTATGTTCATTTTTTTATTTTTACATGTTTAAAAAACATTTTAACAAAGAAATTGTATGATCCATACAACTATTTCCAACCTAGGAATGCATGGATAGAGCAGGGTATGCCAGGTTACCTGGCAACCAAACATGTCTCTTGAGTTTATGATGAGGCTGGCTGCAACTAACGGTTTTTGTGCTGGGTACATGAGAGGCGACAAACGTCATGATTTTGTTCATTGATTACGGACACGGACATGCGAAGCATGCCTCATGCATTGTGGATATATTTGGGAGGTCTCGAGCCTGAAGTTGAATAGATACAAGTCCATGGTCATCCCATTTGGCGTCTTGTAGGTGGAGGTTCATGTTCTTTTTTGTGTGTTACGTTTTCCAGAGGGATCTCTTCTGACAACGTGCTTAGGGCTCCCTTTGGTTTCTGGTAGATTGAAGGTGGCGGATTGGAAGGTTGTAGCTGATAGGTGGAGAGTAAGGTAGCGGGTTGGAAGGCAAGAACTCTCTCCAAGGGGCGAAAGTTGGTCCTCCTCAAGCATGCTCTGTCTGCTATCCTGATTTTCTTCTTCTCCATGCGGTTGATGTTTTTGGGGGTGTTATAGAGGTTGGAGGGGATAATGAAGCATTTCTTTTGGTCAAATGGGAGGCAAGAGGGTGGGCGATTGCACCTGGTGGATTGGGACATGGTGACATTGATGAAGAGGGAGGCATGGGGGTTTGCAGGTTGGAACTCATGAGTAAGGTCATGATGACGACATGGGTCTTTAGAATCTGGGGGAAATCTGATGACATGGTTTGCAAGGTGTTGTAGAGCATCTATGGGGTCAATAGTTCGTGGTGATGTCCATCATCGCTTTAGAGGGGGATCCCTGTCGTGTTGCCGAAGCTGGGTGTTCTTGTGAGATCGATGATGGGCGATGGACGCGGATTTGGCTTCTGGAAGGACGATTGGATGGTGCTGGGACCTCTCAGTGAGAAGTACATGCGTCTCTTCGCCATGGTGGGGGACAATATGGCTTTGGTGCATCAGATTTGGTCAGAGGGATCTTGGTGTCCAACCTTCGTTGTCGCTTTGTCGGACCGTAGGTGCGACGATTTATGGCCTTTTTTTGGGGAATTGGCGGAGGTGGATGGCCCCGACGTGGGCAAGGACCATTTTGCTTGGAAGGAGGAGGGTTTTTGTATTTAAGAAGGCATATCAATGTTTTGACATGACGCATGGGACATTGCTAGAGGAGGCCACTTGGGACTACAGAATTATTTGGGTTAGCAGGGTTCCTATGCGAATCGAAGTCTTCATGTGGTTGACGAGGCGCGAACAGTTGCTTTCAGAGGTACGCAGGGGAAGGTTGCTGTGTTACGGAGAGATCCTTTGCGATAGATGCGACCTTGATCAGGATGATTCGAAGCATCACTTTTTTGGCTGTTGTACGTTGATTGCAGTGTGGGGAGCAAGTGGTTGTGCCTTGGCTTCACTCGGTGGTTAGCGGGTCGTGCTGGAGTTCGGTGAGAGCGACTTGTGGTAGCTCTTAGGAGGATGCAACTGATCCGTTTGCCCTACTCTGGGCCATTTGATGTGCCAGAAATTAAAATATCTTTTGTGGCCATCCATTTCTCTGTGAGAGGTTGTTGGGGGTATTATTGGACACTGGTGTCTTTGTTGCTTAACATGTAACTCTATTTTTATGGTAGTTTCTTTTGTAACATATATGATCTCGTTTTCTGTTTTGGTTGAATAAATTTATGGTGGGTTCCAATCTTGGGACTACACCCTCGTTCTTCTAAAAATAGTTGATGTCCATTGCTTCCTCTTCATTGTTTATTCAGTCCACAAACTTTATATCTGCATTCTGTTATTGGTATGTATAGTTCAATTTTTCTTTGTTTTGAATCTTTGATCATCGTATATCGGGTAGTTATGAAATGTATGGCACGATGTTGGATGTGTTATGGTCTCCTTAGTGGAGAGGGTTTGTCTGCAATGGAGGGTTTCACATTTTGGAAGCATTTGGAGTATTTGCTATCTCTTCGGTGGTCGCACTTATTGTCATGATTGCAAGATGAGAGTATTTAAGGCTTTGGCTAGATGATTCATCGAGGAAAGGTATTGATTGAATATATCTCGAGGTAACCAATGGTGTTTCAGTGAGGGTGCTGTTTGCTCGATTCATGACGGTGGGAGTGTATGGGGGATGACTTTTTGTCATTGGAGTTCGATGTAGTGTGAATATGGAGATTAAGGTAAAATTACTGTTTGACATTCGTCCAATTACCGATTTGTAAATAGATTAGTTTTATTATCTACTTTGAGAGTCCATGGTCTTGCATGTCTTTTGTAGATTAATTAACATCATATGCGATCTTTGTGCAGTTATTTGGTTGAGTCATATCATGGTTAATTAGGGCTTGCTTTTCTCTTTATTTTGTTATGTAAATGGACTCCTTACTATGAAAGAGCTGGTAGCCATTGTTTTGACACGTTTTATAAAAAATTGAGTTCTCTCCTTTCTTCTTTTTCTCTCTCCTTCCTCTTACACATCCACACATTTTGTGCGTTATCGACACTCTTCTTCTTTCTCCATATTTATTTTACTTTCTTATTAAATTTTGTGTCCGTATCAAGTGGTGACAATGTATGGAACTTGAGTCGCCCCTTTTATTCCACGATCGTGTTGAATTAACTTGAATATTGACATGCAAAGTTTATCACAAGATATTTGAACTACGACTCATGGCTCACAATTGTATTTGCAGAAAGTGACGATTCGCTTAAGATCGTGTTTGAAAGTAATTAACTGGATGGGACTATGGTCGAAGAAAATGCCTTTATTATAGATCTTTTTGACTATGGCAACATTGTACGTCATGCCACATGTGATAACACAAATAAAGAAAGGAATGAAGATCAAACTTTCTTCAGTAATACTAATTTCCCATCAATTTAGATTCTACATCATAATCGCTTAAATCATCCGCGGTAAAAAAAGGATGAAGTAATAGTCTGATTCCCAAGTGGTTGTCTTGGGAGCATCGTCACCATCTTCTTTGATGATCGCAACATCTTCACCAGAGTGGCAACCCATCATATACTTTAACATCGTGCTTGTTTGTACGATGAGGTCGGCCTTTTTGGTCAACATTGACCTTTTGAAACTGACTAAGATTCTTGTTCCATAACCACAAAATTGTCCTCTCACGCCACCATTGGAACCTTGGTAACTCCCACCATTGCTTTTATTTATTAGGGTGCCTTAAGTGAGCGTGCAAATCTGCCCTCCTCCTTGAGCGTGAGGTTGCAACATCTTTTGCGTCCTCCTATGCCCAGGCAAAGACGATATGCAATTACATCCCTCACATTGTGCTTCGTGGTGTGTGAAACGACAATCTCCAATGTTCTTTACAATATGTGATCATCAAAGAGAGTTGCTTCTTGTAAACCCTTTGTGGAATGCCTCGATCTCCTTCTCACAAGCATCGTCGATGTCAACACCTTGAAACCGCCCAAGGTGACGATGTGCCACCCAATCCTTTAGAACAATTGATGGTTCTGCTGGATCTGTCATCTTTAATAGTGCAATTCCTACTGTCTTCGCCCTTGATGTGACCCCTATTGTGATCGGACCTTTTCCCTTTTGCGATGGTGTCGTTGTGCCTTCGTCATCGCTCATTCCATCATAGAAGTTGAAGGAAACACGGAACCCTGGCAGGAAATGACGATACATCTCAAAGGGGAAAATTTGGCAATTGGCGTTAGCTTGTTCCTAATGGCTCTAGGTATATTGAGTCTCCCTTCACATGGTCTTGTGAGTTCCGTGCTCCATAGCCTCTACAAATTCTTCAACCAGATTGTTAAAGGTGCACATCGATTCTTTAACCATGGTCCCTTTCGAGTATACAAGAACTCCATGAAGATCACAACAATATCATGTAGCCACCTTTGTCGCCATATCAGTTTTCAACCATGGATATATGCACATGACCAAGCATTCACACCTCGAGTTTGAAGATCAATCGCCTTATCAGTAAATGAGTTTTTCGAAGCAATATTGAATTGATAAAGCGAATATGAGGATTGGAGCAAAATTAGTGTTTAATATTCCCAATCAGGGCTTTTAGCTTGATTAGGGTTTTTTTCTTATATGAGTTGATGGTTATACACATTATATTTAAGTAAATTGGCATTGCATATGATTTCTACTTGGTTATTCGCTTGAGTCAAATTAGGGTTCATCACTGTGTGTTTATCTCTTTATTTTTTTTCTAATATGAGTTAATGATTTCTCAGATTCTATTTTAGTAAATTGGCATTGCATATGATCTCTACTTAGTTATTTGCTTGAGTCAAATTAGGGTTCATTATTGTGTGTTTATTTCTCTTTATTATATTCTAGGGTCCACCCCTCTGTATTTAAATGGATCGATAGTTATTGTTTGGAGACCATTCAAGGTATATTAAAAATTGGAGTTCTTTCCTCTTATTTTCCTCTCATTCACATCTACGCATTTCTATAACAAATTCTCGCGTTACGGACACGCTTCTTCTTCCCCTCTATATTTTTCTTTTATTTTTTTTTTACAAATCTAGCATCTGCATCGGGGTCTCTGAGACACTATGTTTATGCTGTCTTTGTTTTTTTTTCCACTAGTATTTAATAAACACCATTTTCATTGATGAAAAAGATATATATATATATATATATATATTGAACAAGAACAAGGGGGTGCACTCCCAAGATGGGAGTCACCACACCACACATTTCATTGATATAGAAAAAGATAGATCATCATCCGGATACCCAGAAGTTGTACAAAGCGTTACACTGCGCCACCACATTCTCATTGTAAAAGCGCTGCCCCTTGAATATGACATCATTTCTACCAAGCCAAATAGCCCAAAGCACAGCAAAGACTCTGGAAACATCACCGGTGGAGCCGGCACCCACCGCCCGAATAGAGCCCCAAAAAAGATCCGCACAGGAAGACTGTACCCACGGCAACCCCAAGGACTCCCAGACGTCCATCGACAACCTGCATCTAAAGAAGATGTGATTCGCGTCCACGCCATCATTGCATCTGTCACAACGAACGTCCATCGTGCCTAGCAACCTTCCCCTTCTGACCTTGTCACACAGACGACCCCGCCGCAGACACCAGAGGAACACCTTAACCCTGGTGGGGATCTTTGCCGCCCAAATAATCTTCAGGTCCACACATAGGTCCTCGTCATGCTCCAACCCACCAGCACACATCCTCCGGTACGCTTTCTTAACGGAGAACCTACCCTCCACCCACTCAAAATAGTTCGGCTCCCCCGACAACTCCCCGGCAGAGGGAATTTCCGAAAGCAACTGCAAGAAGTACTGCATCCTCTGGTCAGACAGAACCGCAGTGAACCTCGAAGCCCAAGTACCAGAGTCCACCACCTCCGCCACCCACGCCTCCTTGTCCACAACCGACGCCATCAACCTAGGGAAACGGAGCCCCAATGGTCCCTCCCCCGTCCAGTCATCAAGCCAAAATCTGAAGAGAAGCCCATCTCCCAGCCGCGGGCGAAGAAAAGGCCGCATAGCTGGCAGAACCGCCCGGACCCCACTCCACAGGGAAGACTCATGACGCCGCCTCGCCGCCACCAACTCGCCCGAGACCCCATAAATCTTCCTCAACAGCCGCACCACCAGTAAGTCCGACAAATCCCAGATGCGCACGACCCACTTCGCCAGCAAAGCCCTGTTCATGCACTCCACATCCCTGACCCCCAACCCGCCCTCGGAAACTGGTAGAGTAAGATCCGTCCAAGCCAACAGGTGAATCCCCTTCTTATCCTGCTTACCACTAGACCAGAAGAAAGATCTCATCAAACCCTCCACCTTCTTTCTAACCCCAACAGGCATCAAGCGGGTAGAGAAGAAGAAAATCGGAATGCCGAAAGAACATGTTTTAGCAGGGTAAGCTTCCCGCCCTTGGACAAAGTGACAGCCTTCCACCCCTCCATCCGCTCCTCCAGCCTCCGAATAACACAGTCCCAGTCAGACTTCCTCAGTCTGCCGTCGACCAGAGGCAAACCTAAGTAGGAGATGGGTAATGTACCAAGGGGGCAGCCCGCCCACTCAGCTAACCGGATCCTCTCGTCCTCCCGCATCCCAAGAGTTACCAGAACAGACTTCTGCCTGTTGATCTGCAAGCCAGAAAGACATCCAAACACGTCCACCAAGACAGCAACGTTGTGGTTCTGAGCCTCCGTCCCCCCCAAAAAAATCAGCGTGTCGTCCGCATACTGCAAAACCAGGACGGAGATGTCCCCCAAGGTGAACCCCTCACACCAACCTTCCTCCACCGCCCGCTGAAATAAAATCGCAAGACAATCCGCAACCAAAACAAACAAAAGGGGAGCAAGGGGGCATCCCTGGCGCACCCCCCTCTGCGGTTGGAACCATCCTCCCTCCTGACTCCCATTGACCAGCACCGAGCAAGAGCACGTAGTGACACACCTCTTAACCCAGTCTACCCAAAGAGGAGGAAACCCCTTCTTCTCAAGCGACGTCCACAGGAACTTCCAGCTGACACAGTCATACGTCTTCGCATACTCTATCTTCCAAATCGCACCCTTCTTCCTAGATCTCTTCCATATATGTAATAAAGTATCAAACAGTAAGGGACTATGTTAAATATGAACTTGAAGAAGGATGTTATTCTAATTTTGGTTATGGTTTACTTGGCTTTGAAATAAGAATATGAAAAAACCCCACCTTGCTCTGAACGTGTTGTATTGTTAGGTGGTCGAATGTTTCTGTACCACTTGTTTTTTTTCTTGCTCTAAAAAATCCTTTGATATCTAATTCATTCTGTAATAGGTTTGCAAATGTAAGTTCTCTCGATAGCCAACCCACCGTTTCTACCTTGGTCCACTCATCGTACATGATCCATTTCTTTACCTCCTCGTTATCTTAAGACCTCTTCATACTCCTCTTCCTCACCATCCAATTATCACTAATATGAAACTCAACTCTTCTCTGTGTTTTTTGTCATCTAACGCAATGTTCCTCTCTGCCTCACATTTATCATTTACTAAATCAGAGAAGGAAGTGCTCTCTCAGGCTAAACTCCTCAACAACCCTCCTCATTTTCCACCTTCCTCCTTAGTACCCACCGTTTCTACCTTGTTCCACTGATCATGCATGATCCATTTCTTACCTCCTCGTTATCTTAAGACCTCTTCAAACTCATATTACTCACCGTCCAATCATCACTAATATGAAATTCAGAGGTCTTCTTTTCTTTGTGTTCTTTTGTCGTCTAACGCAATGTTCCCCTGTCTTACATTCATCATTTACTAAATCAGAGAAGGAAGTGCTCTCTCATGCTAAACTCTTCAACAACCCTCCCCATTTTCCACCTTCCTCCTTAGTACATTTCGTTTCTACCTTGGTCCACTCACCATACATGATCTATTTCTTTACCTCCTCGTTATCTTAAGACCTCTTTACACTCCTATTCCTCACCATCCAATCATCACCAATATGAAATTCAGAGGCCTTCTTTTCTTTGTGTTCTTTTGTCATCTGACGCAATGTTCCCCTCCGTCTTACATTCATCATTTACTAAATCAGAGAAGGAAGTGCGGTCTCATGCTAAATTCCTCAACATCCCTCCCCATTTTCCAGCTTCCTCCTTAGTACCCATTGTTTCTACCTTGGTCCACTCATCACACATGATCCATTTTCTTACCTCCTCGTTATCATAAGACCTCTTCACACTCCTATTCCTCACCATCCAATCATCACTAATCCGAAATTCAGAGGTCTTTTTTTCTTTGTGTTCTTTTGTCGTCTAATGCAATGTTCCCCTCTGCCTTACATTTATCATTTACCAAATCAGAGAAGGAAGCGCTCTCTCATGCTAAATTCCTCAACAATCCTCTCCATTTTCCACCTTCTTAGTTAAATTCTTATTCGACTTTTAACAAAGTCTCCCCAAATGCATGTAAAGTTCATGTTCGTCTTAGACCTTGAGAAAAGTTTGCCTTTGAAGTTAGAAAGTCATCAAGCTGAATGGTTTATCGACCCCCAATAAGTCTCCTTGATGCAGATAATTCACAACGGTGGAAAATAATTAATTTGATGGTGGAAAATATTTGGTGGAGACATTAGAGAGGAGGAAGAAGAGCAAACTCACCGGATGCGCGGGATTTGGGAACGAGAATCGTGGAGATCGCGTGTGGGTCTTCTGTGGGAGCACGATGGTAGGGGAAAAGGGTGTTGGCGACGATGGGGCAGGGGGTGCATGGAAGGTGAGGAGGGGCTGCAGCGGGGTTGAGACGGTCATTGGAGGCGATGTCGTCGATGATGGATGATTTGAAGCGGCCTGGACTGCAAGCAGTTCGTCGTCAATGGTGAGTTTTTCTGGGATTTCTTCATCAAAAACTTGGATGGAAGATTTGAGGACACGAGGTGGTGTTTCAACGACCCTTTTGGCAACGATTTTGGCAGCATTCTCTTATAGTTGATGCGTCAATTCCTCGATATTCCGCAGCTCTTGTATCTGTGACGCTAAAGCTTGCATATCGACACAAACTTGGAGCATACTAGATAGTGCTTTTCTAACCTCAGCACGCCATGCACGATCGTTGGAGCGAGATCCTTTGGACTTTCGTGTCAACGATGGGAGGGATCGCCAGATCGTGAGGATGATCTAGATGCCATGCTCTGATACCAAATGATGTAAATAAAATTTTGCAACGACGAAAAATAAATTTTGAATGGTGGAAAATATGGTGGAAGAAGATTGGAGGGGGGAAGAAGAGAATAAATCGCCGGATGCGAGAGATTTTGGGGAAGAGATGCGCATATATCGCTAGAGGGAGAGAGACGAGAGAGAGAGATAAAATCTCAATTTTAATTCAACTTCAACTGTTTAAAACAATTGCCTACCACCCCCTTTATATAAGAGGACGGGATTACAAAAATAGAACTAAAATTTAAAGTTCAAATCGGCTTTTCTTAATTCACTTTAACCGATCAACTATTTGATTTGAATAAAATTCAAATCTTAATTTATCCTAATTGACTATATATTAGTTGGAAATTCAGATTGAAAACCGAGTAACTAATTTGAGATCACACGCGATATCTTTATTTACTAAAAAATGCGATGACTTGATTAATTGTAAATAAAATTGGGCTCTAATTAACGGATGAAAATAAATAAGTTAAGCCCTATTTATCCGCTTCACGCTGCATCAATTTTCAACTGCTTTGAAAAACTCATCTCCTGATAAGTGGTTTTGATTTCGGTTGTGGTATTGGAGATGTCATGTTGAATCGGTTGAGCAATTGACTTCAATTTCGTGCTTGGCTTCCTTAATTCAGCATTACGTTTGTAGTTCTTCTCAATAGGTGGGCGTCCTTGCAATTTTTTTACTCCCTCATTTAAAATGATTCTTTCTTTTGAGTTCTGCTTTACCTTTACCTTTTTATAAAAGGTTTTTTGGTGAGGGGCTTGAGCAAAATTTTTCCAATAGATATTTGACCTTTTCTTGGAGAACAAGTAGCCTCCCACATTCTCTCTTCCTCCTGCTAGGGTTTTAGCTTTTCCAATCGAATGGTAGCGGCGGTCTCGAGGGATCAAGCGTGGGCAGCGATGGTAGCCTCCTCGTATGATTGGAGGATGGCAACATGACGACAACGTTATGACCGATGGATGTGTTGGGGTACACGGTGGCAGCGTGGGATGGGCGATGGGGCGGCTGCGTGTGTAGAGGGTGTAGCAACAACGAGCAGTGGGGAAGGAGGTTGGAAGGGGTGCAGGCAACGGTGCAAAGCCGATGTAGAGCTTGCGGTGGAGGGTATGGAGCGGGAGGGTGGTGGCGAAGGGGAAGATGGGAGGTGGCTGTGGGTGTGTTTGGGCGGTGGAGAGGGGATGTGGGGGACGCAAGGGAGCTGTGGGAGTAGGCGGTGGGGGTGTTGGTGCGGTTGGGGAGGCGGTGGTGGACACAGAGGGCGCATCGGATGCATAGAAGGGTGGCATCGAGGCTAGGGAGGAAAAGGTGTGCGGTGGTGGCGTTGGCAGATGGGTTTGGTGGTGCTGGACGGTGGCGGGAGGGAGTGCTGGGGTCGGTTTGGTAGCCGATGGTGTGGGAAGGGCAGGGAGGGGCATTGGGGGGATTAGACGGGTTGTTGGGGATGTGAGTATGGCGGAGGGTGCATGCGAGAGGGTCGCTGGTGGGTTGTAGGTCGATATCTCTGACCTTGGCAAGTCTAAAATGGCATGGATTGCGAGCAGTTAGTCGTCAATGGCGAGTTTTTCTGGGATTTCTTCATCAAAAACTTGGACGGAAGCTTCGAGGGCACAAGGTGGTATTTCACTAGCCCTTTTCTTAGCGATTTTGGCATCATTCTCTTCTAGTTGGCGCGTCCATGCCTCGACATTTCACGACTCTTGTATCTGTGATGCCAAAGCTTGCATATCGGCACAAACTTGTAGCATATTAGACAGTGCATGTCTAACCTAAGCACGTCATGCACGATCGTTGGAGCGAGATCCTTTAGACTTTTCGCGTGAACAGCGGGATGGATCGCCAGATCATGAGGACGATCTAGATGCCATGCTCTGATACCAAATGATGCAGATAGAATTTTACAACAACGAAAAATAATTTGAATGGTGGAAAATATGGTGGAAGAAGATTGGAGGGGGGAAGAAGAGAATAAATCGTCGGATGCGAGAGATTTGGGGAAGAGAAGCGCATAGATCGCTAGAGGGAGAGAGACGAGCGAGAGAGAGAGAGAGATAAAATCTCAATTTTAATTCAACTTCAACTGTTTAAAACAATTGTCTACCATCCTCTTTATATAAGAGGGGTGGGATTATAAAAATAGAAATAAAATTCATAAGTTCAAATTTACTTATCCTAATTGTCTCTAACCGACTAACTAATTGATTTAAATAAAATTTACATCTTAATTTATCCTAATTGACTCTAATTTTAAATTCGAAAGTCAGATTAAAAATTGATTAACTAATTTGAGATCACATGCGATCTCTTTATTTAATAAAAATTACGATGACTCGATTAATTGTAAGTAAAATTGGACTCTAATTAACAGACAAAAATAAATAAGTTAAGCCTTATTTATCCGCTTACGTTGCATCAATTCTCTGCCGCTTTGAGAAACTCATCTCCTGATGAGTGGATTTGATTTCAGTTGCGGTATTGGAGATGTCGTGTTGAATCCGTTGAGCAATTGACTTCAATTTCATGATTGGCTTCCTTAATTCAGCATTAGGTTTGTAGTTCTTTTCAATTGAAGGGCGTCCCGCAATTTTTATACCCCTTCGTTAAAAAAGATTTTATAGCATAATGTATCATCCAATTGAGCCTTTCGAGAATGTTAAAAAATAGAGCATGCGGAAGCGGATGATAAACAGAGCATAAGAAACATGAAAAATAGAAGAACTCAGAGATTTTTACGTGGAACCCTACTCCCTAAGGAGCAGGATTAAACCACGGGAGAAGCCCTCAAAGGGGCATATATTATATTTCTTTTCTCCATGGATATAGGAGGTCTGGGACTCCTTATATAGCCTTCACAGTGCCTCCAATTCCCACCACTGGTAGATGTGTGACTAAACAATTGGATGGGTTAATGTATCTTGGAGAGATCTATTTATGGTGCACAACCAAATACTCCAACACTCCCCCTCAGGCTGGAGCATGCAATGCTCAGCTTGGACAAATATAAAGAAACTCAACTCACAATACATGACACTACAGACAATATCAACTCAACGCTCACAACTATGGGCGGTTGTCGAGGACATTGCTTCTAAGGCCGTGCAGGTGAGGAGGACGAACGATCTGGAGTGTGAGTCTACTGAATCTCCTCGTTGAAGAGCACACGCTCTGAACTGCGCCTGTCAGAGTCACTGCAACTGTAAATGAGTCTCCTCGTCAGAGTACTCTGACCCGTCACAACTTTTGGACAACTGCTCCATCTCTGAAAAAGGACCGAACTGAAAAGGCTGTGGAAGTGCAATCCTCGTCAGAGTCCATGGTCCTGGAGAATGGAGTCTGAAAAGTCTTCTGGTCGGAGAACTGGGCCTCTCCCATCTGGCACAGAGAATGGTACACTATTCTGGAGTACCTATGATTCCACATGAAAACCCTTGCCAACATTGCAGAAGGAATGGTCCTCTACTCCGGAGTTCCTATGGCTCACATGAAAACTCTGGCGGACAGCACAAGAGATGATGGGGACCACGACAAAAGATGGCGTACATGTGTACATCTAAAATAAGATTGCATCCATATGCGTGTCCGAAATTGAGGACTCGAAATCAATCATCGAGTCTGAACAACTGTGCATCAAATTGTGGACTTTGATTCTGAACGTCGAGTTTGAAACTGCGCATGGAGATTCTTCCGTCTGCAATACTGTAGAGTTTGAACAACTAGTTGGTATGACGAATCTGACATCTAGAAAATCTGAATAGCCTGTTACTCTACACAATACTCCACCTTTCTCCCATACTGGTCAGAATGACAATCGTCGACCAAGTTGGGAGAAGACAAGATAGATAGGAAAAAAACATGAACATTCTCAAAAGTTTCTTATGACTTTTCTTCCTATTTTTTAAGCCGTCCCAATTTTTTTGAAACATTTTTTAAGCCTTTTCAATTTTTTTATACGGCTTTTGCAATTCATTTTTTTCTTTTTCTTTTTTTTACGAATATTTTGCGTACAACTTTTCTTTGTACACGTTTCTTTCCTTTTTTTGAACTTTTATCTTGGCCCAATCAGGGGTCAATCTTTCTCACTCTCTCTTTTTTCCCCTTTTTGATGTAACTCACGACCCATTTGGGCTTACATAACTGCAGTTTTTTTCTTCACTTGAGCTTTCAAGCAAATAACCCCTATATATATTTAACACCACACGGTTGGGTTCATTTGTCCCCAATTTTTTTAAAATAACGCTGCAGCCCTTTGGGGTTCCCAACTAGGGAACCAAAATCCTTTTCGATCCCCGCCTCCTGAAAGGGGTTCTGCTCTTGTCGCCGCTAGGGTTCCCCCGATGGGAACCCTTGATGTGCGCCGCTGTCGTGGGGGGAAGTTGCGAGGGAGGAGGTTGTGACGCCTCCGACTAGAGTTGTCGTCGCTCTCGCGCGAGGGGGAAGAGGAGCATCTCGCGCGGAGGGGGGGTTGGGCGAGCGATGGTGGGTGCTCCCTGCGAGTTGTGCTAACCGAAGATGAAGGGGTTGCCTGATGGGTGCGAGCCCAGGAAGAGGGGTTCGGGGAGGCACCGCCTGGGCACTGGCGATCGCGCGAGGTGCCTGGATATCGCGCAAGGAGAGGACCACGACAAAAGAGGTTAACGAAATCTGTTGGAGCTTTGCCTGCACAGGGACATGCTGGGGGCTGCGCTGCCTCGCGCTTGGGATGGGGTTGTGTCACTGGGGTTTCGACGAACTGGGATTCCGCCTAGCGAGGTTTACTGGCCTGAGAATACGGCATGAGGTTGTGATGGATCTGGATGTCTTGGAACAAACGAAGCTTGTGCGTCATTGCAAGCAGGGGAGATCTGCGCCAGGGCCCGATCTCCGAGGATATAAGGGAGATGCAAGGCCTTAAATGTCAGTTTCGGTCACCATTTCGGTGACCGGTTGAAATAGAATTTCGGTGGAATCTCGGTCGAAATTCGATGGAGATTTCGGTCATTTCGGTCATTTTTTGTACTAGGGCCCTCATATTTCGGTCATTTCGGCCATTTCGGTCGAATTTCGATATGATATCGATATTTGACAGAAATTCGACCAAATCTCGTTGAAATTTGAGGACATGGGGAGATGGCGATGGTGCAACGTCTATCTTCGAGTACATAAGCCCATGTACGGGGTTTCACGCCTGGAATTCGTTGCGTGATGCGGCCTGGATTGGTTGTTGTATATTGCACGAATATGAATGATTTGTCGCTGCCGTTTGGAATTGGGGTTTCAAAGGAAACCCTATAACATGTACTTGAACTGGAATCATGAATCCCAAATCTTCAAGAATAATAATTCTAAAACCGAATCTCGAACAAAAAATAAAGAACACAAAAACTCCTCGAGAATCGACCCGCTTTGATACCATGTTAGAAAATAGAGCATGCGGAAGAAGATTTATAAACAGAGCATAAGAAATATGAAACATAGAAGAACTTAGTGATTTTTATGTGGAACTCTACTTCCTAAGGAGCGGAATGAAACCATGGGAGAATCCCTCAAAGGGACAGATATTCTTTTGCTTTTCTCCGTGGATACATGAGGTTTGGGGCTCCTTTTGTAACCTCCACAGAACCTCCAAGTCCCACCACGGGTAGATGTGGGACTAAACAATTGGATGGGGTAAATGGATCCTGGAGAGATCCATTTACCCTCCTACAACTCATATGGCGCACATCCAAATACTCCATCAGAGAACAATACTTGGGAGGATGGGCTTCATTGCAATACCTCTAAATCAAATCCAAAATCCAACTCTCGTGGAATTCGATTCCTCTTGAGGAGAAACCCCATGCTAGGGTTTTGTCTCCCACGATAAGGCGACGGTGGCAACCAAATGGGAGTGGCCGACGGTACGTGGTCCTATGAAGGCGGCAATAACTTGGGTTGGAAGGCCATGGGCAGCATTGACAATCATGTTAGATGTAGGGGGGGATAGTGGTTCTTCGTGGGAGAAGGTGGTAGCAAGCAGAGAAGGAGAATAGGTTGTTGGTTGGAGCCAAGAGTTTGGAGGTGGAGGGGAGCGACACGTGGGTTGGGAAGAGGAGTTGGTGGCGGTGAGGGAACAAGGGGTTCCGTAGGAGATGTGGGGGCGGGGGGGGGGGGCGCGGGGGAGAGGGCAATGCTGGGCGTTGGAAGTGCGGGAGTGGTGGGAGTGTTAGTCGACGAGGGATTTAGGGAACTGGGCTGTCAGGGGAGGTGTCGGAGTAATGGGATAGGTGGGTCGGTGGTGCGGGAGGGAGTGATAGTGGTAGTGAGGTTGGGGGTTTCACCGATGATGTGAAGGTGGCAACGGGAGGGATTGGTGGAGCGAAAGGTGGGGAGGTCGAGGTAGGCGGCGGTGTAGTTGGGGACTTTTGTGGGAGCACGAGGGCAGGGGAAAATGGTGTTGGCGACGATGGGGCAGGGGGTGCGGGGAAGGCGAGGAGGAGCTGAGACGATCATTGGAGGTGATGTCGTCGATGGTGGCTGATCTGAAGCGGCTTGGACTCCGAGCAGTTCGACGTCGATGGTGAGTTTTTTTGTGAGTCTTCATCAAAAACTTGGACGGGAGCTTCGAGGGCACGAGGTGGTGTTTCAACGGTCCTTTTGGCAACGATTTTGGCGGCAAGAGGAGTTGGTGGCGGTGAGGGAACAAGGGGTTCCGTAGGAGATGTGGGGGCGGGGGGGGGGGGGGGGCGCGGGGGAGAGGGCAATGCTGGGCGTTGGAAGTGCGGGAGTGGTGGGAGTGTTAGTCGACGAGGGATTTAGGGAACTGGGCTGTCAGGGGAGGTGTCGGAGTAATGGGATAGGTGGGTCGGTGGTGCGGGAGGGAGTGATAGTGGTAGTGAGGTTGGGGGTTTCACCGATGATGTGAAGGTGGCAACGGGAGGGATTGGTGGAGCGAAAGGTGGGGAGGTCGAGGTAGGCGGCGGTGTAGTTGGGGACTTTTGTGGGAGCACGAGGGCGGGGGAAAATGGTGTTGGCGACGATGGGGCAGGGGGTGCGGGGAAGGCGAGGAGGAGCTGAGACGATCATTGGAGGTGATGTCGTCGATGGTGGCTGATCTGAAGCGGCTTGGACTCCGAGCAGTTCGACGTCGATGGTGAGTTTTTTTGTGAGTCTTCATCAAAAACTTGGACGGGAGCTTCGAGGGCACGAGGTGGTGTTTCAACGGTCCTTTTGGCAACGATTTTGGCGGCATTCTCTTCTAATTGGCACGTCAACGCCTCGACATTTTTCGTCTCTTGTATCTGTGACGCCAAAGCTTGCATATTGGCACAATCTTGGAGCATATTAGATAGTGCTTGTCTAACCTGAGCACGCCACTCATGATCGTTGGAGCGAGATCCTTTGGACTTTTCATGTGAACGACGGGAGGGATCGCCAGATCGTGAGGACGATCTGGATGCCATGATCTGATACCAAATGATGCAAGTTGAAAATTGCAACGGTGAAAATTAGCAGTGGAAATATTTGGTGGAGAAGAAATTGGAGGGAGGAAATAGAAAAGGCTTGTCGGCTGCGTGAGAATTGGGAAAGAAGCTCGAAGATCGCAGGGGAGAATAAGAGAAAGAGAGGGATGAGATAGTTATCGAAATAAATTCAACTTAAACTTTCTCAAACAATAGCCTACCATCCCCTTTATATAGGAGGGGTGGGAATTAAAAGATAGAAATGAAATTCAAAATTCAAATCTACTTATCCTAATTGATTCTAACCGACTAACTAATTGATTTGAATAAAATTCAAATCTTAATTTATTATAATTGACTCTAATTTTAAATTCGAAATTCAGATTGAACCGACTAACTAATTTGAGATCTCATGCTATCTCTTTATTTAAATAAAAATTACGATGACTCGATTAATCGTAAATAAAATTGGACTCTAGTTAACAGACAAAAATAAATAAGTTAAGCCCTATTTATCCGTTTCACGCTGCATAACTCCTCCTTGTTAGCATTAAACATCTTCACTCCTTGCTTCTAGTCCTCAACAATGAATCATTCATTAGCCAAATTCAGTTCAACATGTAGTTGATTTTCCTGCAGCCTTGGTTTTCTGCATTTTCTTCTCTTTGTTGCGCCTTCACTCTGACTTGCGCTTCCCGCTAGTAGATACTCCCATGCGACTCCTGTTTTCTTATACTTTTTATCTCTTCTTGCTAGAGTCCATCAGTTTCATTTGCAGGAACAACCATCAACTCTTTTTGTATGGGAGTTTCATATTTTTCTCTCAAAAGAATCTCATTTCTTCTTACAGTGTTAGATTTTAATTCCTCAAAAGAGAGCTCCTGGAGTTCTCAGACCTGGTTTGATGCATGATGGGAGTGGATTTTAATGTTAAATCTTAGAATATAAGTAGTATTGGATTCAATTAGGGATGAGCATTGGGCTGGGCCGGCCCGGCCCAGCCCGAAGCCCAGCCCAAAAAGCCCGGCCCAGTCCAGGCCCAAAGGAATATCGGGCCGGGCTTGGGCCCAATATTTAGGCCCAATATTTTTTTGGGCCGGGCTCGGGCTTGGCTCGGCCCAGCCCGACCCGGCCCAAGGGCCCAACCCGAAGAGGGTCCGAATCCTTTCTCACATCCTACATGTATGAAAATTCCCACCTATTTCATGTGCACTCTCTTCCTGTATCATGTCTTCATACAATGTTTATAAATCAAGAAAGTCAAGTGTGTGACATGAGTTGATGATCAATGTATTTCAATTAAGAATTAATTTTCCTTAATTAGCATTTGGTTTAGATTCTTTTGGTTATTCTTGAATTTGTTAATATTTATTTTTTTCAATCAAAACATTTTCTATTATTGTACATTTATCCAATATGGGTCTTATGCCCATTTTTTAATATGTAGGATTTGGTGCACATGTTATTGTTAACTGGGTAAGTTTGGTTCACTCTTTCAATTTCTATAAATGAGGGACATTCATGGTATCTAGCATTGAGTGCACGTGTAAATTCGGATTTGGTAGAATTGAATTTTAGTTTCACAAGTATTATGGTACATGTTTTAATCAATTTTGGCTTGTGTAACTTGAGTTGAGATTAACTTGAAATAAAAGAGTCAAAGTTAATAATATCTAACTGGGAGATGGGCCGGCCCGACCCAAGCCCGGCCCAAAGGAATTGGGCCGGGCCTGGGCTTGGGCCGAACAAAAAAAAAATTTGCGGGCCTAATCCCGGCCCAAGGCCTGAATTTTTTAAGCGGGCTTGGGCCTAGGCCCTTCAAAGCCCGGTCCAGCCCGACCCATGCTCATCCCTAGATTCAATGCATCCAAAATAACGAGGCTACATGCATGGTTGGTGAGACTAAAGAGACTTGTTACAGTGGTACTCAGAATCAGATGGGGTATTAGTTTTGATATATCGTGTTTGACCTTTGGGAATGGCAAGGTCACGTTGGATCTTAGATTAGAAGTAGAAGGGGATTTAATGCATCGTAAATAATGAGGTTGCATGCGTGGTTGGTGAGATTTAAAGGGACTTGTTACAATGGTACTCAGAAGCATATGTGGTGTTAGTTTTGATATGAAGTGTTTGACCTTTTTGGAATGGGAAGGTTTATGTGGACACTCTAATCTTCTCTTGCCCAATTATCGGTTGGGTATCTCATGGCTCTCTAGGTTATGTGGTTGTGGAGGCTGAGGGAGAGGGAGGAACTTGACTAGATAACTTGAAAGGTTAACGGATGCTATAAGGTGCTCTCATGCTCTTATAACTCTCTCCTCTTATGCATACCCATACACATGCTAATGCAAACATAGACACATATGTATAATACATTTGCATGCTTATATACATTCACATATATACGTACATATTGTATATATTGAGCTGGTCGTAGTTGTAATGAGGTGATATATGCATACACACACATGCATAGTGCATATGTACTTACACATAAATACATGTCGACGTGTACACATGTATTTATATACATCCATGCACATTCACATGCATATGTATACATAGATGTTGGGTTGTTTAGATTGTAATTTGAGTGATACACATGTATATTCGTGTATATATATGTATGTATGTATAAATACACTTTGTGCGTGCATATGTATGTATATAGGAGTTTTTACACATGCCCCTTCGAGTTTCTACAAATACACTTTCCCCAACATTTTTCTTGTTACATGTGTTTGTCCATACCTTCTTGGATTGTTAAAACAATTATTCCCCAAGAAGACGAATAACTCTTAATGATAATATGAAAACACCACCATTCAATTTATAGCCTTTAATGTTATAAAAACGTAACTAAGTCAACAACACCGGATCTCCTACAATAACTACAACAAAGCCTTTTCCCACTCTAAGTAAGGTCGTCTACATAGATTCTTTGCCTTCATTCAGATCTATCTTGGGTCATTCTCCGACTTACAACAACAACAAAGCCTTTTCCCACAATTAAGTAGGGTCGGCTACATGGATTCTTTGCCTCCATTCAGATCTATCTTGGGTCAATCATGGGCTTATATCCACAAAACTAAGATCCCTTTGTATGGTCTCTTTCCAACACTTCTTGGGTCGTCCTCGCCCTCTCTTAGCCGGCTCCACATCCCAACACTCGCATCTCCTAACTGGTGCGTCAGCTGATCTTCTTTGCAAATTTCCAAACCATCTTAAGCGGTTTTCTCTCATCTTAGATCCGAAAAAACCTTATTATTGGATCCAAAAAAATCAATTCCAAAAACCTTATTATTTGTGATGAAGAATCAACAATTTGTAGCTCTGACACACGCATACTCGCGAAGATTCCCCTACCATTCCCCATAACCACCACGCCCAACGATTGGCATGCGCATAGACACGAAGTCCTCACCAGTACCCGTCCTATGCAAACACGAGTAACATGCGGGAAAAGAATTACCTTGCCGCTTTTTTTGTGGTAATTGAATATGCTGATTTGGGCAGGCCTCTACTCATGCACAGTCTCGAATGGCAATGATAAACCTGTGGGCTGCGAGTCTGCGATAGGGCCCTGGAAGATGTTGGGGTTGGGGTCGAGGAAGCTGCCAAGAGATAGCCAACGACACATAGGCATGGTTGGTGAGGATGATGAGATGACTGGGGAGGGAGGGATTGGTGAGGAAGAAGCAGCTAGTGGGGTGGCAATGGCGTTGGTTATGTAGGCTGTGTGGTGGATGGTGAGGGACAAGAGGACCTAAGCCGAGCTTTTCTCATCTTTGTTTACCTCTCTATATAATGTACCTAAGCTGCAAACTTGCATCCCATCTCTCGTTTGTTCTTGTTGTCCCGATAGTCGGGAGAGAGAAAGAGAGAGAGAACGCAGCGGTGCTCCAAGCTTTGATGATTACGGGGACTAAGGCGAGTAGATGCCATAATCAAGGTGATAGTGACATCACACTCTACTTTCTGTAGCTCAGTCACAACCACACGTAGCCTCAGGAGGTGCCGCATGTCGAAGCATCGACCTACAAAAGGCCTGCCTATCTCTGTCACCACGGGTGATTGCTCTACCGTAGCCCTTATCGCCATGTTGTCGGCAGGAGTATGAGGAAGGAGAGGCACACACTTTATAGATATACTTAACCAGACATTTGTTTGAACAAATTATGGTATGGTTAAGGGTATAAAAACATAAGGGCGCACTTTGCAAAAGAAGTCGGGTCACAAGTGTAAGAATCGCATATATATAAGTCGGGTCACAAGTGTAAGAATCCCATATATATACATGATCTATATATGTATTTGTATATAGTGCCTCGCTCTTCTCCGGCAGGTGCCTAGGGAAGCGTCTATCACCTCGGGCATTTTGATTCTCTTAGCACCAAAGAAACAAAAGCCATAAGTCAGGTGTTAGTGTTGATTCCTCACATCATGTAATAAAGCCCTCATCTGCTAAGCAAATCCACAACGGCTGCAATTAAATTAATGGGTGGACAAGGCTATGAATAATAAGGGTTGTTGATACATCCGGTTGTCATTGAGGTATGAATTATTCTTCTAGTTGTTAGCCTGTTTGTTGAATCACTGGTTTGAGTTACTAACCTTTTTAGCTTGTCCATATGGTTCTCAATTGGAGGAAGTAATGCCAAATTTGCTTGAATCTGATTATGGCTACACGATGTCAGCGGAGAACGCAAGAGAGGAGGACAGTAATCTATAGTTTGAACTGATATTATTGCAAGCGAATACAATAAGGCTCCAAAAGGAAAGGGAAAAAAGGATTGGTGGAAATAATTAATATGGCACGTTGACAAAACCCATTGCAGTTACTGATTTGATAAGATGTCAAGAGCACGTTTGAAAGCTTGGACACCTCATTGATACTTTCTTCACTCACTGAAACAATATTCTTGATGTTTTCTTGATCACTTGAAGATTTTTGGGGCAATTTGAAATTTTCTCAACTCGTTCAAACAGTGCTTTTTTTAATTATTTCAGCTAAAGTGAAGGCAGGTGTGCCAGCTGTCAGAAACCAACCTGCGAAAAGGGACCATGTTACTGCTGTTACAGATAGTAAGGCTTCAACAACGGCTGAACTTGTGCGTCTTTTGCGGGAGCAGTCTTCTTTGAAACAGGGTCGCACGGGTTGTGCAGGATGTATGTACTTGAATCATATCATAAAATTTGATATTTTTATTTGAAACACCTATCAATATGTCAACTTTTGGTATATGCAAATGGATCAATCCAATCCAAACCAAACACATTTATTTCTCATTTTTAGCTTCAAATAGATTACTTCTAGGTGATGAAATTGTCAAAGATTTGTTTTTTTTCTTTCACTGTTTGATTCCACGAAGATGTTTAGTCAACATGATAGGTGAATTATGCTTTTCAGCTTCGTTGGCTGGCTCGTCTACCGGTGACTATTCTTATGCATCTGGCATAGAGAAACGCCCATTCTCATCTTTAGTAAGCTTTCATATTACATTTTAATTGAATAACTCAAATTCATAAAAATATTGAAAAAATACGCTCTTGTTTTGCCAATGTGCTATTTGTCAATCAACTTTAATCTTAGTGTTTTGGATTTTTCACTTTCCTTCTCAGGGAGATGCAGCGTATTATTCTGATCCAAAAGGCTTTCCTCGTGCTCGTCTGGATACTTCTTATCAACCTGCTTCCAGGTTTAACTGTTTAATTGGACACTTGCATTCATTTCTGTATCTAATCCTTACGTATTTTAACTGCTTGTGGTGCCGACTGTATCTTGTCCTTGTGGATTCTAACTGCTTGTGGTGCAATTGTCAACATTGCAGCATTCCACCATCTTTGGCATCGAGTGCACCTTATTCCTACTTCGAAAGAGCAAGCACAGAATATGGAGCAGGCACATATGTTTATTTTTCTCTTGCTCGTTTTTTTGTACTTTTGATGTCCTAGTAGTCTTATTCTTTTCCTTGGTTGTCTATCAGGTGCACCTTACTCTTCCAACTCCACTGCATCTCTTCAGGTAGTCCTCTTGGATCATACCGTTGCACTTATGTTATGCTTTTTAGTCGATATAGGAGCATTGCAACCTTAGGATCGGGACCGAATTCGTAAATGCCGATTCTCCTATGGATTGCTAAATTTGAATATTTTGAGTTATTGTATTGAATATTCAACAAGAATGTTGTTTCCATCCTACTAATATGAAACACCCCTCCTTGAAACATGCTCAGTTTTTACACTTCCCGCATTTGTGCACTTCCATAACAATTATCGACATGGTCCTTGTTTCTTGAAACATTTTCAATTTTTTGCCATTGCTGTGGTGAGCTCATATTAGTTGTTTCCCCTTGATCAATAGAATGGGGGTCCATCAAGAGCCTCTTTTACGTCTTCAGAGTACATTCATAATCACTCTTTTTTCTTTGATTCTCAGGGAAGGTATGGCACCTCCAGCACAGACGATCGCTACGCTAGATGTGAGTTAGTTTTTCACAGGCAGTTATGTTTTGTGTAGATTATGTCGCTTGATTTGATATCTTCACAAATGAGGTCTATTTCACACGCAGACTAATCCAGCATCCTGTTCATCATACCATGAAGCAAAAGCGTATTCTACTTGGCGTGCTGGCAACGTGTCTTGGAAGGGGAGTCCTGGTGATTTATTCAGATCCTCTGGTGTAGGGTTCCTCACATCTGCACTCTCATTTCGCCTTTTCCAGTCAGCAGAACATCGAAGGGAAACGCTTATCTACATAACTCGGAGTTGTGTTTCTGAGTGTAGGGTTGTCTTTGAGCTATATACTTGCAGAGTTTGTAACCAATGCAATTGATTGTGTCATCATCCTCTGTTTTTTGGCGTCACTTAGTGTTGTCGAAAATCCATCCTACTTTTTCAGGATCTGCTTCAATTTCATCGTATGTTATAACTGAGAACCATTTGGCTCGATGATTCGCCCAATACCGGCGGATGCCACAACCATGGACATCCATAGGAACTCTACTCTTCCATGGTACTATATGTCATTGTGTTCCATGTGCATTTACAGAATAAGTCTGAAATGTGTGTATTTGTTCTTGATGTTAAGCTGCCTAGCTTGGATTGTTATTCGTTTTTTGCCCCCTCGAGGCAGAGATCTGAACACGCATCGTTAGCCTGCTTTGCAGCGAACCCCATGAACCACACACTACCTGATTGATGGTTGACGGATTGCATGGCCATTCGGCAGGTTGACCTGCTTGAGTTATCACATTAATTCGGAGGGAATGCAAATTGGAATATGGCAAATGTAGCAATTAGCAAGGCAGAGGGGCGATCCTGTGAGAGCCAAAATTGGTGAGAGCATGAGAGGAATGATTCTGTACTACAAGATCATGTCTTCTCTCTCGTGATCTTCTCTCTCTTGGTTGAATCTTGTGGTCCAGAATCACTCCACTCATGTTCTCACCAATTTTGGCTCTCACAAGATCGCCCCTCTAGCAAAGCAATTTGAAGTAGCTTATATAATAAATTCAATAAATTGGACTTGTGTGGTTGCACCAAATCCAATGAAATAGGCTTATACGACGAGAACTTCTATAAGACTAGTTCTTAACTGCATCTTTCCTGCAATTTCCATTCATCCTTTTCTGACCTACATAACACCTCTTAGCATCACAATATATACTCACTTTTACCATTTCAACTAATTCCAATACGTTTTCAAGGAGCTTATTCAAACCCAGCTCAAGCATGCTATCCTTCCGCCCGTCCCCTTTCCATTCCTCCAATGCTCGCAAAGTACATCGCAAATTTGCGAGTTCGATTGTTCACTGTCTCTAATGATCGATTGGCTGTGCTTCCTACAATCAATGCTCCTCACCTTTGATGCCACTCGAGATCGAGATATATATAATGTACATGTATACAATATAACCGTACATCGGGGGCGTAGCGCAAGCTTGAGCTCTATGAACTTTGCTTGGACTTAGCTCATCAATGACTAGGGAGTTCATCTCCATAAGTCTAATGAGACAAGCTTGAACGACAACTTCATTTTGGTAGTCCTGACAGTTGGTTTCGAGTCGAGCTCTGTTAATCTCATCGGCTCATTTCAGTAAGGGCATGCACTTTTTGTGAGGTAAGGAGTGCCGAATAAGGTATAAATGACTCTTGACAATTATGAGCGGAATTCGTAAAGGGGAAATGAGAAAGTGACTGGTCGACTTTAGGGTGCGTTTGGTACACGGGTTACGGTGGGTTAAACTGATAGGGGGTAACCTGTTTTTGTGTTTTGGTGTTTGGATAGAGGGTTAATTTGGGGGTAGGTTTGTTATGATATGAATGTATTGAAGTTTTGAAAAGTGAGTAGTTATTGTGATGTGGTTGTATTGGAGTTTGAAAAAGTAGGTAGAATTCGAGTAGTTTATATTTTTTAGATGATATTATGGTATAATATATTATTATTTTTTGGAATAGATAAAAGAGAAATGATTTATTTAATGTATTAAAAAAGAGAGGAAGAGTGGACCCCACACGAGAGAGAGAAAAATGAGGTTTGTGGGGGTAAACCCCTCAAAGGGAGGGTTAAACCCCTAGCCGAACATGCTCTTAGGTGTCGTTCGGCACAAGGGGTAACCTCCCCTTTGGGGAGTTTACCCCCTCACCCCATTTTTTCTCACTCCTACGTGGGCCCTACTTTATTCCTTTTTAAAAAAATTAAATAAATCAATTTTACATCATCAATTCTATCAAAAAATAATATATTATACCATCATATCATATAAAAATTATAAACTACTCCACTTCTACTCACTTTTCCAAACTTCAATACAATCACATCACAATAACTACTCACTTTTTCAAACTTCAATACAAACATATCACCTCAAACTTACTTCTAACCACCCCCAGTTTAACCCTCTGTCCAAACACCAAAACCCAAAAATGGGTTACATGTTACCAGTTTAACCCACCTAAACTCACATACCAAACACACCCTTAGGTGCCGTTCGGCTCCAAGGGTAAACCCCTCAAGTAAACCCCTCTTTGAGGGGTTTACCCCCCTTACCCCATATCTTCTCACTCCTACATGGGTCCCACTTTTTATCTTTTTGAATAAATAAATAAATCAATTCTCCATCATTAATTCCATCAAAAAATAATATATTATACCATCATATCATATAAAAAATATAAACCACTCCACTTCTACTCACTTTTTCAAACTCCAATACAATCACATCACAATAACTACTCACTTTTTCAAACTCTAATACAATCATATCACAATAAACCCACTTCTACCCCACCCTTAGTTTAACCCTCTATCCAAACACCAAAAACCAAAAAATGGGTTACCTGTTACCAGGTTAACCCACCTAAATCAACTATCCATACAAACCTAGGAGAATAAGTAGGAATAAGGATGGAGAATAAAGGGAATAAGGGTCTATTCTCCGTTCGGCTGTAGGATAGAAATAAGGAGAATAAGGTGAAATAAAGGTAGGTAAGGTGGGATAAAGATAAGAATAAGAGTGAAATAAGATGGAATAATGGGAAATAAGTAACACTGGGAACCGTGTCGGGAGGAGAATTGACCCTTATTCAAGGGACTATTCTCCAACCAAACATGGCCTTAGTGTTTTATGCTATCCATGATTTTTTTTCAAGGCTGGTTTCTTGTTTACGAAATAAACTATAAATATCGCACATATGCATTCCGATATTATATTATTCAGGATTTTGACAACGATCACGACCCATTCAAATCACAACAAATTCTATGAAACCAACCAATTCAATCCAATGACGAACTAGTTAGAATTTTATTTGATCCTTCCTTTTGCCAGATTTGAAAGGACAATCCTCGTGAATTCCAGCAAACTCGTGGCCAAATTTCCAGCTCCCACGCCCGCCTTCCGTACAAATAAAGCCTCCAAATCCCAACTATAAAACCACCAAACCCCAATAAAAAACGCGGCATTTCCCCCCAACTCCTCTCCCTTTCCTTTCTTCTTCCATCGATCTCAGAGAGAGCATGGAAGACGAAGACGCGGTCTTCGTAGTGCTCGACGGCTCCGACCTTAACGATCTCGATGTCGATCTCAACCCTGACGGCGCTTCGGCCGCGGCGATTGCCGACGCGGTGGCATCCGCCGCCATGCCGGCCCTCAGGGGCCTCGCCCTCCCGCCGGAAGTCCTCTCCGCTGCCCTCGCCCGCCTGCCCGAGAGCCATCACGACGCCACCGCCACCCTCACCCCCGCTGAGGCTCGTGCCAGGGCTCACGACCTCCTTGCGGCTGTCGCCGCGCAGCTCCGAGGTATAACGCATTCGATTATTAGTTTTTTGCTTTTGTCGAAGTGTTCGATTTGGATCTCTGCAATATGCGAACATTTGATCGGGTTCTTAAGGAAATGTAGAGGCATCGGAGCGTCGTCCGAGTGCCGAATTCGCGAGTGCCGAAATCGGGATCCGTGGGATATTGTTAGGTTAGCAGTGTGCTCTATGTTTGTTTTATTTTGTTTGTCGGAGTGTGTGTTTTAAGGGAGAGAGGAAGAAGTGGGGGAGCAAACCTGTTGTGAGTTTTTTGGACTGGAAATTTGATATACCGAACAATAAAATGTCTATATTTAACAACCTTATCCTAAACCTTCTGTTCCACCGAGTAGTCAATTGAAGATAAGACGAAATAACTCAGCAAATCATTTTTGTATGCATCAGAGCGGAGATAGGGAACCTCTTGGAACTCGTAAGGGATATTGTTCTTCTTGCAGTTGATTGGACACGATGTTGTAATTAGCAGGTGGAATCATTTGGCCTCTAGGCTCTAGCATTGTGTAGTTCTGCTAATTATTACACATTTATGAACTTGAGTATGCTTTAGAGGCGAAGGCTGTACTTAGCTTAGTAGACATCAGTAACTGGGCATACTGGTGGTCCTCGTAATGAATCAATGGTATTAAATGGGTGGTGTTCATATTTTGTAGGTCGTACTTTGTATGAAGACTTGTAATTTGTTGAAATGACATCCTAATTGACAGGGTTGGTTTATCATATGTATCAATGGAAGGTGGGCATAGTGAGCAGAATTGGAATTCAGAATAGATACCAATTTGTCAGCAGTCCATGGTTAAACAATATGAGGTTAATCTACTGGCATATTAGGCAATTCTTCCCGTATGTGAACTAGCATATATTTCAATGAGGCGAAGAAGGGTATCGTTGTATTGAGGAACCTAATATTTTTATATTTCATAATGCGGATTTAGGAGTTGTTCTTCCTTAGGTAGAAAATAATATCCCAACTGCTTAAGCGTTGCCCTTGTGACTTGTGAGTGAACATGCATATAAAGAATAACAACGCTCTGTCCCAGGTACTTTATTTAATAACCAAATTTGAAGATTTGATTCATTTTTATGCATAGTTGGTCTCTTCCCTTGGAATATAATGATATTTTGTTAGCAATGCATCAATGATGTGCCCGATTATTCAAGTGGTATCCCATATCATGAATCATTCCCTTGTTTGATAGCTAATTGAAGCGTACTCACGGTGATTCCTTGCATGTAAGACTAGTAAAATATGACATGTAGTTGTCTTTTAATCTCCCACTCGTCAAACTTTATTTGATGATATTGCCATATTTAAGTCACATGTCCAACACATTTCTTTAGTGGTCTAAAATGAATACTTATGCGAAGTACTTTGGAGATGTAAGCTACATGTATAAAATTGGTGTGTTTGATATAGTGCAAACGTAATTGAATTGAGGGTGAGAAATGTGTGTAATTTTGGAGAAATTATGGATTCATTAACGGTAGGTCTACAATCGCGGTTGTACACCTTTTCTCATTGATGAACATACACAATATAGGAAGACTTACATAATGTAGATATGTTTTTTTTTTTAATTTTTTTTAAGAATGCTTATGTTAATTAACTTAGCTATGCTTATGTTAATTTTAAGAATGCTTATGATACATCTAGGTTTTGTCATGTGGGGAGCATTTTAATTAACCTCATAAGATGTATAATGGAATACTATTTTATGTGAAACAACTATTTGTTTGATATATCATTTTGATGTATATTCACGTAAAGGGTCAATATTAGGTCTTGAATGGTTTCACATAAGTGAATGCATATTGCAACACAAATGAGCCTTCAATGTGCTTTGTCGGAAGTGGGGATTGCTGAAACTTAAGTGCAAGTTTTATGGTGAGATTTACAGTGCATTATGGTTTGATCATTGTAACACCCTGTCACGGGTGAGTTAATAAAATGCTACACATACACACCATACACACCGCACACATTCACCCCCATGATTTGGTGTAAATTATGGAAACTTTAGTTAATGCTTATGTTGTTTAAAACATGTAGCATCTGGAGGAGTTTCTGAAAGAGTACAAACGAGCATAGATGTGTAAAAGAAAAAGAGATGTTCATGTTCGTTGATTTCTTTATTTTCTTCATCATGTTCATTAACACACATGCACTTTATTTTGGATGCTATTCTAGACATGGGAATTTATTTTGTAGTCAACATCTGTTGCAAAATCATTCATGTCACGAGCTTATTCTTTATAAATTATTTTTTTTTGACGCTCAAAAGCGGGGGACGCACTTGAAGGTGCTCGCCCCAATTTATTAAAAAGTTAAGAGATAACTTACAGTCGGTATGCAGACAGTAGAAAAACAAGAGCAAAAACAGAAGGTATCAATATCAGATACCCCCATTACAGCAAAGTTCCCCTAAACATCGTACCGGTCGCGAAGTAAACGAGATGCCGAAATGAGCACGTTTTCGGAGTAGAACTTCTGACGAGCAAAAAGGGCTTCATTTCTGCCATTCCATATGCACCAAAGCCGAGCAATAGATGAAAGCATGTCCGTCCTCGCCCTGGCCCGAGAGCTAACCAAGCTCTCACAGAAAGATGAAGAATTCGACACGTCTAGCCAGTCCATAGCAGCCCAGATGTCATGGGTTCTGCCACATTGAAAAAATAGATGGTCGATAGTCTCTGTCTCCAAATCACAAAGGCCACAGATAGAAGAGATGTTGGGAAATAGCAAGGCACACCGGCTACGAGTCAGCAGACGCCCACGACGAAAGAGCCACAGAAAAATGCCGATTCGTTCGGGAACCTTTAGGCCCCAAAATAATTGACAATCCCGAAAAAGTGGAGCATCAGCCGCAGCCAGAGGAGGAAGAATAGCCAGGTAAGCCGCACGGGTGGAGAAAGTGCCGTCCTTCCAAGACAGATGATCGAGGCCGACCGAGGGCGAGGGCGCGTCCGCGAGAATAACAAGTAGGGCCATGAAATCCACCTGCCGCTGGTCAGAGAGATTAGCCACGAACCTGGGGCCCCAAGAAGCACCATCCTAGCAGGAGGCAACATTAGCATCCTTATCCGCCACCAGCGTGAATAGGCGTGGAAATAACTCCCGAAGAGGACCCCTACCGGTCCAATCGTCACCCCAAAAACGGATCAAAGACCCATCCCCCACCTTAATGCCAAAAAGGGATCGATTACGAGAAAGGGTATTGACGATATCACGGGAAAAGGATGAGGAAGACCCCGTTAGTCGGCCATTCAAATCAAAAAGCCGGTCAGCCCCCACCGCCACCCTCAAAAAGTTTAGCATAAAATTCTCCTCCCTGCCCCAAAGACGAGCCACCCATTTGAGTAGAAGGGCCTCATTAACCAACTCCAACCTTCTCACCGCAAGCCCCCCCTCCTTCTTCGGCCGAGTAACCTCATCCCAGGCAACCAAATGTACACCCCTCCTCCCGTCCCCCTTCTTCCCCCAAAGAAATCTCCGCAAGCACGAATCCAGCCTCCGTCGGATCCCCTTAGGCATTCCTTTCACAGAGAAGAAATAGATTGGGATCGAAGATAATACCGACTTGAGAAGAACCAAGCGACCACCACGGGAGAGAAGGGCCGCACGCCAGCCAGCCAAGCGAGATTCCATCCGATCTACCACGGCCTGCCAGTCACGCATGCGAGCACGCCCAACCGTCAAGGGAAGCCCCAAATAATCCAAGGGAAGAGCGCCCGCCGGGCATCCCAAAATCCGCGCACACTCCGCAACCTCATCCCGCGGAGTGGAGAAGGGAACCATAGAGGATTTAGCATAGTTAATGAGGAGGCCCGAAGCCTCGCTGAAGAGCTCCAACGTGGTAGCCATACCCACCACATTCGAAGCATCGCCCTCGATGAAGCAAATAGTATCATCCGCGAATTGAATAATAGGTACATGGTAAGGACCAAGAGAGCACCCACGGGTAAGGCCAGCCGCAGCCACATTATGAATCATGCAAGGCAAGACGTTGGCGGCCAAGACGAATAGCAGAGGGGCAAGGGGACATCCTTGCGGAATCCCCCGGCGAGGCTGGAAGAAGCCCCTAGCCAGACGGCCGTTGAGAAGAAGCGAGAGAGAGGCCGTCGAGACGCAGCGACGCACCCACGAGATCCACTGCGAGGGAAAGCCGCGCCGCTTCAGAACAGACCAAAGAAATCGCCAATCCAAGGAGTCGTACGCCTTCGCGAAATCAATCTTCCAAAGTAGCCCCCTAACGCCGTTCTTGCTCCACGCGTGAATAATTTCCGACGCCACCGCATAACAGTCACTAATTTGCCGCCCCCGAACAAAAGCCGCTTGAGAAGGCGAGATGAGAGAGTCGAGAAGTGGTGCCAGGCGCCGAGCAAGGACCTTAGCAATGATAAGGTAGATGGCATTGGAGATGGAGATCGACCGGAAGTCCTCAATACGGTTGGCGGTCGAAGACTTGGGAATGAGAGCAATAAGGGACCGGTTGAGTTTATCAAACCCGTGGTTGCCATCACAAAAATCGCGGGCGACCTCCAAAACGTCCTGAGAAAGCACATCCCAAAACTCCCGATAAAAAGAAACAGGGAACCCATCGGGTCCCGGCGCCGCGTCGGGGTTGAGGGCCTAAACAGCCTCTTTCAGCTCCTCCATAGATATAAGTCGAGTTAGGCTCATCGCATCCGCCTGAGGGAGCACGCTAGCCCCACCACCCGACCAACGCCACCGGTGCATAGACCGGCGCCCGAACCACTCCTTAAAATAGGCCACCAGTGCGTGACCCAAGTCCCGCTCCCCCTGGACATGGGCGCCATCAATCAGCAAAGAAGAAATAGAGTTAGAACGCCACCGACCACTAGCGATCCTGTGAAAAAACGCGGTGTTGGCATCGCCCGCCTTCAACCACCGCATCCGAGAGCGTTGGTGCCACTCAACCAAACGCTTCCGATCCTCAAGCTTCACCTTATCCATAGCATCCGCGCGCACGACCAATTCGTCCTGATTCAAGTCCCTGTCGTTCTCAATGCGATCAAAGCGCAAAATCACCTTTCAGCCGCCAGGCGAGTGGCGATGCGAGCAGAGCGAGTTTCCTTCTTAAAAGACGCCAGCAACCTTCTGAGAGACGAAAGCTTGTGATCAAAACGGCGAGCGGCACTGCCCGTCGAAGAATCCTGAGTCCAATGATGCCGAACCAAGTCCCGAAAACCAGGCTCCAGAAGCCAAGAACGCTCGTAACGGAAGATGCCACGAGGTCGAATATCATCGCCAGCCGCCCAAATAATGGGGCTGTGATCCGAAAAAGAACGCGGTCTCAAAGTAACCTCGCAAAAAGGATAGGAATCCATCATACTGTTATTCGCCAAGAAACGATCGATCCGCGACCGCGAGGAGTTGTTCCGCCACGTGTAGGAAATGTCTCATGCTCAATCAGATTAGACAACTTCTGGAACCATGCTCTCGGACTCTGTTTAAGGCCATATATCGCCTTGTGAAGTCTACAGACCATATGCTTCTTCCCCTCAGCAGTAAACCCAGGTGGCTGCTGCATGTAGACTTCCTGTTTCTTTATAAATTATTGCTTAAATTTGTTTGGTATTCATTCGTATAGAACTGTATATAAGTGTGCAAGTACAATATCTCATGCAACTATTTTATTTTTGAAACAACATTGAGCTTTAAATCAAGAAAACCCTCAGCACTCGCAATGTCGATGCACTGGAGCAGTTCAAGTACAAGTTAGAACTCGTAAAAGCCCAAGCTATCCCTCAATTCATTCCCCCATTTTTACATCATAAAAGGAATAACCATGCTGCACCAAATACACCCTTAAGACGTGTTGGTAAAAATACTTCTATGTTTATTCAGAAAACCCTAGGCTCTCTTATATAGAGAGAGACCTAAAGGGTAAATTACAGAGAGGTCTATAGAAGATAGAGAAATAACAATAAACTACATAAAGAGTTAATAAAACTATGAACTATCTCTACACTCCCCCTCAAGGTGGAGCATAGATATCTATCATGCTCAGCTTGGATGAACATTTCTGAAACGGTCCTCTAAGTAGTGGCTTGGTGAATACATCTGCTGTTTGATCTCCTGAGCTCACATATGCAGTAGATATTAATCCTCTCTGGATCAAGTCCCTCGTGTAATGGCAGTCAACTTCAATATGCTTGGTCCTTTCATGAAAAGCTGGATTGTTGGCAATAAACAATGCTGCCTGATTGTCACATCGAAGCTTCATGGGTAGTGGCACAGCTACATGTAGATCTTCTAGTACAGAGCGAACCCACATCATTTCCGTGCTGGCTTGAGCCATGGCCCTATATTCGGATTCGGCACTAGACCTTGCCACAACAGTTTGTTTCTTGCTTTTCCAAGAAACCAAAGAGCCTCCAACAAACACTGCAAACCCTGAGGTTGATTTTCTGTCCTTAAGACATCCTGCATAATCTGCATCTGCACATGCTGAGACGGATAAGTCTGTGCCCTTTCTGAATAGCAGCCCTGACCCTGGAGAAGACTTCAGATACCTCAGTATCATGTGTATAGCATCCATGTGAACCTGTCTTGGCTGCTCCATGAATTGACTCACCCTGCTAACTGCAAATGCAATGTCTGGACGAGTAATGGTAATGTAGAGGAGTTTTCCCACCATTTCTCTATATCTCCTCTTATCTACTTCATCCGTATCACCATCATACAGCTTCATGCTAGGGTCCATGGGAATACTTGATGGTTTGCACCCATCCATGTTAGTCTCAATCAGGAAGTCTATAATATACTTCCGTTGTGTCATCACCAAGCCTTGTGCATTCCTTGCAAATTCCAACCCCAGAAAATATCTTAGGGTTCCAAGATCCTTTGTAACGAACTGTCGGCCTAGGAATGCCTTCGTCCTCTCTATGCCCTAAGCGTCGTCTCCTGTAACAAGAATATCATCCACATAAACCATAATGACAACCGTACCTGCCGATGACTTCTGGACAAACAATGAGTGATCGGCATTTGACCTCTTGAATCCCTGTTGCTCAATCAGATTAGACAACTTCTGGAACCATGCTCTCGGACTCTGTTTAAGGCCATATATCGCCTTGTGAAGTCTACAGACCATATGCTTCTTCCCCTCAGCAGTAAACCCAGGTGGCTGTTGCATGTAGACTTCCTCCTATAAGTCTCCGTACAGAAAAACATTCTTGACATCTAGTTGAGATATGCTCCAATCACGTATCACAACAACAGATAAGAGGATACGAAGTGTAGAATGTCTCGCCACTGGAGAGAAAGTATCTATGTAATCCACACCGTAGGTTTGTGTAAACCCACGGGCGACCAAGCGTGCTTTGTATCTGTCCAACGTGCCATCTGCATGATATTTGACAGTGAAGACCCATTTACAGCTCACCACGGATGTAACAGAAGGTGCAGGGACCAAAGACCATGTGCCACGAGACTGTAAGGCCCTCATTTCTTCCTTCATTGCTAACCTCCAGCAAGCATTCTGCAAAGCTTCCTGGTATGTTCGTGGTATATCCACGGAAGACAAGGCTGTGGCAAATCTCTGAAAATCACCAGTGAGACGGTGAAAAGAAACCTGTGAAGCGAATGAATACGAGGCACATTGCCTCCTCTGCTTCCGAAAAGCAATCGGAACATCAAGATCATCATCTGCTGAACTGGATGGGCTAGTGTCTGCCTGTACTGAAGGATCGTGCACATGTACCGAATCTGACCCGTCAGTAGTAATGCCATCTGAACATACCTGAGGCGTGATGATCGGCTGCTGTGTGGTCTGAGCAGGACCTGATCGGCGTGTATAGAAGTTAGGTAACGGTGATATGATGGGCCGTGGAATGGGTGGAGGTGGAGGTGGTGGAGGTGGTGCTGGCGTGGAGACGGGTACAGGGGACGACCCAGGTGGACTCAATGTAGGTGGTGGAGGAACATAGATGTCATCAGTGGTAGTGGATGGCACCATTCTGTCACCTGCAGGAGAGAAATACATGACAGACTCAAAGAAAGTGACATCAACACTCACGAAGTACCTCTTAGTTGCAGGATCATAACACCGGTAGCCCTTCTGAGTCCTGGAATATCCAACAAAGACGCACTTGACTGCTCTAGGAGAGAGTTTGTCAAGTTCGGGAGATAGACGATGCACAAAGGCCACAGTACCAAAGACACGTGGAGTTAGTGAAAATAACTCCTTGTCTGGAAAAATAATGGACATAGGTATCTTCTTACCAAGAACCGAGGATGGCATTCGGTTAACCAGATAACAAGCAGTAAGAACAGCATCGCCCCAGAAAGAAATAGGGGCACAACTCTGAATCAACAATGTGCGAGTAATATCTAAGAGATGGCGATGCTTTCTCTCTGCCACACCATTTTGTTGTGAGGTATATGCACAGGTAGTTTGGTGAATAATACCCTTTGATGAAAGGAATTGTGAAAGTAGGCGTGTACAAAATTCAAGGGCATTATCCGTCCGAACATATTTGACATTGGCAGAAAAGACATTGTGCAATTCATTAATCAAATTCTTGATCACATTTCCTGCTTCAGATTTATTTTTCAAAAGAAAGACCCACGACACACGAGAAAAATCATCCACTACCACAAGATAAAACCTATGTCCCTGATGATCAGGAACACGACTCGGACCCCATATATCTATATGTAACAGCTCAAACGGGGAGCTACTGCTCCGACTCAGACGACGCGGGAAGCTCGACCTGTGATGCTTTCCCAACTGACACGCTTCACATCGAAACGACGAGCTAGGAGGGATCTGAGGCAGAAGATGGCGCATTTTCTGAAGTGGAAGGTGACCAAACCGGATATGCCAAATGTACGGAGAGACTGATCCAGCAGAATGAGAGGAGACGCCAGCGTAGGAATCCCGAACCAGTCGATATAAACCATTCTGCTCAGAGCCACAGCCAATCACCTTGCCCGTGAGTATGTCCTGAAAAATGAGAGAAGACGGGTCAAATATAGCACGACAATTCAAATCCTTCGTAATCTGACTAATAGATAGCAAATTCATTGAGAATTAAGGAGCATGCAGGACGTTCTGTAATCGCAAAGTGGAGGATAGGAAGACCTCCCCCTGTCCAACAAGTGGCGAATGGGTACCATCTGCAATCTGCACTGAACGACCGGGAGGAATGTCCCTGTATGCCTGTAATCTACCTCTATCTCGGCAGAGATGATGTGTGGCTCCGGAATTGATAATCCAGTCAGATATATCATGAGGTGTTGTGAATGTAGTAGAGCTACCTGAGGAGCTAGCAGCGGCGGATGAACCGGCAGAGGCAGTGGCAGCAATATCTGAGGAACCACCAGACGAATCACCAGATGCATGTGGCATAATATCTCGGAGACGGGCCACAAGTTCGTCAAATCGATTATCTGCAGTAGAGATCAGTGGAGACTGGGAGTGCTCTGCAACACGTGCCGATGCGGTGAGCTTCAAAAAAAAAACACGTGCCGATGCTGGAAAACCATGCTTAGAATAGCATGTGTCCTCTGAGTGTCCTGTACGGATACAATAGGAGCATGTCTGACTGAAGCGACCACCTCTTCCCTGTGGTCCACGGCCACGTCCACGTCCACGACTAGACGGCTGTCCACCTCTCCCACGCGAGACTGCCATCGCAGATGGGGGTGGAGTAGAATAGCTGGAGGAAACTGGAATGCGACTGAGCCTTCTGTAAACATCCTCCACTGGAGGAATAACTGCATCAGCTAAGATCTGGGACCGGGCGGCATCGTACTCAGGATCAAGAGCCGCAAGTAGAACGCCCACCATGGTGGCATTCCGAAACGTCTTCTGCTGTTCAGGAGTAGCAGTGAGAGGAATGGTACTATATAGCTTCTCAAACATCCCTCTTAGGGATGTGTACAGGGAATGGAGAGGTCGGCCACTCTGCTTCATAGTGAAAATGTCATGCTGAAGCTGCAACATCTTTGTCTCATTTCACACCTGCGAATAAGTAGTGGCCAGAATGTTCCACATTGCCTTGGCAGTGGGCTGATGGAGGACGTCGTTGGCAATCTCCATCGTCAATGTACCAGACAACCAGACCTTTGCATAGGCGTCGTCAGCCTCCCATGAGGCATAGATTCCTGTCTTCTCCGCAGGCTCATCCTCGGTAAGAATGTGTTTCTTACCATTTGACTTCATGGGGCTCATGAACTGCATCGCCCAGAGCTCATAGTTAGACCCGTCCATCTTCACTATTGGCGCCAGACCTTTGAATGCGCCGGTGGAGGGCATATCGGCTTTGGATTCTGACATACTGCCGCTTGGAGAAGAGCAAGGATATATAGACACTGTGATAAATCTCTACACCAACTGCATCGGATTTGAGTACGTATGTAGACGTTACGCACTCAAATCCATATATCGGTCGAAGAGAGAACTAGGGCACGCCTTAGATAAGACTTATAGCCCTTAAACCGGGTTCTTGAGTGCCGCATAGATGTCGGCGGAACTGGCTGGGACCACCGGGACCTTCGACGGTGGCTGGAGCGACTGGCGGTGGCTTGAATGGACCGCCTGGGACCCGCTGGTGGTTGGTGGGACCTACAGCAACACTTTAAGGCTGCGGGAGGCCACTGGAATCGCCAGGAGACCGCTGGCGGAGGACTGGAAGCCCCCGGCGTTGACTGGCGGCGCAGCAGAGGTCGGAAGGACCGCTGGCGGTAGGGCTGGGTCTAGGCGCGGAGGCGCTAGGCGCTGGCTGAGATCGCCGGCAAGGCGCGGAGACCCGAAGAGAGGGAGGCGGCGGCGGAGGATCAACGAGAGAGAGAGAACGGGCGGCGGGTGGGGAGAGGGAGGCGGCGGGTGGAGAACCCTAGGGCGGCTCTGATACCATGTTGGTAAAAATACTTCTATGTTTATTCAGAAAACCCTAGGCTCTCTTATATAGAGAGAGACCTAAAGGGTAAATTACAGAGAGGTCTATAGAAGATAAAGAAATAACAATAAACTACATAAAGAGTTAATAAAACTATGAACTATCTCTACAAGACGAAGTATACTTTTTTGATTGTGTGCTGCACAGCCTGCACTACCCCCAACTTAAATGGCAACTAAGTGATATCCACTCGGCGAGTACAATAGTGTCATTCTTCCTCAATGTAGGGGCCAAGAATAAGAATGCCACTTTGACAGTCCTGCACCTACCTTGGATTTACCAAGATCACAAGAGTTGCATCTTCTCTCGTAGTATGCTTTCTTTAATTGTATTTCAAAAATAATAATTCATGGTCATTTTTCCGATACAACGTCTTAAATATTTGCTCTCTTGGCGCTTCTTGGAGCATGGAAACTGACTACTTAAGTCATGTTTCTCTTTTTTTAGACATTGGGACAACTTATCAATTGGTACTTCAGGATGTAGACACTTTTCTTCAAATGTAAATCTTACTTGATTAGTTGATATTATCATCACTATCATTAGTCACGTGTTTGACCCATAATTCTTTCCTCCTTACATACTAAGGTAGATGAGTATAAGTTATTTCAACTCATTCACCAATTGTATGTGATATGTACCTATAAATGTTGAGTGTAATTATATGCTTACTTTTTCTCACATCTAAATTCCATCTAGGCTTGTCTGTGAAGACGGAAGTGCACAATGTATGATTTGGTGGGAATAATCTTTTTGAAGTATGTATACGAAATTCTAACACTCACCTTTATGTATCTCAAGCAATGAGAAAATACATCTTTTACAACAACCAATATAGAAGTGCAACTCTTGGTAAGTTGTCTACAAGGAGACAACGTGGCTACCATACACACCAATCATATACTATCGACATACCTGGAAATTTGGACCGACTTGCATCATCTCTTTCTTCGATGTCAAGTGCCATGATTTTATCCCTGCATGAGCATGTCTCACCTTACGACCAATCGATCAACACAGGTGCAACCAAGACGCACTAGGTGTTGTTGATTCTCAATGTGTGTATGTTGGGGGGGGGGGTGGGTGTTGAAGGTGGCAAGATGGTGGTCCCTTCTTTGGTTTTTGTGGCACATTGTGGCCATCAGCACCTCATGGACTTTTCTCTTTTTATTCTCGAGCATCCTTGCTCACGGTGCTTAATCAGAAAGAGGGTTTCAACAGCACTTTGTCATATCCACTTAATATAATTGCCTTTTAACGTGATTTTCAAATATCTGTCAATATTTATATCCACATCTATATCCTGTCTTTAAAAATAGATAAGAAAATGGCGATATCTAATCTATATCCTGTCTTTAAAAATAGATAAGAAAATGGCGATATCTATATTTCTATCTGTATCCGACTATTTGTTTCCCTACGTTTAACCCAACCTTGTTGTCAACATGCCATTCCTTATGGTAGCTGTTATATGGAACTTAGAGAACAAAAATCGCAATGAGAATGAGAATTTGGGTAAAAATAATAATTGCAACAATTCAAGCCTTGAAGATGAACCTGGAATTGCCATTTTAATACCATGTGGAAACCAAAATGTGCCCATCATCACGCACAAGACACCAACGAATTGTTTTTTGAGATGATCATTCTGTCTTCCCTACTCAAAAGGATCCGATGGGATCATATATTCGCATTCTTCTCAAGAGATACAAGAAGTGTGGGGTTCTTTATGTATCCCCACCAACCCCTAGTGGGACTAGACATAAGGGTATATTAATTGGATATTGGAGAGATAAAATTGCCTATCTAAATATATAACTCTAATAGTTTCAGATTAAGATGCCAATTTTGCTGTTGTTTGTTCCATACGTAGACTTATATTTTTAAAGTCAAGGCATGCATCCATCATTTACTATTATGCTTATTTTTCGTCAGCATGAACTGTTTCTTGATTATTTAATTAAATTTAGTTGGATACGTACACATGTCTATTTAGATGATGTACTGAAATGACCGGAAGTAGGATTTCTAGATCTTCCACATTTTATCTGTAGCTAAATTGCTTCATATGCCTCAACACTTTTTCTATTCCATGTGTCATGGGCAGATGAATCTAGGCTATCACGGGTATCACATGCCTATAATAACTTTATGCACGATCCCTGTTGAATATTTAATTCGGGTGCAAGTCAACCAATGTGCATCTCTAACAAGACTGGAAATCAATTAGATTATGTCAATAAAGGGAGGATCTGATACCTCTAGGAATTCTTTTCATGAAATTTGTATTGTATCTTTTTCTCTAGTAATTGCAATACATATTTTTGAACAGCTGCTAATTTTAATTTTGAACGACTGAGGGTTGTTTGCAAACTAATGTTAATTATTCTATATTCATAGATGAACCAATTGCTGTCTCTATTTTGGATGGGCGTTCAATTCGTGTTATCTTGGAGGACGAAGATGACTTTGCAATGCTAGCTGAGCATCTTTTCACTGATTTAGATGTTAGTGATATTGGAAAACTTAGCAAGGATGAAATAAGGAATGCCCTTGGGCGCATAGGTGTTGACTTGGGAGTTCCCCCTTTTGCAGGTTTGCTTCTTTTGCCATTCAAGCTTTTACATTGTCAAATAAAATAGTTGGTATGGCATCAAAGTAATACTAATGTGATGGAACGTTGGATTTGCAATAACATTTAATTACATTTTCAGTTGAAGTCTGAGCACATGGATACCGTTAGTCAACCACATCTATGTTTTACGTTATTTCTCTTTGCTGCGTTCTTATGAATCCTTTTAATAAAAAAAGAAACACTCATCTTGTAAGTTCCAGAATATCTCGGCCATCGTCTTAAATTGGTTGGGAAATGTCATAATAGGCCATGAAGCATGCCTTTTCCCGCTAATTAATGAAATTTTGGTGTGGTGACTCCCATCTTGGGAGGGCTCCCCCTCGTTATTATTCAAAAAAAAATGAAGCATGCCTTTGCTTTGTATTGCAGTTCCCTTTTGTTAGTGACGGTTTTATGTTTCATCTTATTTAGTTGTACCCCCTCGGGACTATTTATATAATTTTTTGTTTATGAGTACTCTATGGTTTCATCCTATATAAGGACCTCTAGACCTCTTGAATAAATCAACTCATTGCATTCTTTCATCAATCTCCACATGGTATCCGAGCAATGGTCTTGGACTGGCGTTTTGACCTAGATCTCGCCGTTACCACCAGCACTCGTCTCTCCACAACCACCACCAACCCTTGCGTGGGTCCTTCTACCACGTCTAGGTCTCTGTGCATGGGTTTCAAGCTTGTCGGTGGCATATATCAGCCATCTCCAACCCTCCATCAGTGCTGCCCTAGGCTCCCATGGCCTTCCTCCAATGCTACGACCAACTTTCAATGTCGCTAAGGTATGATTTGTGGCATCTTAACCACTTTTCGTCACTAGGAAAGCCCGGAAAGGTGTTGAAACGGTGACCTAGGTCACCTATATGCTTGATTTTTTTTTGAAATCTACCTATATGCTTGATTAAGCAACCAATCTTCTTCTAGGTCACTTTTTCTTAACCTCCGCGGCTACCATGATGCCCATTGAGAACAAGCCTATGTACTCGACTTCTTCTATGATGGTACATGGTACCTTTATCAAACCAAGGCCTTAAATGTCGGTTTCGGTCACCATTTCGGTATCGACCAAAACAGAATTTCGATGGAATTTCGGTGGAATTTCGACCGAAATTTCGGTCATTTTTTGTACTAGGACTCCCATATTTCGGTCATTCCGGCCATTTCGGTCGAATTTCGATTTCGATTGGATATCGATATTCTACAGAAATTCGACCGAATTTCGCTGAAATTTGAGGCCATGTATCAAACTGAAGAGCATAGAAAACTATATGCCCTGGTCTCGATCCTTCAAAATGTTCATCGTGTGGTTAGCGTCAGCTCAAGGAGATGGACAAAGAATATGGAACCTGGTTTGCTAGCAACCGCCAGATTATTGCGTGAATGACCGATAGCGTTGATCCAAACATTGCAACGAATATTCTCTATAACGATTCCACAAAAGTGATGTGGGAGAATCTGGAACGGACCAACTCCTAGAAGACAACCTAGTCTCGGCTCTCTGATATATAAACGCAAATCTTGTCAGCCACTCAGGGAGATTAGAGTCTTACCGAATATTACAAGCGGCTGATCAGCCTTTTTGAGGAGCTCCTTATTTTTCAGCCATCATGTTGTGATCAACATGTGGGTGAGCATGCTGAATGGCAAGTCTATCGATTTCGCTCTAGGCTGCATCCACGACACAAGCTTGTGAAGGACCCGTTTCTGGCAACTGACACCCTGTCATTCTGTCAACGATCGAGACCATCTTTGGTTGTCTGCAGGTACTTGAGACACCTGCCTAGCGAATTCCTACATACCATCTACAGAGACTACAACTCACGATGCATCGTCAGGGAACAGAGGAAGACAATGCTTCCAGGGAGGACGAGGCTGTGACTTTGGTCGTGGTCATGGGAGTGAGTTAGGATGTGGACGTGACTTTAGTCGTGACCGTGGACGTGATTCTACCACTTCCTGGTATCCAGCATGCATACATTATGGACGTTGGAACCACTCGTTCGAGCGATGATGTGCAAAGTTTGGCGTATAGTCTAATGCCAACAACTCCTATGCAGTGTTCAGAAAGTTGGCCTAGGCGGCCGCATATGCGGCCGCATATGCGGTGGCGCCCCCCTAATGCACCGAGTATGCTATACGCGGTCAATATGCGGGTCATGGGGTATACTCGTCCGAGTAATCCGCATATGCGGCCGCATATGTAATAGAGGTAACTCTTTGATTCTCCGCCACCTTCTTGACTTCCACATGGGTTGCTCCTCCACCATTTTTTTCTCCTCTGGCAAGGTTTGTTGATTGATCTATTTAGCTCTAAATCTCTCTATTTTTTAGATTCAACAACAACGACTCTATTTTTTTAGATTCTCTAACAACAGCTCTGACTTTTACATTATCTCATAATTGCATGAATATAGAATAAATTATATGTGTTTATCTTAGATCTTTTTGAGGATAAAATGAATATAGATATCGGATTTGCATGGAGTTTTTAACTGTACCGAATAAATTACATATATTTAATTTAATGGTTGAATTTTTTAATATTTGACTTTGAGTAGACAAATACACCATTTACTAAAATACGAAGGTTCATGATTGTGTTTATTAACAATGTTACACTTCCAAAAAAGGTTACCTTCCAATTTAGACAAGGATATCCACCATTTTTTTCTATCTTCGATCTATTTACAACATTTTTTACTCTCTCCACCGTTAACTTAACATATTTGTCTTTTGGAAATGAATGACCTTTGAAAATGCTTTGGTTGATATCACATTGTACAAAAAAATCTTCACTTCATATTTATTCTATTTGAAATTATTATTATATTTTTAATTAATTTTAATTAAAATAATAGAAATAGCATAATCCGCATATACTTCCGCATATACTTTCGCCTACTCGCTTACTCGCTCCAGACCGCCTGACCGAACGAATACTGCATACCGACTTTCTGAGCCTTGCTCCTATGAGATAGCTTCATATGCGCCCACTTATGATACAACTGATGACGCATTCGATCAACACTTTGGTGGAACACAAGTACCCTTCATAGCTTTCGAATACTCCTGTCCGAGGCAACTCCTACATAACTTTAGCCTCTCTGCTAGTGATAGTGCTGCTTATGCCCCTACTGCTAGTCTTGCTACAACCTCATGTACAATAACCAACTCTGTTTTTGCTTCTAGCCATGCTTGGATTATTGACTCGGAGGCATCTACACATTTGACGAGAGAATGTAGTCTGCTTACCTTCTCTCAACCCTCTACTTCTGTGAAGACAATTCGGGTTGCCAATGGGGCCCATTCTCCTGTTACTACGGTCAGTACTGTAGAATTTTCCTCCAAACTCCGACTGACTGGAGTTCATTGTGCCCATGCTTTTCCTCTTAGTTTATTATCTGTTCAGGAGCTATGTACTGAGCTTAACTGTAGGGTTATTTTTGATGAATTTTGTTATTACTTTCAGGACATTTGGACATGACGGATTTTTTGGTGAGGGACATGAGAAGGATGACTTCTGTTATCTTGACATTCCGTCTTACTCCAGTTTTGTTGGCGTCCGTCTATCTCTGACGATCCTTTTCTCTGGCATCTTCGCCTTGGATACCCTTCTGCCAAGGCTACCTCCATGATATTCTACGAACTCTCTACGCTCAAGCCTTCTGAGTGCAAGGCATGCTAGTTCGGGAAACATCAACGAGCGTCATTCCTTGCATGTACCGAGCCTCGTTGTGAAGTTCCTTTTTCTCTTGTCCATTACGATATATGGGGATCTTGTTTGATCCATATTCTGAGTGGACGATGATTATAATCCATCTTCTTGGATCTATTTGTTAAAGGAACATTCGAAGATCATTAAAGTCGTCAAGAATTTCTTTCAATATATCAAAAATATTTTCTCCATTGGTGTTTCAAATATTTCATTCTTATTAATGCTTTGGAATTCACTCAACATGACTTGACGGCTTTCTTTAGTTCCCAGGGAATTATCAATAAACATCGTGTCCGTATACCTCTTAACAAAATAGGTTAGCGGAACGAAAACTTTGACATTTTCTTAACATTGCTCGGTTCATTCTTACTCAGATGAAGATTCCAAAATCTACTGGGGAGATGCATTTCTTACTATTGTCCATCTTATCAATATGATCTCATCTACGACTTAAAGGCTCCACTCCTTTTGCTTTACAGTATCCCAATGAGTCACATTTCCCCCCACCTCTGAGATTTTTTGGGTGTATGGCTTTCGTCTACACCTTTCATATTGCTGACAAATTGTCACCTTGTGCGATCAAATGTGTCTTTCTTAGTTATCTCGCACCCAGAAGTGTTACATGTGCTATGACTCGCTGTGCATCGATACTGTTTCTGTGGACATGACCTTCTTTGAACATACTAGTTTCTTTACACAATCTTTTATGGATATACCTTTGGATTTTCCTCCTCTACCAATTGTGTATAAGCGCTAGCATACATATGCACCCGCTCCTGTACCTTTACTTGTTCCTTTGTTACAGGATGACATGCCATCTTTGAGTGCCCCCACCATTGCTGTCCCAGATGATCCTTGGGAGCTTCCCATCACTCTCTGCCGAACGAAGAAGTAATATACCTTTTACCCTATGTCTCATTTCACTTCTATTGTTAGCTTATTATGCTCTGACAAGAGATATGTAGATGCTCTCATGACTATTTCTGTTCCCAGAGACCATCATAGTGCTTTACAAGATTATGGATGGCAACATGCAATGAATAAGGAGATGGATGTTATTACATCTATAGGGATGTGAGGCCTTGTACTATGTCCCATGGGGATTAGACATGTGGCTCGCAGATGGGTCTTCACAACGAAATAGTCATCAGACAGGTCCATTTACAGGCTAAAAGCACGGCTTGTGGCTAAAGGTTTTACGCAGACATATGTGGTTGACTACTTCGAGAACTTCACCCCAGTTGCATGGATGGGCTCTGTACAGACTATTATTTCACTGGCTACAAACAAGGGTTGGCATATTTTTCAGCTCGATGTGAATAATGCTTTCCTGTATGACGATCTTGAGGAGGATGTTTACACGATGCAACCTCCTGGTTACGAAGTCGAGGGGAGAGGGTATGTCGACTTCGCAAGGCAATATATGGCCTAAAGCAGAGTTCGAGGGTATGGTTTAACAGATTCACTACTGAGATCAGCGTTCTTAACTTCATAAAACAACATCTGACTACCCAGTCTTTGTTAGAAGATGGTCCACTAGTACCGTCATACTTCTTGTTTATGTTGATGATATGGTTGTCACATGTAATGGTGGTGAAGACATACTAGAGGACCAAGGCTTTCCTTAAGAAGGTCTTCGTCACGATGGACCTTGGTGATACACACTACAGAGGGACTTATCTCTCACATAATAAGTATTACTTGGACATCCTGACTGAGGCTGGATTACTTGGATTTAAGCTCTCTGGTATTCCTGCAGACCTGAGGAAGCACTCTGCTTCAGCTGATCCTGTTTTCGAAGATACCACATGGTATAAAAGCTTGGTGGGCAAACTACTTTACCTTACTGTTACCAGGCCAAATATATCATATATTTTGAGTAATGCTAGCCAATACATGGAGCAATCACGTTACAGTCATTGGCAGGATATTCTTCAAATCACGCGCTACTTGAAGGAGTCACCCGGACGATGCCTCTTCTATGGGGCAAATAGCCACACTGATGTAGCTGCATATGTTGATGCATGCTATCCGAGTTCACCCGAGGGTCGTCGCTCTATAGGATACACTATGATGGTTGGAGGAAATCTTGTCACTTGGAGAAGAAGCAGATTGTAGTCTCCAGATCTAGTGCAGAGACAGAAGACATGGCGATGGCTCTGGCTACCTGTGAAATTACTTGATTACTCTCCTTTCTACATGATGTCAGGAACTCAATATTGTTGTCTTGTCACTACTCATGTTCCTATATATTGTGACAACAAATCTGCTACATACATTGCTATGAACCCTGTGTTTCATGAATGGACCAAGCATATATATATATATTGCCATTTTGTTCATGATGCCGTATGAGGAGGGAATATTATTACACCACACATCTTGACCGATATTCAGCTTGTAAATGTATTCATGAAGGCCCTACCAAAGAAGCGCGTCTCGTGGATAACTCCAAGTTGGTCATGACTCATGATTGATAAATATGCTCCAACTTGAGGGTGAGTGTTAGAGATGGTTTTAGGTTTTATCTTATTTAGTTGTAACCCCTCAGAGCTATTTATGTAATTTCCAATTTATGTGTTCTAGGGTATTATCCTATATAAGGATCCTTAGACCTCTGAAATAAATCAACTAAATGCATTCTTTCATCAATCTCCACACCTTCCAAATGAATATTTTTATGGTGGACTGTCAACACTCCATTTTCTCAATTCTCTTAATAATTGTAAACAAAATTGTGCAAATCAACGAGTCACGTGCCAACTATAACCGAGATGCATCAAAGGTAAAGAACCAGTCTGGGTTCAGGCCTGTCGTACACTGTATTCTGATCTTGCAGCCCAATTCCCAAAGGCCACAAAGACAACTAATCCTATTAATATGCAGTTTTGAGAAATTGTTGAACATGCTAGCTAAGAGAGAGCATGAGCCTACCCTGAGGAATCTAAAAAAAAGATGATCTCATCTACATAGTGTGGGAAGGTTAAGATTATGTTCATAAGTTGATGAAGAGCAGTTTGGCCAAGAATCAATCTCGAGGCAAAAACAACAATGCAATTATTTGGGTGGATGTGTGGGTGGATTGGGGGGGAGGGCATCCTTGTCAAACACCCTCGTTGAGGTTGGACCCGATAGACATTTGATTGCAAGTTCCATGATAATGAGAAAGAGCACGTTGAAATGTATCCAGCTTAGCAGCCCAGACATTCGAAAATGCTGCTTATGAAAAAAAACCGCACAAGGCTTCCTCCACAGAATTAAACATTTTATAAAATCCCACTTTTTGGATGCACCTCTTCCTTCCCAATTCTAAAGGCTGTTTAAGAGCTTGCGAGTTTTGTTGTCAATGTCATCACCTCCGCGTCTAATGGTGAGATAATTGTCTGGATTAAAAGAAGGATTGACCGACTCATCCATGCCATGAACCTTGCAATGGTAGGTGCATTGGATTAAAATGTGAAGTGGGCCTGAAGTCTTCCACTCTCGTTGCCCTTTACATGCTTCATCACTGACCATGAAAGGCAGCAGTGTACATCATCCGTGTGGGGAGTGGTCTTCTATGCAGTAAGTAGCAAGGGTGACAACTGACGGAGGTAACAAAGAAAAGGAGGATGCAGAGCAGTGAGGATATCAAATTGATGACATGCCAGGTAAGCCAAGGTTCAAAGAAGCTAAGGAAAGTTCAGATAAGCTTTAATTTCCCAACTCTCTAAACCAGCCGACATGTTCGTGATCGCATGGCTAGCGCATCAAACATGATTTGTAAACGCATGGCTCTGAAATTGTCATAACTTCCACATACGAATTCCGATTTTTGAACTGTTGAAATTGTCTGAATAGGGCGTTCTATTGGGGTCATATTTGAGGGGTTTTGCCTGGGATGGTTTCGGTGGGTTCATTTTTATTGGGGGGGGGGCTTAATAATGAGTATTTTGACTTCCCTTTAACTTCTTCCCACTCCATCCATGTATTTTGGCAGCTAGATCAAAGATGGTAGCACCCCTTTTGGGAGCAATGTCTACCTTGATATCTTCATGAAATATCAGTCTTGTTGGCCTCTTGCCTAACCACCTTTAGATTCTCTAATCTTGATCTTACTTCCTCAAGGACCTTAACCTTGTAGATGTCTTGCCTAGCTACCTTTAGATCCTCCAATCTTGATTTCACTTCCTAACCGATAATGGCATGTTACCCTTCAAACTGTCAGACCTTGACACGTCACATAAGACATCCTTTTATAGCTGTTCCTTTTCTCCTTCAACTTCTTTTTGAAGCGTCAAAGAAAGAAGAACATTGAACTCAAGCGAGAGGCAAGATATTGGGCTGTCGATTCTTCCAATATGTTCCTCCAGTGCCCCAAATAGACACAAAGACCTGTTCTGAAACCATGTCCTCGAACTTTAAGTGTCAACCATCGTCATTGAGTCTAATCTGTGGTCTAATGTAGGTATAGAATTGGCTGCAAGCCCTGATGCTGGGATGCCTTTGCAAAGCCAATTGAACCAAAGAACCCATCCAAAGTTGATCTCATTATCTATGTGGACATTCTCCTCATGAAGTGACTATTCGCTACTAGCATGTCAACCAATCCGAGCTTATCCACAGACTTCTTCCTTTCCTCTTCTAGTTATTAGTAATGAATAGTGGACAACTAATGACCTACACCTTGGAGGAATAAATTTTACATTACATTGACTTCGTCAGTGTTAATCTCAAGTGAGATGGGAAACACGCTCTCTGGCTCCTCTCTCTTTTTTGGTTCAGCATGTTGTGCTAGAAACAATCACTTTTTTGAGAAATTGTACTTTGTACTCTTCATATACTATGGACCTTACAATGATATTACGACCATGACTGTTCTTATGTGATCTTGAACCTCCATATATACTAATTATTACGAGCTTATCCACAGACTTCTTCCTTTCCTCTTCTAGTTATTAGTAATGAATAGTGGACAACTAATGACCTACACCTTGGAGGAATAAAATTTACATTACATTGACTTCGTCAGTGTTAATCTCAAGTGAGATGGGAAACACGCTCTCTGGCTCCTCTCTCTTTTTTGGTTCAGCATGTTGTGCTAGAAACAATCACTTTTTTGAGAAATTGTACTTTGTACTCTTCATATACTATGGACCTTACAATGATATTACGACCATGACTGTTCTTATGTGATCTTGAACCTCCATATATACTAATTATTATGTAGATGGTGTAGTTGAATTGTATCATCATGACATTAGGCTTCAAGGCTTATAATGACAATGTTCTTAGCATTGATTCATGTAATTTATTTTACAACAATTCTGAAAGGAAATTCTGTTAAAGGAATTTAAAGGGATTGCATATGGAGCTGATTGGTAAGTCCCTGCTACTACAAAATTTATGATTGGTTTCCTTGTGATCCAAAGCAGAGATGGACGGCATCCTCCCTGGTATATTGAAGAAGCATGGAGCTGAGGGCAAGGAGGAACTAGGTCAGGCTCAATTCGCACAGCTATTACAGACAGTTCTACAAGATCTGGCAGATTCTCTTGCCAAAAATCCCATCACGGTCATGCAAAACATCAAAATCATGAATGGTTCAAAGCTAAGAAAGGTTTGTTTTTTCCCCTCCATACATCCTCTTGATAAATGTCTTTTAGTGCTCGAGGATGGATTGAAGTGCCACAAACAGTTTATTTCTTTCTCGTGACCTTATTTTAATATTGATGAGCTATATTCAGAAGATCTACATGTTTGGGTCATCCCTCAAATAGTCAATCTAATGCTTTGTTGGAGTATTTGGTTGTGCGCCATATGTATGGGAGATGGGTAAATGGATCTCTCCAGGACCCATTTACCCCATCCATGTGTTTAGTCCCACATCTACCAGTGGTGGGACTTGGAGGCTCTGTGGAGGCTATATAAGGAGCCCCAAACCTCCTGTATCCATTGAGAAAATGGAATGCAATATCCGACCCTTTGAGGGCTTCTCCTGTAGTTTCATCCCGCTCCTTAGGGAGTAGGGTTCCACGTAAAATCCTGCTGTTCTTCTAAGTTTTATTCTTTTTCCATGTTCCGCTTCCGCTTCCTATTTTCTAACATGGTATCAGAGCGGGTCGATTCTCGAGGATTTCAAGTTCATTGTTTGTATTTTTTTTCGAGATTCGATTATTCAGTTCTCTGATGTTTGATTAAAGTTGGAGGAGTATTATTAAAATCATCAAGTTTCAGATCTGATGTTGTTCTTTCAAGTTCCAGGGTTTCAGAATGAAACCCTAATTTCTGCTTGCATCTCAAGAGTCCCCAGGCGACGGAAAAGTATTCCCCTCATGGCGGCGAGCTCACAAATCCTCCACCTGCGATGCAACTCCCAGGCGCGCAGGAGACCTAGCCGCAAGCTCCAGGCGGCAATGTCGCTGCTCTCGCCAGATCCAGACAGCGAAGGCAGCCTCCAACCCCATCCTCGGCGAGATGCTCTCGCGAGTCCATCCACGCAAGGTGGCTCCAGGCCGCGACTTCTTTCCTGTGCGCCGCTCGAACATCCAGGCGCTCCAGGCGCATATGGTGCTCCAGGCGCTTCTCGTTCTAGAGATTGTTCTGCGCGCCCCTTCCATCTTCCAAGCAGAGCTCCGCATCCCTCTACTCTGTACGATGGCGACACACAAACAACCACTGTGCACCTTCACGCAGGGCGGCGCATGACTTTCAGACGGCCCAGGCGGCGGGCCCTCCCGCTCGCCTGCTTCATCACGCCGCCAACAACTCCTCTCTCTCCTCCTTCCGATGCCATCCCTCCTCGCGGCGAGTTTCTGCCGATCTGTATCCTTCAGGCGGCGGCACCTCCACGCGGAAACTCCATCTCTAATCGGGGGGCCCCATCTCCATTCTCTGCGGTGAGATGCGGCGTGGCCTCCAGGCGTGAAGAGCCCAAAGGCGGCGCGATTCCCAGATCTCCCTCGGGGGAGCTTATCAGCGGCAGCAGATGAAGAACCTTCCATCGGGGGAGGCATAAGAAGGGTTCCAATATTGGGAACCCTAAAGGAAAGCGGGCCGCAGAAAAAAAAGGTCCAGACCGTCTAGAAAAAAAAATATCGTTCTCTTGTGGGCTGAAAAAATGAGGGGGCTATTTAAAAAAAATCTTGTAGAGATCCGTGCCCTGTTAGAAAAAAAGGGAATGAGAGAGTTGGGCCCAAAGTGGGCCGTTGGAATTTTTTAAAAAAGAGAGAGAATGTTTTGAGCCTTTTTGGCTGTAATATTAAAAAAAGGGAAAAAAATGGGAGAATTAGAGAAGGCCCGTACAAAGAAAAGCCGTACGTAATTCCAAAAAAAGGGAAAAGACGTACATAGTTAGAAAAAAAATCATGAAAAAAAAGAAAAAGCCGTAAAAAATTGAAACGGTTTAAAAAAATGGGTAAAAAAAATGTTTGGACGGCTTAAAAAAATTGAAGCAAAAGGCCGCATGAAGTTTTGAGAATGTTCATGTTTTTCCCCAATATCTCGTCTTCTCCCAACTTTGTCGATGTTGATTTTTCCAACAAGTATGGGAGAAAGGGGGAGTATATGTAGAGTCACATGCCAGTTTGTCAGATTTTCCAGATTCTCCAAACTCCACAATGCAGGCCATTCAGATTCAGACTCTATAGTTGTTCAGACTCGACGTCAGATGTTTCCGAGTCTCCTGTTTCAGACACGCACATGTATGAGGTCTTTTCAGCTGAGCACGTGTTTGCCATCCTTTGTAGTGGTCCCCATCTTTTCTTGTTTTATCGGCCAGAGTTTTCATGTGAGCCATAGGGACTCCAGAGTAGAGGACTATTCCCTATGCTATGTGGGAAAGGGTTTTCATGTGGTATCATAGGTACTCTAGAGTAGAGTACCATTCTCTGTGCCAGATGGGAGAGACCCAGTTCTCCGACGAGGAGACTTCTTCAAACTCCTTTCTCCAGCGACCGTGGACTCCGATGAGGATTGCACTTCCACGACCTTTTCAGTTCGACCCTTTTCATAGATGGAGCAGTTGTCCACATTATTGTGGCGGGCTAGGGTACTCCGACGAGAAGACTCATTTCCAGTTGCAGTGACTCTGACAGGCGCAGTTCGAAGCACATGTTCTCCGACGAGGAGATTCAACAGATTCACACTCCAGCTCCTTCGTCCTCCTCACTTGCACGGTATGAGAAGCAACATCCTCGACAACGATCGACAGTTGTGCGCGTTGAGTTGATATTGTCTGTAGTGTCCTGTAGCGTGGGTTGAGTTTCTTTCTGTTTGTCCAAGCTGAGCACTGCATGCTCCAGCTTGAGGGGGACTGTTGGAGTATTTGGTTGTGCGCCATATGTATGGGAGATGGATAAATGGATCTCTCCAGGATCCATTTACCCCATCCATGTGTTTAGTCCGACATCTACCAGTGGTGGGACTTGGAGGCTCTGTGGAGGCTATATAAGGAGCCCCAGACCTCCTGTATCCATTGAGAAAATGGAATGTGTTAGAGCCGAGAATAGATTGATGATATTATTCCATGGAGCCCTAGGGTCTCTTATATAGAGAGAAAACCCTTGGGTAAATTACATAGATGTACATAAGATAAATAAGAAATACTCAACGGTACATCACAATATAACATAAACGTCTACACTCCCCCTCAAGATGGAGCATAGATATCAATCATGCTCAGCTTGGAAGAACATCTCTGGAAAGGTCCTCTGAGCAATGGCTTGGTAAATATATCAACAGTCTGGTTTTCTGAACTGACATGTGAAGTGGAAATTAAGCCCTTTTGGATCATGTCTCTGGTGTAGTGACAATCCACCTCAATGTGTTTTGTTCTTTCATGAAAGGCTGGATTATTTGCAATGAACAATGCTGCCTGGTTGTCACATTGAAGCTGCATGGGTAGAGAGACATTTACATCCAAATCTTCCAAGACCGCCCGAACCCACATCATTTCTGCGCTCGCTTGTGCCATGGCTCTATATTCGGATTCAGCACTGGATCTTGCCACAACTATCTGTTTCTTGCTTTTCCAAGAAACCAAAGAGCTTCCTATGAAGACGGCAAATCCTGAAGTAGATTTACGATCCTTTGAACATCCCGCATAGTCTGCATCTGCACAAGCTGAAATAGACAGATCTGTGTCTTTCTTGAATAACAAACCTGTGCCTGGGGAAGACTTCAGATATCTCAATATCATATAGACGGCTTCCATATGAACTTGCCTGGGCTGCTCCATAAATTGACTCACCCGATTTACTGCGTAAGCAATATCTGGACAAGTTGTGGTGATGTATAGAAGATTACCCACCATCTCTCTGTATCTCCTTTTGTCCAACTCTTCGGTATCATTGTCATAAAGCCTCATACTTGGGTCCATAAGCGTGCTCGATGGTCTGCATCCAGCCATTCCTGTTTCTACTAGCAAATCGGTGACATATTTTCTTTGGGTCATCACCATTCCTTGAGCATTTCTTGCAAACTCTATCCCAAGAAAATATCGTATCGTGCCTAGGTCCTTCGTAATAAACTGGCTTCCCAAAAGAGCTTTGATCATCTCAATCTCCTGAGTATCATCTCCTGTAACACGAATATCATCTACATATATCATGACAACGACCGTACCTCTAGGGGTCTTCTGGATAAACAACGAATGATCCGCATTTGACCTCTTGAACCCCTGTTGTTCAATCAACTAGGAAAGTTTCTGAAACCATGCCCGTGGACTCTGTTTAAGGCCATAGATAGCCTTATGAAGTCTACACACCATCTGAGTCTCCCCCTCAGCAGCAAACCCCGGTGGCTGCTGCATGTAGACTTCTTCCTGTAGATCACCATACAAGAAAGCATTCTTCACATCAAGTTGGAAAATAGTCCAGTCACGTACCACAACAACAGATAGTAGAATGCGAAGAGTCGAGTGTCGAGCCACTGGTGAAAATGTGTCCAAATAATCCACCCCATAGGTTTGGGTGAATCCATGTGCTACAAGTCTGGCCTTGTATCGGTCTAGACGCCCGTCTGCATGGTATTTCATTGTAAAGATCCATTTGCAACTCACCACAGATGCACCCGGAGAAATAGGGACTAAAGACCAAGTCCCTCTGGACTGTAAGGCACACATCTCCTCCTCCATAGCTAGACGCCAGGAGTCAATCTTCATGGCTTCTTGATAATTGCGCGGGATGTCCACCGACGAGACGACTGCTGCAAACCTTTCAAATTCACCAGTGAGACGATGAAAGGACAGTTGAGATGCAAGAGGATAGGATGCACATTTCCTCTTCTGCTTCCTATGAGCAATAGGACGATCAAGGTCATCTGTCACTGTACTAGCTGGCGGATCTTCTTCCTGTAGCACAGGTTCCTGCACAGGTGCATTATTTAACCCATCATTAGTGTTAATATTAGAACATACCTGAGGCGTGCTGGATGGTTGACTTGTAGCTTGAGCAGGCCCTGACCTCCTTGTGTAGAACTTAGGAAATGGTAGTACTGGTGGTGGTGGTGGTGTTGTGGACCCAGATTGACCCAGACTTGGAGGTAGGGGTACATAGACATTAGTATCCGTGGATGTGGAGGAAGCTAATCTGTCACATGCAGGGGAGAAGTACATAACATGTTCAAAAAATGTGACATCACCTCTAACATAGTACTTGCCATAAATGGGATCATAGCAACGATATCCTTTCTGTGTCCTGGAGTAACCCACAAAAATACACTTAACAGCTCTAGGAGAGAGCTTGTCAACTCCTGGAGACAAGCGATGAACAAAAGCGACAGTAACAAAGACACGAGGAGTAAGTGAAAACAAATCCTTGTCAGGGAAAAGAACAGAGATAGGGGCCTTTTCTCCAAGAACGGTAGAGGGCATGCGATTGACCAGATAGCATGCTGTGCGTATGGCGTCTCCTCAAAATGCTAATGGTGCACAACCTTGAATAAGTAATGTGCGGGCAATGTCGAGGAAGTGTCGATGTTTTCGTTCTGCAACGCCATTTTGTTGGGATGTATATGAACATGTTGTTTGGTGGATAATCCCCTTTGAAGAAAGAAAACGAGCAAGAGAACGAGTGCAGAACTCCAATGCATTATCCGTGCGCACATACTTGACATTAGATGAAAAAACATTCTGAACTTCATTGATAAGATTTTGCATAACACTTCCTGCTTCAGATTTATTTTTAAGAAGAAAAGTCCAGGAAACACGAGAAAAATCATCTACTACAACCAGATAAAACCTGTACCCCTGATGATCCGGGACACGACTCGGACCCCAAATATCGATATGAAATAACTCGAACGGGGAGCTACTGCTCCGACCTTGACGACTCGGAAAGCTGGAACGATGGTGCTTTCCTAACTGACATGCTTCACACTGAAATGACGAAGAAGGAGATATCTGAGGCAGCAGGTGACGCATTTTCTGCAGCGGTGGTGACCAAAGCGAAGGTGCCAAGTATATGGAGAAACAGATCCCTGAGATTGTAATGAGACACCAACATAGGTGTTCCGTACCAGACGATAGAGGCCATTGTGCTCAGAGCCACAACCAATCACCCTGCCTGTTAGTATGTCCTGAAAAAATGACAGAAGATGGGTCAAATATAGCACGACAGTGCAAATCTTTGGTAATCTGACTGATTGATAATAAATTCATAGAGAATTCTGGTGCATGTAGAACGTTCTGTAAGTGCATGGAAGGCGGCAGAACAGTCTCCCCCTGACCGACAATAGGGGAATGAGTGCCATCAGCTATGAGTACAAAGCGGCCAGGCTGAATAACTCTGTAGGACAGCAGGTTATCTCTATCACGGCAGAGATGATGGGTCGCTCCGGAGTCAACAATCCAACCTGATAGATCATGGTTATGACAAGAGGCAGAAGCACTACCTGAGGTACTGGCAGCAGCAGATGTGGTAGCGGACCTAGAAGCCGCAACGTCAGGTGTATCAGCACCCTCTGATGATGTCTGTGGCATAATGTCTCTAAGCCGTGCCACTAGCTCCTCGAACCTGTGATCGGAAGTAGGCGTGGATGGACCTTGAACATGATCGGCTACACGTGCAGAAGGAGGAAATCCATGCTTGGAATAGCATGTATCCTCGGAATGACCAGTTCGATGACAAAAAGAGCATGTTGGACGCACACGACCTCCTCAGCCACGTCCGCTACCTCCTCGGCCTCGAAAGGAGTACGAACTACCACGTCCTCTGGAGACCGCCATTGCTGACGGAGATGGAGTTGCGGCACTAGAGGGAACGGCGATCCGACTGAGCCTCCTGTAGACTTCCTCCATAGGAGGAATAGTAGCATTGGCGAGGATCTGGGACCGGGCTGCTTTGTATTCTGGATCAAGGGCAGCAAGCAGAACTCCCACCATAGTGACATTGTGAAACGTCTTCTGCTGCTCGGGGGTGGCTGTGAGCGGAATGGTGCTGTATAATTTCTCGAACATCCCACGTAGGGACGTGTATAGAGAATGAAGGGGCCTGTCATTTTGCTTGGTGGTAAAAATATCATGCTGCAACTGCAACATCTTCGTCTCATTCCGCACTTGAGAGTATGTTGTAGCGAGAATATCCCACATCGCCTTGGCGGTGGGTTGATGAAGGACGTCGTTGGCAATCTCCATTGTGAGCGTCCCAGACAGCCAAACTTTTGCATAGGCGTCGTCAGCCTCCCATGAGGCATATATCCCCGTCTTCTCCGGCGGTTCATCTTCGGTAAGAACATGCTTCTTACCACATGACTTCGTAAGACTGAGGAACTGCATAGCCCACAGTTCGTAGTTCGTCCCGTCCATTTTGACGATTGGTGCCGAACCTTTAAAGGCACCTATGGCGGGCATATCAACCTTCTGTTCTGACATATTGCCGGAGAAGATAACTAGGGATGATAGACAAAAGAACTGGTGTCTACCAAGACCTTTGTGGATTCAAGTGCATATGTAGACGTTATGCACTTGAACCCATCGTCGACGCGGGACCGACCGAAGAAGAGGTGCCGCAATGAGCGGCGTTGGTGACGACGAGAGGAGGCTAGGGAAGCCTCAGCGGAAGATAGGTGGCGGGTGAAGGGGCCCAGCGGCGGGAGGAGGGGCCCGACGGTGGGAGGAGGGCCCCGGGGCGGGGCTGGGGGGCGGCTGGAGCCGGTGGAGCGGCTGGCGGTGCCGGCGGAGAGAGGGGGGGGGGGCGGGGGCGGGTGGAGAAAACCCTAGATTAGGGTTTTGGCTCTGATGCCATGTTAGAGCCGAGAATAGATTGATGATATTATTCCATGGAGCCCTAAGGTCTCTTATATAGAGAGAAAACCCTTGGGTAAATTACATAGATGTACATAAGATAAATAAGAAATACTCAACGGTACATCACAATATAACATAAACGTCTACAGAATGTAATATCCGCCCCTTTGAGGGCTTCTCCCGTGGTTTCATCCCGCTCCTTAGGGAGTTGGGTTCCACGTAAAATCCCGTTGTTCTTCTAAGTTTTATTCTTTTTCCATGTTTCGCTTCCGCTTCCTATTTTCTAACAGCTTCAACCAAATTCATGCTTTTTTTCGTCTTAGATGTTCTTTAGGTCAAGGTTTTAAGCATCAATTTTTAACTCATGAAAAAAATATTGAAAAGAGCCAAAATGGCTCAAATAGGTCGAATTTCGTGATCTCATGATTGTATAAGTTAATGCATGTGTAGATATTTACATTGAGGCCCATTTTTTAGTTATCTTATTCATACATAAAAAAATTGCACAAAGTTAATGTGCAGCAACTTGTTACAGAAAATCAGAGATTTGGTTGAGACGTGTGGGACTTGAGGAAAGTTGTAACTTGAGAATAGAATCAAGTTCTTTAATGTTTTCTTACAAGTCCAAATGAAGGTGGGCATATCAGATATTTAAGATTAATATAAAATTGACTTGAGGAGATCGATTAAATGTGTTGTATTTTGGTAAACCACGTTAAAAATCTTTGAACTTGGACCCCAATATTCATTAAGGTCTCTATGAATACCCCAATTTGATTGTTGTCTTTTTTACATAAACCATCACTCATGTTCACATTCCAGCAAACTAGATTTCATTGTCTGAATTATAAATATTGATTATACTCGAATCGGCAAGTCTAATCACTTTTCATTATTAGAGCATGGTAAGCCACATGACTTCTAGCCAAAAACCAGAAGATGGCTATTGGAGGTCAGGGGAAATCCAAATTTAATTAAATTAATACATATAATGAAGATAGGAAAAAAGGCATAAGTGATTAACCATACTCGCAAGCCATCATCTCCCCACACCCACTGCATCCCATGAAGACCACATGTTTATAAATGAATGTACTTGATGAGGGTGGAAAACATAGCTCGAGAAAAAAACTCATGCCTCCAACGAGGTAGAGCAGGTCCATATCCAAATATAAGTAAACGGATCTGAGCACGAGCAGAAGTTTGTGTCCGAAGGAGGCATGCTGGAAAGGGCACATCAACTCCTCCGGTGAATGAGCTTCTCCGGCATCTCATATTGTAAGGTGTAACACAAACCTTAACGAGATCCAGACTATAGTAAAAAGTCCTCGAACTAGGTGGCAACTAAATAAAAAATAAATAATACTTAGAGAAACTAGTTATACATTTTAATTATGTTAAATATATAATTATATCTAATACATGTATTCTTATAAGGAAAATGGGGCTGCCCCATGGGGGAGCTAACTTGGTTCCCCTCCATTTTCCCTATTTTTTATTTTTTTGAAAAATAAATCTGTGGAAATTCATTACTATATCCCTATATTATATCATTCAAGTTTCGAAACAAAGGCTCCTACGACATCCATCTAGACAATCGTTTTTTAACGGTAGCAGGATTGTTGAAATCGACCCCGTCATGATGGAGGCCATAGGAGTCTATTTCATGCAAAATTTGAATACGTAATATGGGGATATAGTTATGAAAATCCATAGAAATATTTTTCAAAAAAAATTGTAAAAATAGGGCGAAGGGAGCCAAGTTCACTCCCTCCAGGGGTAGCCCCATTTTACCCATTCTATTATATATATATATATAGAGAGAGAGAGAGAGAGGGTCGATCTTGTAAGATGGGATTTTTGTGAGATGGTGAGATAGGAAATTCTGGACCACTAGATTCTGTCTTCTCTCATGATTTTCTCTCTCCTGGTTGAAACTAGTGATCCAGAATTTCCCATCTCACCATCTCACAAAATCCCATCTCACAGGATCAGTTCTATATGTATGTATACGGTCACTAGTCAACAAAATTAAAGCACTATTGAGCTTCAATCAAATCTTGTGCATCTTTTGTATTTTCAGAATGATATATGTACTTTGATGCAACAAGAAATTGAAAGCAAAAATAGGTGTGACGACCCTACCTAAAGTGGGATAAGGCTTTGCAATTTTTTTTAAAATGAGGCGTGACGTCGAGGAGATGCCCATCCAGGGAATCTTCTGAAAGACCGAGGTTGATAGAACAGTTCCTCGATATTGATTTTGGTCCTAGTGTTTCGCAAGTTTAGTGTGACTCATATTTGATCAATTTAGTGTTAATTTGGACAAAGTCAAGATGCACAAATTACATGTGTAATTCAAAAAAGAAGTGGCAATGTATCATAACTTCTATTTAATCATGCTAGTTGAAGTATTTTTTTTAGAAAAGAGACCTTAGAAAAATTGAGATGGAGCTTTGACATTTATGTCCAAATATTTGTTTTAATTAGTCAACCGGACTTGTCGGACCAACTATTGGTTGACTATTTATTATTCAGTCGGTCATCCCCCTCGTACCTCATAGTCGGACCGACTAGTCGGTCAACATTTGCAACACTGCTAAGAATCAAGGGTAGTTGCAACATAATCATATTGCAAGTCATGCATCCAACAACTCCACATTTGGATTCTGGGGGCAAGAATGGAGGTTGGACATGCGACATGTGATGGATCAATGTGCGAAAGGAAACTGTTCCAGATAAAAAGCAACCACATGGATCAATGTGCGAAAGGAAACTGTTCCAGATAAAAAGCAACCACGGTCGTTTCTTAAAATAGGCAAGGGCATGACTTGAATAGGAAGAACAATTGTTGTCAACATCACAGATTACACTCCCATAATAGCTCACTGATAGTGTCCTCTGACCTCTCGAGTACCAACTAAGATATGCCATAAAGATGCTCCCAAGGATGGAAGGACGAGCAACATAAGGGCATGTTCTTGCCTAATGTTATTAGCTATTTGTATAGTTTTTGTGCTTTCTTATTTTATGTCATCTTGGGGCTCCTGCGCTATGCAATTATTGCTTGAGATGGCTTCCTCGTCATCCTCCTTTATATCCTGTAGAGATAGTTATTATTATTATGTTATGTACCTGTTTGTTATTTCTTTATTTTCTCTGGACTACTTTGTACTTTACCCTTAAGGCCTCTCCCTATATAAGAGAGCCTAGGGTTTCTCTGAATAATCAATCTCTATTTTTCTCCCAACATGGTATCAGAGCCCAAGCCCTAGGGCTCTCTCTCTCTCCCCACCCGCCACCCTCTCCTCTCTCTCCTCATCTTGCCGCCGCCGCCGGCTTCCCACCTCCCCAGCGGTTCCCACACCCGCCGCCAGCCCCCCAGCGGTTCCCACACCCGCCACCAGCCCTCCCAGCCCGCCGTCAACCCCCCAGCGGCACCCAGTCCCGCCGCCAGCACCTTCGGCGGCCTCCTGCTTCCGCCACTAGCCCCTCGGTGGCCACCTACTACCGCCACCAACCCTAGGTGGCCTCCTAGTCCCGTCGTCATCACCATCAGGCGACCGTAGCCGACCTTCCGGCGCGACGTGCCCTAGCCGATCCTTGGCGATCCTAGCATGCTCGTACTCGTCTCTTCCTCCGAATAGATGGATTTGAGTGCGTAACGTCTACATACGCACTCGAATCCTATGCAGTCAGTGTAGACACCTATCACTTTGTCTACAAACCCTAGTTCTTCTCCAGCGGCAATATATCAGAGTCGAAGGTTGATATGCCCTCCATAGACGCATTCAAAGGTCCTGCGTCAATAGTCAAGATAGACGGGTCGAATTATGAGCTCTGGGAGATGCAGTTCATGAGCCTCATGAAGTCGAATGGTAAGAAGCATATTATCGAGGATGAGCCAGCATAGAAGACGGGGATATATGCCTCGTGGGAGGCTGATGATGCCTATGCAAAGGTCTGGTTGTCAGGTACATTGACGATGGAGATTGCCAACGATGTCCTCCATCAGCCCACTGCCAAAGCGATGTGGGATATCCTAGCTGCTACATATTCGCAGGTGCGAAATGAGATCAAGATGTTATAGCTTCAGCATGACATATTCACGATGAAGCAGAACGGTTGACCCCTTCACTCTTGAGGGGGATGTTTGAGAAGTTATACAGTACTATCCCACTCACAGCGACTCCTGAACAGCAGAAGACATTTCGGAATGCCACCATGGTGGGCGTTCTACTTGCGGCCCTTGACCCTGAATATGACACCGCCCGTTCTCAAATCCTAGCCGATGCAGTTATTCCTCCAGTGGAGGATGTTTACAGGAGACTCAGTCGCATTAACAGTTCCCTCCAGTTCCTCTACTCCACCCCCATCGGCGATGGCAGTTTCACGTGGGAGAGGTGACCTGTCTTCAGGTCGTGGACGTGGACGTGGACCTCAGGGAAGGGGTGGTCGCTTTAGTCAGCCATGTTCCTATTGTCACCACACAGGACACTCGGAGGAGACATGCTATTCTAAGCATGGGTTCCCAGCATCGGCACGTGTTGCAGAGCACTCTCAGTCCTAGTTGACATCTGCTGCAGATAATCATTTTGAGGAACTTGTGCACGTCTCCGCGATATTATGCCACAATCACCTGGTGATTCGTCTGGTGGACCCTCAGATGTTGCTGCTACAGCCTCCGCCAGTTCATTTGCTGCTGCTAGTACCTCAGGTAGATATACTGTATTTACACCGTCTCATGATATCTCTGATTGGATTATAGATTCGGGTGCCACACATCATCTCTGCCGAGATCGAGATAGACTTGAGTCCTACAGGGACATTCCTCACGGCCGCTCAGTGCAGATCGCAGATGGTACTCATTCCCCCCTTGTTGGACAGGGGGAGGTCTTCCTATCCTCCACTATGCATCTACAGAATGTCCTACATGCTCCCGAGTTCTCGATGAATCTGTTATCTATTAGTCAGATTACGAAGGATTTGCATTGTCGTGCTATTTTTGACCCGTCTTCTCTTATTTTTCAGGACATACTAACGGGCAGGGTGATTGGTTGTGGCTCTGAGCAGAATGGTCTCTATCGGCTGGTTCAGAATTCCTATGCTGGTGTCTCCTCTCATTATGCCGGACCAGTTTCTCTGTACATCTGGCATCTACGTTTTGGTTACCTCCCGCTCCAGAAAATGCGCCATCTTCTACCTCAGATCTCTCCCAGTTCGTCCTTTCGCTGTGAAGCATGTCAGTTGGGAAAGCATCATCGGTCGAGCTTTCCTAGTCGTCAGAGTCGGAGCAGTAGCTCCCCATTTGAGTTGTTTCATATAGATATATGGGGTCCAAGTCGTGCACCTGATCATCAGGGGCACATATTTTTATCTAGTGGTAGTGGATGATTTCTCTCGTGTATCTTGGGTCTTTCTTTTGAAGAATAAATCTGAAGCAGGAGATGTGATCAAGAATTTAATTAATGAAGTGCACAATGTTTTCTCTTCTATTGTCAAATATGTTCATACGGATAATGCCCTAGAATTTTGCACACGGTCCCTGTCTCAATTCCTTTCATCAAAGGGCATTATTCACCAAACCACTTGTGCGTATACATCTTAGTAGAATGGTGTGGCGGAAAGAAAGCATCGCCATCTCCTTGATATTACTAGAACCTTGTTGATTCAGAGTTGTGCTCTTATTTCTTTCTGGGGGGATGCTGTTTTTACCGCGTGTTATCTGGTCAATTATATGCCATCCTCTGTTCTTGGTGAGAAAATACCTCTTTCTATCATTTTTCCTGACAAGGAATTATTCTCACTAACTCCACGTGTCTTTAATACTGTGGCATTTGTTCATCTTCTATCTCCTGGACTTGACAAACTCTCTCCTAGAGCGGTCAAGTATGTCTTTTGTTGGTTATTCTCGGACTTAGAAGGCTATCGGTGTTATGATTCTGTAACAAGAAATACTTCGTTAGTGCGGATGTCACATTCTTTGAGTATGCTATGTATTTTTCTCCTGCAGGTGATAGGCTGGCACCATCCACTACCAATGATGATATCTATGTTCCTCCACCACCCTACTTGGAGTTCACCTGAGTCTCCTCCTGTGCCTTCACCACCACCACCTCCACCTCCACCTCTTCCACGACCTCCCATCTCACCTCTACCAAAATTCTATACGCGTCGGTCAGGTCCTGCTCAGGCTATACGTCAGCCACCCATCTTGCCTCAGGTATGTTCAGATGGCATTACTACTGACGGGTCAGATATGGTACTTGTGCAGGATTCTTCATTGCAGGAGGAAACTAGACCATCCAGTACAACAAAAGATGATCTTGATATTCCGATTGCTATCCGGAAGCAGAATCGGATGTGTGCCTCTTATCCATTTGCTTCACAGGTGTCGTTTCACCGTCTCACTGGTGATTTTCAGAGATTTGCTGCAGCCTTGTCTTTCGTGGATATACCACGGGACCTACCAGGAGGCTATGAAGATTGATTGCTGGAGATTAGCTATGGAAGATGGAGATGCGTGCATTGCAGTCTCGTGGCACATGGTCTTTGGTTCTTGCTCCTCCCGATGCATCTATTGTGAGTTGTAAGTGGGTCTTCACAGTCAAATATCATGCAGATGGCAGTTTGGATCGGTACAAAGCACGTTCGGTCGCGCGTGGTTTTACACAAACCTATGGCGTGGGACAACATGGATACTTTCTCTCCTATGGCTCAACATTCTACCCTTCGCATTCTCTTATCTGTGGTCGTGGTTCGTGACTGGAGTATATCTCAACTGGATGTCAAGAATGCATTCTTGTATGGGGATCTGCAGGAGGAAGTCTACATGCAGCAGCCTCCTGGGTTTACTGCTGAGGGGGGAGAAGCATATGGTGTGTAGACTTCACAAGGCAATTTATGGCCTCAAACAGAGTCCAAGAGCGTGGTTCCAGATGCTTTCCAATCTTATTGAGCAACAGGGATTCAAGAGGTCAAATGCAGACCACTCATTGTTTGTTCAGAAGTCATCGACATGTACGGTTGTTATCATGGTCTATGTTGATGACATTCTAGTTACAGGAGATGATATTCAGGGCATAGAAAGGGCGAAGGCGTTCCTAGACCGTCAGTTCGTTACGAAGGATCTTGGAACCCTAAGATATTTTCTGGGGTTGGAATTTGCCAGGAATGCACAGGGTTTGGTGATGACCTAATGGAAGTACATTACAGACTTCTTGACTGAGACAGGCATGGATGGATGCAAACCATCAAGTATTCCCATGGATCCAAGCATGAAGTTCTATGATGGTGATACTGCTGAAGTGGATAAAAGGAGATATAGAGAAATGGTGGGTAAGCTCTTTTATATTACCATAACTCGACCTGATATTGCCCTTGCAGTAAGCAGGGTGAGTCAATTTATGGAGCAACCAAGACAAGTTCATATGGATGCTATACACATGATACTGAGGTATCTGAAGTCTCCTCCAAGTTCAGGGTTGCTGTTTAGGAAGGGCACAGTTTTGTCTATCTCAGTGTGTGCAGACGCCGATTATGCAGGATGCCCTAAGGATCGAAAATCAACCTCAGGATTTGCAATTTTTGTTGGAAGCTCTCTGGTTTCTTGGAAAAGCAAGAAACAAACGGTTGTGGCAAGGTCCAATGCTGAATCCGAATATAGGGCCATGGTGCAAGCCAGCACGGAAATGATGTGGGTTCAATCTGTACTGGAAGATCTACATGTAGCCATGCCTCTACCCATGCAGCTTCAGTGTGATAATCATGCAGCCTTGTTCATTGCCAACAATCCAGCGTTTCATGAAAGAACCAAGCATATTGAAGTTGACTGCCATTACACTAGAGACTTGATCCAGAGAGGATTGATATCTACAACTCATGTGAGCTCAGCGGATCAGACTGCAGATGTTTTCACCAAGCCGTTGCTCAGAGGACCGTTTCAGAGATGTTCATCCAAGCTGAGCATGATCGAAATCTATGCTCCACCTTGAGGGGGAGTGTAGAGATAGTTAATTATTATGTTATGTACCTGTTTGTTATTTCTTTATTTTCTCTGGACTACTTTGTACTTTACCCTTAAGGCCTCTCCCTATATAAGAGAGCCTAGGGTTTCTCTGAATAATCAATCTCTATTTTTCTCCCAACATATCCTATATATGGGAGAAGCCCTTCCAATGGGGGTTGGTTCACGCAACCAACTGCCAACAAAAGAGAGAAAATGCGTGTTCTTCCGAAAGGTTGACTTGTCTGTGTGAGTGAGAGGGTTGTAGGTGTCCATAATTCTACATCATTTATTTTGCAAAGTGAAGGACCAAACCCTCCTAGGATGTATGTCTCTTCCTTGGTGAACCTAACAAATTCTGTGTTCGCTATTGCACTTTGGTAAATATACGCTATTGTGCAATTCCTCTCATCTTGATGATTGAGGAGCATGTTTCTTCCACCACACACCTACTATATGGCTACATGGTCTATCCTGTGGAGTCCCCTACTAAAGTCAAGATAGCAATAATGAGGGGCTCCAATTTAACTTACCAACAAGGCAATTTGTTGAAGGGTATTGCTTAATTAGAGATGATGACTTTCAAGGAGGATTTAGAAATCGTCGCATTGCATCCAAATCATCCATATCACCACGAATGTTTTGGCCATCTCAAAATAGCAAGAAAGAAAAGAAATGGTCATTTCCATGATGTTATGTTCCAATGCCGTATGGTGTCCTGCTTTCCGTAATGGATGCGAGAACCTATGCTGGGAGGAATGGTTCACCCATGGATACTCGACTTCTTCTCGTACCCACTGTGCTAAAGGATGTTGAGAACATGTACTCAATGTCTTCAATTTTCGATGCACAGAAACAATATCTCAACTCAGAATCTGACACCCATCATCACTTATTCCCAATCTTAGTTACGGTTGTACACTCCGAGTAGCTTTTTCCTCCTATCTATTTGTAGGGCGACTCTATCTCTCGGATAGCTCTTTCCACTATCGGAGGGAACCCGCTCTAATATATTTTGTAATTGTGGAGAAGAGAATGAATTCTGTTTACTCCACGAGTCTAAGGTCTCTTATATAGAGAGAAACCCTAGAGAGCAAAAAAGAAGAAAATACATATATGACCAAGAAGGGTTACATGACTCAAATAAAATAGAAAACACAATAACTCTAACACTTCCCCTTAAGTTGGAGCATATATGTCGATCATGCTCAACTTGGAAATCAAACACGAGAGGTGCTTCTTCGGTAGTTCCTTCGTGAAGATGTCTGCAAGTTGAAGTTGCGTAGAGATGTGTGGAGTGGTGATCTTTCCTTTTCGTATTGCATCACGAATGAAGTGACAATCAACCTCAATGTGTTTGGTCTGCTCATGGAAAATGTGCTTGATGGCGATGTACATAACAGACTTGTTGTTACTGTATAAAGGTATGTGGGTAGCAACTGAAAGTTCAAGTTCATGTAGAAAAGAGCCAAGCCATGTGATCTCACATGTGGCTTGGGCCATTGCCCTATATTCTGCTTCTGCACTTGATCTAGAGACTATTGTCTGCTTCTTGCTTCACCAAGTAATCAGGTTGCCCCTAACGAGCATGGCGTAGCATGTAGTGGATTGATTGTCCTCAAGCGAACTGGCATAGTCAACATCTGTATAGGCAGAGACATCAGTGTGACCATTGACCCTGTAGAAGAGTCCACATCCGGGAGATTCCTTACATATCAAAGGATCAGAAGAAATCCTACGAGAGAAATTCCTAAGTAGTACCTTGGATTTACTTAAATCCCTAGGTACTACGAAATGTTTTTTTTATCTGGGGGCTATAGTGGTGTCGCATATTCCATAGTCGTATCACATCTTCGATATGCGTTTTCTATATCGCATAATAAACATGCGATAACATAAAACTCCCTCGAAAATTTGCGGAACATGCGATATTTGAGCAACTTCCAGGGAGTTTCACATAACTCGCATGTTGAACATGCGCTATATGAACAACTTCCTGTAATATTTCCAGGTAAGACGCATGTTCAAAATGCGCTATGTAAGCAACTTCCTATAACATTTCCAGGAAGTTTCACGTAACACGCATGTTGAACATGCGCTGTGTGAGCAACTTCCTGTAATTTTTCCAGGAAGTTTGAAATAAGTCGCATGTTGAACATACGCTATGTGATCAACTCCCTGTAATATTTCCTGGAAGTTTCAAGTAAGTCGCATGTTCAACATGCGCTATTTGAGCTACTCCTTGGATATGCAATATTTATAAGAATATTTCCAGGAAGTTTCAAGTAAGTCGCATGTTCAACATGCGCTATGTGTGTTACTCCTTGGATATGCAATATTCACGTAAATCCGCAAGTTGAACATGAATATTCGAGCAACTTCCTGCATACACAATATTTCCATGGCATTTTGATCCACAAATTCGCATAACTGACTGATTCACAAACACATTCACATTCACATAAATTATATATTGATGCACATGCACATTTACATAATTGACTAGATTAAAGCTTATAAATAAAATTGTCCACAATGATGCACATTATCATAATTGACTCCCATGAACAACTTTATATTTAGTACAACTTAGAAGTTTACAACTCAACGCCTTCTTCTCCGTTGATATGTCCTTGTTGTATCATGCGGATCAAAGGGTAACAAACGACTTGTCTCATCTATCATACTTATTTGCGAGGGTCCTGAACCATCTTCCTCAAATGTTGGCATTGGTGACGGTGTCAGCGTGCAGTAAATGGGTTGCGTTTCTCTAGCATCCATGCCCTACCTCATCGGTACCCGCGGTGTTGGCATGGCGTCACGTGATCACTCGACAGTTGGTGTGACGAACTGGCTCTCCAATTCGGTAGATGCAAGATCTTCATATGCCTCCGTGTCTTCCTCGTCCACAGGCACGACGGACGGTTCATGCGATATTCCCTTACCTCTTCCTCTCCCTCTAGCCCTTCCTCGCCTAGCCTCTGCCTGAGCCTGGTCAGCATGCTCCTCGTGTATCGTGAGTGCATCTGCAAATCGGAATGCCAACTATTGCTCCATTTCTGCCTTTGCTTGTAGCGCAATCTCCCGACACTCCTCGTGTCCGGTATCGTATATGCGTCCCCACGCGGCGAGCTGCATCAAAAAGAATAATACATAGTGGTTAATTTTACGGATACTTCTTGGAGCAAATTAAAACAAAATAGATCATGATACTTACGTTGCTTGCCAAAGTTGCTCCTAACCGACCAATAAATCTTCTCGTAATCATCCTATACTGTAGAGATATATTTTACGTTATACAGTTATGTTATTTTGTATTGTTTCTAATTTTCTTTCTTCTTATGAACTCTTTATGTAATTTACCCATAGGCATTTCTCCTATATAAGAGAGTCTAGGGTTAGTGGAATAAACAATTCTCTTATTTCTTCCAACATGATTTCAGGGCGGCGGTCATAGACCAGAGCTCTCGTGCCCTAACCCTAGCCCCACCACCAAGCCTCTGCGACGCCACCTCCCAGCCCTGCGTACGCCTAGCCCCTGCATGCACACGCGAGCTGCCGAGCGCCGCCACCTCCCAGCCGCACGAGCACACGACCGCGCGTGCTCCCAACCTCACACGCACGGCATCTCGGTTCCTCGCATACTTGTGCACAACGTGTCCCTGGCGTCATGCGTGATCGCGCACGGTCCTTAGATCCTCTCCTGCGTGCCCACTTGCTCCAGCACGCACCTGCGTGCACTGCTGCGTGCCCATTGCTGCCCAGGCCAACGCCGTCTAGGCCTCGCCGTTGCCTAGGCCACTCCCGCCGAGTCCTCTCCTTGATGGGTTTGGTTGCTTGAGTCTACACATGAAATCGAACCCGTGAATGTCAGTATAGACAAAAGTCTATCAACTCTACAACCCTAGTCTTCTATTATCATCATGTCAGAAAGAAAAGCAGATGTTCCCTCCACAGGCACCTTCAGAGGTCCTGCGCCTATTGTGAAAATGGATGGATCAAACTATGAACTGTGGGCTATGCAGTTCATGAGTATGATGAAGTCTACCGGTAAGAAACACATTCTTACCGAGGAAGAGCCTGCTGAGAAGACTGGGGTTAACGCCTCATGGGAGACAGACGATGCATATGCCAAGGTTTGTCTATCAGTTACATTAGCAATTGAGATTGCTAATGATATTGTCTATCAGCCCACTACAAAAGCAATGTGGGATATTCTTGCTGCGATGTATTCACCAGCTAAGAACGAGACGAAGATTTTACAGCTCCAACATGATATCTTCACCATCAAATAGAATGGACGTCCATTACACTCGTTATATACATCCCTACGTGGGATGTTTGAGAAGATGTATAGCTTTATGCCTCTCACGTCTGCTCCTGAGCAGCAGAAGACCTATAGGAATGCCACCATGGTTGGTGTATTCCTAGCAGCACTTGATCCAGAATACGAGGCGGCACGGTCTCAGATACTGGCAGACTCTACTATTCCTCCTATGGAGGAAGCTTTTCGCAGACTCAGTCGTATAACTGTTCCATTTTCTGCTACAAATCCAACATCCTCAGCAATGGCAGCATCCCGAGGTTGCTGTGGTTCCTCTTCATTCCGTGGATGTGGACCTCAAGGAAGGGGAGGTCGTGTTCGCTAACGATGTACTTTTTGTCATCGCCCTGGACACACTGAGGATACATGCTACTCCAAGCATGGATTCACGGCTTCTGCACGAATGGCTGAACAGATTGTGCCTCCAGCTGCTTTCTCTTTAGAGCAACGCTTTGATGATCTTGTAGCTCGTTTAAGGGGTATTATACCTCCTTCTGTTCTTGTGATATCTTCACCACTATCCGAGAGTCATCCAGATGTTGCGGCTTCGGCCTCCTTTAGTATCTCAGGTAGTACTTATGCTCTCACTAGCAGTAGTGGATCTAATACTATGGAGTGGATTATGGACTCCGGTGCTACTCATCATCTGTGTTGAGACAGGGGTCAACTTTTAGCTTACAGCCAGGTTTCTCCAGGACGCACTGTGGTTATTGCAGATGGAACACACTCCTCGATTACTGGTCAGGGAGAGATTAGCTTGACACCTTCTAGGCATCTAAAGAATGTGTTGCATGCACCTGATTTCTCTATGAATTTGTTATCGATTAGCCAAATTACGAAGGATTTACATTGTCGAGCCATTTTTGATCCATCTTCTGTTATTTTTCAGGACATCCTTACGGGCAACGTGATTGGTCATGGTCGTGAGCAGGGGGATCTCTATTGCCTTGTTTTTTTTTGAGGCTCTATTGCCTTGTTCGCCCTCCATATGCCGGAATCTCCTCTTTATCTGCTGGACATGTTTCTCTATTTATGTGGTACCTGCGCTTTGGTTATCTCCCGCTTCAGAAGTTATGTCGTGTTCTTCCCCAGATTTCACCTCACATGTCCTTTCAGTGTGAGGCTTGTCAGTTGGGAAAGCATCATCAATCTACCTTTCCCCGTCGTCAGAGTCGGAGTAGTACCTCCACTTTGAGTTGTTTCATGTTGACATTTGGGGTCCGAATCGTGTCCCTGATCATCAAGGGCACATATTTTATCTTGTCGTTGTTGATGATTTTTCTCGGTTGTTATGGGTATTTTTATTAAAGAATAAATATGAAGCTGGAAATGTTATCAAAAATTTCATAAATGAAGTTCGTAATGTCTTTTCTGCTCCTGTGAAAATTGTGAGGACTGATAACAATGTTCACTAAATCGGCCGCATGGGCCGCATATGCGGCCGCATATGCCCGCGCAGCATGCTGAACGCACCGATTACGTGAATCAGTGCATTATGCGCCCTACCCGCATATACCCTGCATATCCTGCATATGCCCGCATACTGCTCCAGCAGCTCCAACTTTTCAATCTTCTCATTCAGGTCCGTAATTCCATAACTCTACCTCTTCCTTCATTCTATTGTAAGAATATGACATGCATTTGTATACAATTGCAATGGATTATACCATTATGTATATGCAATGTTTTATGGTTTCCTCATGTATTGTTTTCACGAGTATATGCAATATATCGTCGAATATTTTTATATATGCCGATCGTGGTTTTGCTCATTTAGTGCATGTATGTGTAACTTCTGTTATCATGAATCATCTAATTTCTGAAGTTTTTATGGTAAATATTTTTTGTGATTAAATATGATGCAATTAAAAGCATATAAACACCCATCCAACATGAATCATTTTCATAGATCTTTTTTAACTCCACTTAGATACATAAATTTAGTGGTAATGTTATTAATATATATTTATTTTTAAATTAAAAATTAGAAAATCGCGTAGAATCGCATATACCCCGCATATGCCCTCGCATACCGCTTATTCAGTATTCGGTGACCTGTCAGAATGCATACGCATACTGCTTTCCAGAACCTTGACTGATAATGCCTTGGAATTTTGTACCAACTCTCTCTCTAGTTATTTTTCAACCCAAGGTATTATCCACCAAACAACCTTTGCCTATACTTCCAACCAGAAATGGGGTTGCAGGGAGAAAACATCGTCATTTGCTTGATGTCATTAGGACTCTTCTCATACAGAGTCGTGTTCCTCATTCTTTCTGGGGAGATGCCGTTCTTACGACATGCTATCTTATCAATCACATGCCATCATCTTGGGTGAGAAGATTCCTTTCTCTGTGGCTTTTTCTGAAAAGGAATTGTTCTCACTTACCCCTCGTGTGTTTGGCTTGGTTGCCTTTGTCCACCAGCTATCTCCAGGTATTGACGAGCTCTCTCCTAGAGCTGTCAAATGTGTCTTTGTCGGGTACTCCAGGACACGAAAAGGGTACCGATGTTATGATCCACTGTGCAGGAAATATTATGTTAGTGCTGATGCTACATTTTTTGAGTTATGTACTTTTCTCCTTCCAGTGATAGGTTGATGTCGTCTGATACTGATGACTCCATATATATGCCACCTCCTCCACCATCACCATAACCATCTTCGGCACTAACACCATCTCCACCACCACCACCACCTCTGCCTACACCATCCTCCCTTCCCACTACAGTTCATGTTCCACCATTGCCACATCACTATACCCGTCGGCCTGCGCCTGCTCATGGTCATCGCTCATCATCTAGCTCACATGAGATATGTTCTGAGAATATTTCTAATGATGGATCTAATGGTTTGCCTGAGCATGCTTCGTTACATGGGACAGATGAGGAGGCTACTGATTTAGATCTACCTATCGCGCTTCGGAAACAAAAGCGAAGCTGTGCGTCATATCCTATAGCATATGTTGTTTCTTTTGATCGTCTGCATGGTGAATACATGAACTTTGCTCTTTTCTTATCTGCTTTAGACATTCCACGGAATTACCATGAGGCTTTACATGATGGTAGATGGCGCTTAGCTATGAAGGAAGAAATGGCGGCTCTTCAGTCGAGAGGTACCTGGAGTCTTGTTCCTTCTCCTACGGGTGTGTCTACAGTTGGCTGCAAATGTGTGTTCACAGTCAAACAAAATGCAGATGGTAGCATCGATAGATATAAGGCACGCCTAGTTGTACGAGGATTTACACAGACATATGGGGTGGATTATCTTGATACATTTTCATCTGTTGCTCGTCATTCCACCTTACGGGTTCTTCTATATGTTGTTGTTATTCAGGATTGGCCATTGTTCCAGTTAAATGTCAAGAATGCATTCTTATATGGTGATCTTCAGGAGGAAGTCTACATGCAACAACCACTTGGTTTTGCTGTTGAGGGGGAGTATTCACAAGTGTGTAGACTTCATAAGACGATCTATGGCCTTAAGCAGAGTCCTAGAGCTTGGTTCCAAAAGCTTTTAGAGCTGTTTGAAAACAAGGGTACAAACGTTCCAATGCAGATCATTCCCTCTTTATACAGATAACATCTAGAGATATGGTTGCAATTATCATATATGTTGATGATATACTCATTACAGGAGATGATATACAAGAAATCAAGAGGACAAAAGAAATGTTGGGTCGTGAGTTTGTCACCAAAGACCTTGGAGTCCTTAGATATTTTCTGGGACTGGAATTTGGCAAGAATCAACAAGGACTCGTGATGACTCAAAGGAAATATGCCACTGACTTACTGAGTGAAACATGAATGCTTGGATGTCGGCCTGCCAGTACACCTATGGATCCAAGTATGAAACTACAGGATGATGATATTGACGAAGTGGATAGGAGGAGATAAAGAGAACTAGTTGGTAAACTTCTTTATGTTACCATTACTAGACCCGATATATCCTTTGCTGTTAGTCGGGTGAGTCAATTCATGGAGCAACCACGTCATGTACATATGGATGCTATACATATGATACTCAGGTATCTTAAATCATCTCCAGGTGCAGGACTATTATTTAAGAAAGGCAAAGAGATCACTATCTCAGCATGCGTAGATGCAGATTATGCAGGATGTCCTAAAGATAGGAAGTCCACCACTGGATTTGCTGTATATGTTGGGGATTCTCTCGTCTCATAGAGAAGCAAGAAGCAAACTGTTATAGCAAGATCCAGTGCAGAGTCTGAATATAAGGCGATGGCCCAGGTTATTACAGAAATGATGTGGGTTAAAGCTGTTCTCGCTGACCTATATATAGATGTGCTACTTTTTGATGGCACTGGAATGTGACAATCAAGCTGCTATATTTATTGCAAATAATCCAGCATTTTATGAACGAACCAAGCACATTGAGGTTGATTGTTACTTTATACGAGATATGATTCAAAAGGGTTTTATCTCCACATCTCATGTCAGCTCAAAGGACCAGACCGCATATATTTTCACCAAGGCCCTACTTAGAGGACCATTCCAAAAGTGCTCGTCCAAGCTGAGCATGATCGACATCTATGCTCCATCTTGAGGGGGAGTGTAGAGATATATGTTATGTTATACGGTTGTATTATTTTGTACTGTTTTTCATTTTCTTTCTTCTTATGAACTCTTTATATAATTTACCCATAGGTGTCTGTCCTATATAAGAGAGCCTAGAGTTAGTGGAATAAATAATTCTCTTATTTCTTCCAACATATACCAATCTACGTAGGCTGGACTCGCGAAGATCCCCTTGGATTGGTCGAGAGCAACTCTATACGTCTGATCATCCCACTCTCTTATCTGCACCCACTGTTTGGACCTGCAATCAACATATACCCTTCCCCTCAAGTCGATGGCGTAGAGGTCCGCGAAGGTAAAACAAGGGCTAGGAATGTCTTAGCGGCTGTCAAATTGACGAAGAAATCGGTTCGGGAAATAATATTCCACAATGTGGAAATATATCAATGGTACGCTTACCCTCCAAATACTCTCTCCCTCAAGACAGTAGGCAGGTAAATGTGCAAGGATGTCATCATTATACGGTGTTCACAACACCTGCACGGGAAATTGATATGTAATTTAGTGGTTGTTTTTTCAAAAATTGAAGTAATGAGTAGTTTCATATTTACCTGCTCCGGTGATTGCATGTTGAAAGCGTCGCGGTATGGTCTCACGATGTGGGTTGGCTGTCGACGATGCGCGAATGCCGCTGCCTAACGGACGCCCGCGTCACTATCTTGATTCCCTAATTACAGGAACAAATGTGTGGAAATGTTCCCACCCCACAACTGAAGCAATATGATCGAGCCTCCAATTTCCTCGATCGCCATATCCGCCGCTAAACAGAGATGCATGTATAGATATGCAAGTACTGCGGATCCCCAGCTCACCACCTCGGAGTATTCTAGATCTTGCAGATGTGGAAGCGCAATAAGGGAAACCAATGACCCCGACTTGTCCGTGAATAACACACCACCCAGTAACTGTAGAATGTATGTACGAGCATGCCTCTGTAAGACCACCTCCTCAGCATCTGGTGGTAATTCTGCGAAATGTGTGAATAACCAGCTCGCTAATACCCTGCTGCCAACGATCTCAGAAGGAAGACGCCTGACACCCAGAAGCTGCTCGCATGTATCGGCCCACGTAGCTCTGGGTGTGGTCTCTCTTGTAAACACAGGTCCATCAATTCTTAACCCCAAGATGAATGCGATGTCCTGCAACGTGATAGACATCTCCCCACTAGCCATGTGAAAAGTATGTGTTTTGGGTCTCCAGCGCTCCACCAAAGCTGTTACTAAATGCCAATTAAGTGTGATAAATTCCAGTTCCGATATGCACGCAAAGCTTGCTTGAGCTACATAAGGTTGTAGGCGATCATCCAAAGGAATGCGGTGTACATGTATCTCCCGACGTCGACAACGCAACCACGAAGATGCCTACAAGTTAAATGTTATACACATAATAAGGAAAGAAAAACTATTTTAAATGTCTTACATCGCCTGCCCAAACACGACGAGAACGATGCCGCTCTTGTTGAGTCAAAACAGATGGGTCAAGTGGATCGGGGTCCATTTGTACTTAAAAAATTGAAAGTTAGTATATCTATATTCATTAAGCAACTAAAAGAATATTAAGTACGTTGTCAATTAAAAAGGAAAAAAAGGCCAACTTACTCAAACCAGGACATCTACGTTTGTTGTGACCGTCACCTCCACAAGTACCATATTTATTTATTCCTTTCTGATGGTTGTGCATTAGATGTGGATGCTTGAGAATCCCTTGTCCTTTTATTTGGACAACCACGCTTTGTGTGACCTAGTATACCACAAAATGAATATGTATTTTGTCGAATTACATCTCTAACATCCATTTCATTATGAATCCTTGTTGACCGTGGGCGACCTTTACCGTGCTTACGCTTTGGGTCAGGACGCAATTCCAGGTAGTCCAATGGGACACACGTTTCCCGATTATCGATGGGAAAAAATCTTCCTCCGTAAATCTTTAATTGGTGTTGCCATGTGTACCACTCTCCAACGTAAGAATCTACTTCTGCTTGACGTTTAGAATCGACCGCGATAGCGTAGGAGAACTGTATACGGAAAATTTGCCACTTATTACATGTACATTTATGTTGGACTAAATTCATTGTGTAATGTTTGCGACCTCGAATACCGTACTGTGTACGTCGAACACCACTGGACACCTCAAACAATAAGTCCGGATGACTTTGTATTTGTGTTACTGTGTGGCCATTCGCAGCTGCACTCCAATGGTGCAGCTCTGTTGCTGCAAAATGCGTGAATTTACGCCCTGTGGCAATGGCTGCGCTAGCCTCTTCTGCTGGAAAATGCATGAATTTCTAGTCTAATTGAGGATGATCCTGATTAACTGTAGGGTTTATACAAGTGTGCGACCCAACAATCTTAGAGATCACCCACAAACCATCAAATTTCCTATAATGACCACGTAAATACCAAACACATCCTTTCGTTTTGTATGTGCAAAAAACCGACCAGATCAAACTCGTGGATTCTTTAACAATGAAGTCGTAGTGTGACAGGATGTGATATTTTTTACAGCATAAATCAAATCTTCTCTACGTTTGAAGGTTCTGCCCTTGCGTATTTCATTAACGACGCCATCAAGTCCAGAATTCTTTCGAATGTCATCCTCATAGGTTGAACGAGTATCAGATCCTCTCACCCCTAAAAAAGGTAGACGAGGTACAATCTGTTGCGTGCTTTGTTCATCGGCTCGGATCTCCTCGTTTACGACATTATCTTTAACATCTTCATCACTATCCTCTTCCAGATCATCGTCGGTTCCCCAAGGGATGAAGTCATACAAAGCATGATTAACCTCTCTTAGCAGAGCGTCACTCATGCGCCATTCCTAATCTGTACATGGCTGTGTTATAGGCACATCAGTGCTAGTGACAACGGAGGGTTGTGTGCTAGGGACAATAGAGGGTCCCGTGTTAGTGACAACAGAGGGTCCAGGAGCAAGGCTATTGTCCACGTCAACAACATTGGGGACTTCGCCCATCGATACAGTTTCAATAATAATATCGGTAGGCATCGATTTCCCAATGGTCCGAGCATACACAAAAACTCCTTGCACATCATCATCATCGACGATACACGAAAACGATGGCTCTTCACCTACGCCCTGAGGGATGCGATGTAGTAGTTGGATTTTTTTATTATTCACATCCATGTTGAACTTACGGTATACTAAGTTCAACATCTGATCGAATGCCATATTAGGCATTAATCCAAACCCACATACATTGGTCATCGAAGAACCAATACTCGTACCCTTCAAATGAAACATACAATATACCGACTCCATTGCGACCTAATACGTGACGTAACGTACACGTCAAAATTATACAATCATGAAATGAAGAGATATACGTGTATTATATATCATAAATCTAAAACCAATTTTTTTACCAAACCTTTCTAGAGGCAACAGAGGGTGCGTGCTAGTGAGAGGCGGCGGCTAGGGCGGCAATGCAGGAGAGAGACACGGAAAAGGGTCTTTTGGCGGAGCTCAATGTGGTCAAAAGGAGGCTTTGGCAGAAAGGAGGCCGCGGTCGAGCAAGGGAAAGGGAGCGGAGTCGGGTGGCCAAACGAAGTCGGGGCGTGCAAGGGAAGGGGGAGCGGAGGGGGCGGAGTCGGGAGGGTTTTGACGAACGTTGGGTATATTGGGGACAAATATCGTATATTCGACGTGTGCTACAAATAGCGCATATCGAAGATGCGATACGACTGTGGTTCCCAGGTAAAAGAAATATTAAGGGGTGTCGCATGTTGAACACGCGACACCACTGTAGCCCGCAGATAAAAAAACATTTCGTAATACATAGGGATTTAAGTAAATTCAAGGTACTACTTAGGAATTTCTCTTGAAATCCTACTAATGATGTAAAGGGGTCTCTCAATGTATTAGTTGGCTTTGCTCACATCATATGATATATCTGAGTCTGACATAGTAATAGTTAGATAGAGAAGTTTACCCACTAGGCTTCTATACCGTGCAATATCTTCAAAAGTATGATCAATAGACGTGGAATGTTTCCTTACTTCTGCAGGGATGCCAGATGGCTTGCATCCTAGTAGCCTAGCCTCAGCTAGAATGTCAAAGCAATACTTCCATTGTGAGAGATGGAGCCCCTCTGTAGTGCATATTACCTCAATGCCAAGAAAGTAACGGAGTTGGCCTATATCATTCTTGATGAAGACCTTCTGGAGGAAGGTTTTGGTCTCTGAAATGCCTACTTCGTCGTCTCCAGTGATGACCATATCATCAACATAGGCAACAAGAATGACGTTGCTAGTAGACCGTCGTCTGACGAAGACAGAGTAGTCGGATGCCGTCCTATGAAATTCAAGAGTGTTGATCTCAATATTAAGTCCGTCAAATCATGCCTAGAGTTTTGCTTCAGGCCGTAGATGGCCTTGCGTAGTCGGCATACATCCGCCCCTCGACTGCGTAACCCGACGACTGCATCATATAAACCTCCTCTTTGGGGTCACCACAGAGGAAGGCGTTCTTCACATCAATTTGAAATAATTAGGCCTTATTAGCAGCAACAGAAACAATGACGCGTATGGACCCTATTCTGGCTACTGAAGAGAAGATCTCAAAGTAAACAACCTCATAGGTTTGTGTGAAGCCTTTTGTAACTAATTTGTCCTTCAATCTGTCAATGGACCCATCATGCGACTGTTTGATTGTGAAGACCTATATGTAAGCCACATGTCGAACTCCCAGGGCTATAACACAAGATCTCATGTGCCCCGGGAGGTAAGGGCATCCATCTCCTCAATCACGGCATGTCATCAGCCCTGGTCTTGCATCGCACTATGATGATCTTTGGGGACAAAAATAACATTTAGGGCATCTGCAAACTATTATCACAGCTAGATAAACTATCAGTTCAATTTAAATATGATATAGGGTAAAAAATACATTGCCTCTTTTGCTTGCGGAGAGCTATCGGAAGCTCCTCAGGTACATCTCGGGCAATATTGATGGGAACACTTAAAGATGGCATATCATCATGCAAAAAAGGAACAAGCAAAGGAACATAAGCATGTGTAGTGGTGTACTTGCGTATACGAACAATTGATGAAGGTGGAAGATCCAAAGGGATGTCACCCACAATATGTGAAAAGAAGCTAGTCTCTTCAAAGAAAGTAACATCCGCAGAAATATACTAGCGAAGCCCAATAATATCATAGCACCGATAGCTTTTCTGAGTCCAAGAGTCCCCAAGAAAGACACTTGATGACCCTAGGCGACAATTTGTCAGCTGCATGGAGTTTATGAAAAAGTACAACCCAAAATTCTCGGAGGTAAAGGAAAAGGAGATTCGGTGGGGGTATAGTAAAGAAAACAGAGTGCCCCTTTTTAAGATAGAAGATGGAACCCTGTTGATGAGATGAACAACAATAAGGATGGCATCCCCATAATAGTACTTGGAAACATTCATCTAACTGAGGAGAGACCTAGAAGTATCAAGCAAATGTCGGAGTTTCCTTTATGTTACCCCCATTCTATTGAGAGGTATATGGACAATATGTTTGATGAACTGAGAGGTAAAGAAAGATGTCAAGTCCTGTTTGGTGAACTCAAGTGCATTGTCAGTTTGAATACTTTGAACACATGAGAGAAGGAAGTTTTGACATATTGAAAGAAATTTCTGACAATTTATTGGTCTTCAAACGTTTCTTTATTAGGTAAAAAACCCAAGAGGATCTACTATAATCATCCAAAAACACAATAAAATAGCGATGTCCACTCGACGTTCGGATTGGACAAGAGCCCAAAACATCACAATGAACAAGATCAAAAAGAGTGGTACGACGAGATTCAACACGAACTGGAAAAGAAGCTCGAGGATGTTTCCTAAACTTACATGCCTCGCATTGAAAAAGCTTCAGAGTAGAGTTCAAGGAACATCACGGATAAAGCCTTGACAGAAGGATGCACAAGGCACATATGCCATAGGAGAGGGTCTTCGGAGATGGATGCAACACCAACCAACTTAGAATCTGAGGGTATGTCAAGATAATAGAGGTTATTCTTCTCATGTCTCCTATTAATAATTTGTCACGTCCGAATGTCATGAAAATAACAGAAGAATTCATCATATATTACATGAGAATTAAGCTCAACACAAAGCTTATAAACAGATAACAAGTTGAGAGGAAAATCAGGAGCACAATAAACCTCGAAAGTCGGAGCTTGGAGGAGAACTCCATGGTTCCGATAGTAACCTGCAAGTGAGTCCCATTGGCCAATTGAATAGATATCATCGAGGAAGAGGGTTTGGAGAATGCTAGTAGACTACCTTCTCCAGTCAGATGAGTAGGGCTTCGGAGTCAAATGATCCAAGCAGAAGCAAGAGGGGTCGCAGAGTTGGCTACTGTACCTGACGGGGTGCCAAGGCAATAGTGGTGGTCTCATTAGAAGAATAAGAGTAGGCCCATGACTTTAGAGAATCTACATCAAACGAGAAGAATCTGCATCAATGAGATGTATCGTCTTTCTATTGGGTTTGTAGTAGGAGATGCATCTTCCACATCATAGGCATCCTCATGGGCACTTTTGACTTAATAAGAAGGTATATGAAACTTCTGCCAGCATCGTTCGGACGGATGGTTCCATCGACTACAATAAGAGTAAGTGCACTATGGATACTGAGGAGCAGTAGAATCCTGTTCATGGTCACAACTAAAGTCACATCCACGTCCAAAATCTTATCCACAACCTCGGTCGGAGTTATATTCATGACCTCCTCGAAAGCTATGTCATTCTCTCCTGGATGATGCGACGTGTGCAGAACTCTCTGCGGGAGGTAAGTTAGGAGGCTGTGCAACAAAGATGTCTCCAGTTCCTCAAGACGTCTAAAGATGCCCCTCATCGTTGGCAGTGTATTAGATATTAGAAATTGCTCATTCATTGCTTGATATCTGGGATGTTGGCCATCAAGAATGCGATACGCTTGCCAGTCTAAACATTCTTGCACATGTTTGATACAACATAACGGTTGAAAGATCGCAAGCTCCTAGTATAGGCTAGTGAGATGCATGCATTGCTTAACAAGGGTAGAGTCACCTTGTGATGCAGATCGGATTCACTTGTAGATGATAGCAATGCGAGAATTCATCATCTTCTTGGAGTATCTCTGCTCAATGTAATCCCACATCTTCGTGGCTGTCTCAAAAAGAAAATTTGAGGCGATATGTGCCCCAACGTTGTTGGTCATCCAATTGATAACCCGCTAGTTGTCTGCAAGCCAGTTATCATATTCTTTATCTTTCTCGTCTGGAGGATCTTTAATCAGGATATAGACCTTTCGCTGACCACCAATGAACACCTTAAAGGAGCGAGACTTGAGTATATAATTTTCCTTGCCCTTCAGTTTGATAGTAGTTCCTTGTGTCATCATAGAAGATGGAGTGGACAAGGGCTTTACATCAGTTGAAGTAGATGCCATGATGGTCAGATAGAGAGATCAAAGTTCTGTTGTTGATCATGTATGCATAGAAGGGTGGAAAAGTGCTCTAGAACTCATGCACATATATGCAAGAGATCTGGATTTCGAAGAACCAACATGCCGAAGGTGCTGGAGTTAGCCTTGGTGGCACCGGCATCACCCGAAGATGCGTAGGAGGCGCTAAGGTAGTGCTGGCAAGGCGATGGGTAGCACCTAGCGTAAGGCGGGATGATGGCCTGGGCGTTGTCAGGCGATTCTAGGATAGCATTGGGGAACCCATTGAGACCACACGCGGGACCCTTAGACAAGGAAGAAGGTCCGCGCAATGCTCGAGGAGGACGCAGGCTGATGGTGGCGGTAGTTTTTAGACACAAGCCTCAGTCTAGGACCAGTGCTCAGATACCATGTGGAGAAGAGACTGAGTTGTGTGTTTTTTCAATAGTAGGTCCGGTGATTTCGGAGGTCTGGAGCGCCCCCCTGGGATCTGAACCAGATCCTTTAAAGTATAGGCACACTGCACTCCCACTAAACCATTCCTTGGGTTCTGAGTTGTGTTTATTGCATGGGTCTAGGATCTCTTATATAGAGAGAAACTCTGGATAGCAAAAAAGGGGAAAAATACATATATGATCCCCAAGGGTTATGAGACTCAGATAAAATAGAAAACAAAATAAATCTAACAGTGACACGTCCTGTGCTTTTAGGTCCTCGCACTGTTATCGAGGAAAATTGACCCTGACAAGTTGTTGAGTTTGATGACGATTGGATCCATGGGCAACCACCTAAAATGCTTATGCCAAGGTTTTCAAGTAGTTATCCCCACCATTTATATCCCACTCTCACACTTCGTCAATTTCCAATGTGAGACTATTTTTGGGATGTTGCACACCTGTAGTAGACAATGTTGAGAATAGTGTAGGGTTGAGTAATTGGGAAATTGGATATCGCGGGAGATTCAATTATTTCGTGGTATGTGAGCTTGTATTTTAGTCCCATATTGCCTGTTTGTCAGTTGGGTGTGAGTGGAACCTCTACATAGGACCTTGTACTACAGATTTTTAGCGAGAATAATCAATATACCAATATGCTGTCTACTTCTCCCGTGGTGCGGGACTGGTCACACCGTCCATCTCGAGCTACATAAATCAATGTTTCGATATTGTATTTGTGGCTTCTCATCTCTGGTTTAGATTTTGCAACCGTGGTGGTGTTGCTGTTTTAAGCTCTTGATCTTCAAGGACAATGCGATATATGAAATCGAGTGGTTGTTGGAGTGAGGAGGTGGCAAGGGGCTAGAAGGCCAATGGTCGACGGTTTTGTGTGAGGATCGGGGGATCCGAGACCAGTGGGAGCAAAAACTGCCAAAAAAAAGATCACGGTTTTAGAGACCGGATTGTGGTACTTCAAAGTTCAGGAACTGCATTGATTGTAGGATCCGAGTTTAGAAACATTGGTGTACTTTACTTTAGTATCTTTTTGTTTTTTCAAATTATTGGGTTGCAAATTCTAAAGTTAAGTACACCAATGTTTTCTGAGTACACCAATTGGTACTTTGTTTAGGTAGACCGGAATATTCTGAATCCTAAGAGGGTTTCTTTTAGAAAAATATATATTTATTTTTACTTGCACAAAAGAAAATCATGAAAAAATTCAATATATATATATGCATACACATTTAGTTGAGGTGGGGGAGCTTGCACAAAGGTGCATGTAATTTTGCATGCATCGCTGCCACAAGTGCCCATTTTTAAAAAATGAAACCTCGGGTTATTTAATTAAAATTATTAGTGGAATCTGTATTTCAAATTTTGTGTAAAATAAATATTCCTAACATGTCTATCTGGAAGGGTTAAATTTCAGCAATTTTGATACTATTAAAATTTTGCAGTCTTGATGGTTAGGTTAGAAGTCTTGAATTAAATTGAATTTTGAATAATACCATGGTAATATATGGTGCTCTAAATCCTACATGATTTCACTAAAAAAATGAACGTTTATGGCACCGGTGCATGTCAAACTACATGTACATTGGTGCCAGCTCTCCAACCTCTATTTAGTTTTGAGGATAGAATTCTAGAAATGTATCATTTTTACTCTTCTAATTGGTTCTTTCGGTAAAAAAGAGCCGAGTCGTGCCAGAAAACGTAACAAAACTGTGTAGTCTGCAGTATAATATCTTTTAGCATTTGCGTCTTCATGTTGATTCTCATGTCCATATAAACCATTCCAGATTTTGGCTGATCCGGACCTTTTCGATGCCACCGTCACAAAAATGTACGAGGACTGGGAAGATGGAAAAACCGAAGAGACGAACGAGAAGAGATTGAGAGCCCTACTGGACTCCAGATGCCGTGATTTGGGACTGCCTTGTTCAGATGAGAACCAAAACTTGCCAGTACTCTATGACCAGTTACTGACGGCAGTCAAGGACGAGATCACCAGTGAGCTAACTCTGGACTCCTTCAAAGAGGTTGTCAAGTTTGTCCTCGAGAAGCTCGGGGCGCAGCTCGAGGCCACCCCCATCTTCTGTTGAGTTAAGTCCATCCTACCTCCCCGTGTTGCCTGCTTATACATATTTTCGTGTAAAGTTAAGGGTCGACGGTTTCCATAAATATATGATACATACGATTGTCGTCGTTTTGCGTAAAGAACAAGATGTTCCGTGTAGAGAAAGAAGGCGTTCAAGGACGATCTCATGTGAGTGAGTGTTTAAAATGCGTTCGATTTTTCTTCTATCCGATGGCCGCAGACATTTCCGGTATATTTACAGCGTACACAGTGATCTTTTGAACTCAACATGGAACCTCTCATTGCGTAAACTTTTACTTGATATAGATATAGAAACTGTTTGAAGTTAGATGTTTTGGTGTTTCTATAGGTTCATCTGCTCCCCATTTCTGCCTCCGAGTAATGCAAGGGGTGACGGTTCTATATAAAGGTAATTAGTACAAACCCCGTGCGATGCACGGGCAAATATCTGTATGGAATGAAGGTGAAAAATCTTTCCAAGTGGAAGTAAAAATTATGACATGCTAAAGTATAATGGCATGTGATAATTCAAATATAAACATCAAAGCACTGAAGACAATCACAATTGAAGTTGCATGGAGCTTTGTCCTCTCGCGAATCCACCATTTGCATTATACTTTTCTTGTGAAAGTTCTTTGTACTCCCTTGTTGAGACCTCAATCACGTATGTTGCTAGTTCTCATGGGATGAATAATAGTCCATATTAGAAACACCTTTGAAATAAAATGGTCAGATGGCAATCATTAAGAGACAACGCTAAAATCAGGCCCGAATTTTCCTTGAAATAACTTCTTGATGATGTTAAGGACAAACTCTCAACGCTAGATATAAAATATATTAGATTCAATTACCAGAAAATTCTTGACAATTTTGATTTGCAACCTCATTTTGCAATCTCCGTCACTCGAAGTTTTACTTTCGCAATAGGACTACTAACACATTTACATAATGCGTAACATAATCTCAACAGCTGCTCTTGTTGGATGACTCTCAATACTATCTAAATCAATCTTCTTATGGTATCTTAAAAGCCAGTCCTAGTTGAGTTATACACAAACATAATTATTCTAACTTTCAGGCTCAAAGGAACAACAGTTTACTTGAGACAGTGAGGAAAATTTTAACAAACGCAAAACTCTGATCCAGCAGAATGGAAGCAGTACTTTAATACAAATCAACGTGCCTGATTATTGACGATTATTTCGACTTTATAGGAGTAGCCTGATTTTCAATATCAAAATGTCAGAACCATGGTGCTTGCTTGGGGTAGATGTCAAAATGATCAGTAGACATTGTGAATAGCAGAGCCGATCAGTGCCTACCGCGGCCTGCCCTCGGCCTATCAATGAGCCAGCATCACTGAGAACTGTCCTCCACTGTCATCTGAAGAGGTTATGCTCGGTGATATTCTGTGATTTAAGTTGCTGACAATTTATTATTTTTTAATCAAATTCATAACATATATTAAACAGGACAACACATAAGATATAGGACCTTGGTGTGAGCACCATCGTTTGGAGTATGTTGATGAAATCCATCCAAACTTCAGTATTGACAGATTTTGTTACTCATAGTTGTACTGTAAAATACCTGCAGAGAGCCTTGTGGTGTCACCTTTTTTTCACAGTCTGTAACTCTAGTTTGCAGTATGTTACTAAACCTAAAAAACTTACCCATATTATCATGATGTTAATGGATCTGCATGTTTTTGTACCATGAGATACACGAACTTACTAACTGCACAACTACAATGGCACTGCATTACCACTGTTTGTGATATTGTTATCCATATCTATATACTGTAAGAGGACTGATCCTCTGCTGTAGTGCGGCAGGTGCTGTACTCACGGGAGCTGTCCGACATCACCTGCCCATCCAATTTATATATATTTAAGTCGATTCAATAGAGTATTTCTAACATTACCCATATGCGATCAATATCCATTTTACATCCGTATCTGTTTTTTAAGGATATGGTAAGATAGTTTAATATCTGTCAATATCTGTATTTGCATCCGTATTCGTATTCAAATATGGATAAGGATATGACATCACCTATATCCATATCCGTATCAATCCGTTTACATCCCTAGTCCCAACACTCTTTTGCCGTTGAACCTCTCTATATATTTATTTTTTTTCATCCGAAAATACCGGACCGATGCTCTCAAGCAATTCCCCATATGGCTTTAGTTGTGACGGATTGTTCCGACGTAATCGTATACAAACTATAGTTATTGAATCGACGCTCATCCTTTATCTTGCCTTATTTATTATCCATGTAACGAATAGGCAAACCTTTTTTCACATATAAAAGGTTCTCGAGCTTTCAATCGAAGATGCAAATGTTGGGGACAAACGTTAAAGATCGACTGCTGTATGGTTACTTTTAAAATTTCATGTACGATATTAAAATTGCTGTATAGTTCAGAATCTTTACCGTAATTTACTCAAAATTTTCCTCCTTTTAGCCGGACATACATCAATGTGCAAATTATTAAAAAGGTTCGGTTTTAGAAGGAAAAAAGAGTTGATTCCGAAGAAATCTATATGAAAAATTCCATAGAACATCCCATTGTTTGGGGTTAAATATCGAAGAGCCTGACAGAAACTTTGTCGTATTCTGAAGGCTTCCATTGTTCTATAACACTTTGTTAGCGAGAGTTCTTTTCTCATTAGAATAGTAAAGTTAACCCTATAAATATGATAAACGTAATCTCACAGTTTGGATAAGTATTTCCTATTACTCATATAAAGTCGATGCTTTTATTGCAACAGAAGGTCATGTTGTCAAGATTTTCAAAACAATAATACTCAGCAATGACGATGTCATATGGTTAATCCAACACTACCATATATGTAATTTTAGTTTCAACATTAAAATGGAAAAATATAACGTCTTTGACACACTCAAAGGTGAAAACTTAGCGTTTCTTATCTTTTTTCTCATGCAAGGAGATGTGGTCTCTACCGACGAGACCTTTTCTTTGACCCTACTACTATAATTTATCTGGTCTCCCTTTGTCAGTCTTCCTTTAGGCGGATGGGAATGTGCCTTAGAAAGATATATAGAATGCCCGAAACATCCGTGTCAAGTCAAGTGAGATGTGGTTTTCTGGTCTTCAAGAGATATACATCACTCATTAACTGCAACTGTCAGACCAACGTTAAATTGAAATTCAAATCCTGGGTAATACTCTTCGTGAGACTCGAAACCGAGTCTTTCATGTCAAAGTTAGCTATTTAGGGAATTGATGCATGTAGAAATCTTAACAAAAGATATATCGAGAATACTTTTTTTGGTGTACATCGTAGATAAGTCACCCATTCAAGAGACGACTTTCATAATGAGTTAAGTCTAGAATTTATGGTAAATACCATTGTCTCTTCAAGAAACGGCTTTGATTCATATAAAGCAATGCCACCTATTGAACTGGTGTCGTCTCTTGAACACATGACTTTGATGAAAACGAAAAGAAGTGGATCACATTGGATGTACTATCTTAAATAACAAAGTTTTTTTACCCATAATTGTACTTTAAACATGTGAAGATTTGATGGCAAAAGACGAGAACAACACAAAACCTTCTATATAGGGATGCAAAGAATATCGATATATCTGTATCCAATTCGTCGTTACGTTATTTTATAAAGATTTTGACATCTATATGTTATCTGCTTTAAAATGGATACATATATGAAAATTATTTTGACAGCCGTAAATAAATAAATAAGTATATATACACACATATGTTTACACATATAAATGTAGAAGTAGATTTATTTCAATTATATGTGACATAATTTTATACTTCTTTCATAATATTTGATATAGTTATAAAAACGAATACATTTAGCATATTTTTATTATGTGTAATATATATATATATATATATATATATATATATATTAAGCTGATTTATAGAGTGTTTCCAACATTATCAATACCAAATCCTTATTCGATTACATCAATCATTTTTTAAAGATGCGATAACTTAATTTTTATATCTGTCAATATCCACATCTATGTTCGTATTTAGAAATAGATAAGGATATAGTGACACCTGTATCCGTATCTGATCATTTGCATTTCTAATCCCATCCCAATCCCTAATGTAAAGTAGAGTAATCAATGACAAGTTCCTTTAACCAAGTCGGAGCCTTCAGCGAGACCCGGAAGAATCACACTTCGTAGCAATCAAATACGACTTTTATCGACACAATTCCTATACTTGCTAGCTTGCTAAAATGATCAGGTGATTGAGCAGTGTCCCTTCAGTCAAATGACAAAAAAATTGATAGGACTATAACAATAAAAAAAGCAAATCAAGCACAAACTATACCAGTAAAATTCAAATAATCATATTAACATCACAACAATGCATCAATCCACATGTGCCCAAGATCATATACTTCATGTCTTTTAGAAAAGAAATTTACCCCCTAATACGATGACTAGTATACAGTTAATCCACAAATATCCGCAACAATCATCGACTCCTTTAATGACTTTTATGTATGCTCTATAGGGGCCGAGTTCATAAAAAAAATTCACATTTACAGACGATTATATCTCGCGAGATCGTACTCTCAGAAGCTCACAGGCTCTCGAATGGACCAGTGTGTTCAAGAATGCTCACGCGGCCGATCGAACTCGACAGCGGTTAAAGATCTTGTATGGGGAGACACTACACAGGTGATCGAGCATCATAGCACCCAACACCTGCACCGGTGCAATTCCTGGGGACCCTGGAACCATCGCTCCCACGACGGGTTGGCCGGTCCAATCGTTCTGCAAGCGCAACAGTACAAACAACTTCAGATAAACCAGTTAAGATCATCGTTCAACAGATTGTGAGAAGAAAAGAATGTCACTTACATCGGGAGGAGGGGATCAGGTTGGCTGTCTACTTTCAGGACCAATCTGAATAAATAGTGTTGGGAAACGCAAAATGAGTGTATGTTATTCCTTAGCCCTAGGCTCTCTTATATAGGAGAGTAGCCTATGGGTAAATTACATAAAGAGGATAACAAGAAAGTAAAATAGCAAAGAGATACAATAACTAAATATGCGTCAACACTCCCCCTCAAGATGGAGCATAGATGTCAATCATGCTCAGCTTGGAAGCACACTTCTGAAATGGGCCACGTAACAATGCCTTGGTGAATATATCTGCAGTCTGGTTCTCTGAGGTGACATGGGATGTGGTAATGAATCCTTTCTGAATCATATCACGTATGAAGTGGCAATCCACCTCAATATGCTTGGTCCGTTCATGGAATGCAGGATTGTTTGCAATGAACAACGCAGCCTGATTATCACACTCTAAGTTCATAGGAAGTGGTATATCTAAGCATAAATCTGTCAGCACCGCTTTCACCCACATCATCTCTGTAGTAGCCTGGGCCATAGCCCTATATTCGGATTCAGCACTGGATCTAGCTACCACAGTTTGCTTCTTGCTCCTCCATGAGACTAGGGCATCTCCAACATAGACAGCATACCCTGAGGTGGACTTCCTATCCTTAGGACATCCTGCATAGTCTGCATCTGCGCATGCTGAGACAGAAATTCCCTTTCCTTTCTTGAATAGCAGACCTTTACCTGGAGAAGATTTGAGATATCTAAGTATCATGTGTATTGCATCCATATGCACCTGGCGTGGCTGCTCCATGAACTGACTCACACGGCTCACTGCAAATAATATATCTGGCCTAGTGATCGTGACATATAACAATTTGCCTACCAGCTCTCTGTATCTTCTCCTGTCAACCTCCTCTGTGTCATCATCATACATCTTCATGCTAGGGTCCATTGGTGTCGTAGCAGGTCGACACCCTAGCATACCTATCTCACTCAGTAGATCTGTGACATACTTCCTCTGTGACATGACTAATCCATACGGATTTCTGGCGAACTCCAGCCCCAGAAAATATCTAAGGACTCCCAAGTCCTTGGTGACAAACTCGGTCCCCAGCCTTTCCTTTGCCTGTTTAATGCCCTGGTCATCATCACCTGTAATCAAGATATCGTCAACATAAACCATGATTACAACAATACCTCTTGCCGTCTTCTGTACAAACAAGGAATGATCAGCATTGGAGCGTTTATATCCTTGTTTCTCAAAGAGGTCTGACAGCTTCTGGAACCATGCTCTGGGGCTCTGCTTAAGGCCATAGATAGCCTTATGTAATCTGCAAACCTTGGAACACTCCCCCTCAACAGCAAAACCTGGTGGCTGTTGCATGTAGACCTCCTCCTGCAGGTCGCCATACAGAAAGGCATTCTTCACATCCAGTTGATAGAGTGGCCAGTCTCTAGTAACCGCAACTGATAAGAGGATCCGCAGAGTGGAATGACGAGCCACCGGGGAGAACGTGTCAAGGTAATCTACTCCATATGTCTGTGTGAATCCCCTTGCAACTAGGCGTGCCTTGTACCTGTCAATGGAGCCATCTGCATTATGTTTCACTGTAAATACCCACTTACAACTCACCGGGTTGACATCCGGTGGTATAGTAACCAAGCTCCATGTTCCTCTAGACTGAAGTGCCGCCATCTCTTCCTCCATTGCTAGCCGCCATCGAGAATCCTGCAAAGCCTCATGGTGGTTCCGTGGAATATCTGTAGCTGAAAGTGCCAATGCAAACGTCCTGAATGGTCCAGATAGCCTCTCAAACGAAACCGCTGCTGATACTGGGTACTTGGCACAGCTTCTCTTCGGCTTGCCTAGAGCGATTGGAACATCCAGATCCTCTGTGGTATCACCATGCTCCTGTAATGCATCCTGCTGAGAAATGTCGTCAGATCCATCAACATTAATATTTTCATTACATACCATAGGCGAGCTAGTTGTCTGGTCACGACCATGAGCTTGATTCGGCCGCCGGGTGTAATGGAATGGTAACGGAGATATTGTTGGTGGCGGTGGTGGTGGTGGTGGTGGTGGTAATGGTGGTGATGGCTGTGATGTTGGTGGTGCCATGAATACGGTATCAGGAGATAATGGTGGTGGCTGCATGTTCCCGGATTCTGAAAAAAACATAATGGATTCAAAGAATGTAACATCTGCACTGATCATATACCGCCGACGTATAGGGTCAAAACACTTGTACCCCTTTTGAGTTCTGGAGTACCCCACAAAGACACACTTGACAGCCCTAGGAGAGAGCTTGTCAGAACCATGCAACAACTGATGGACAAATGCGACTGACCCAAACACACGAGGAGTAAGAATGAACAGATCCTTGTCCGGATAAATAAGTGAAAAAGGGACCTGTTCATTGACGACAGACGAGGGCATACGATTTATAAGATAACATGCAGTGAGGACTGCATCACCCCAGTAGGAATACAGAACATGACTCTGAATGAGAAGTGACCTTGTAACATCAAGAAGGTGACGGTGTTTTCTTTCTGCAACCCCGTTTTGTTAAGACGTATGAGCACAGGATGTTTGGTGAACAATTCCTTTAGAGGAGTAGTAGTTGGCTAGATTGTTAGTGCACAGCTCTAAGGCATTGTCAGTTCTCATAATTTTGACCGTTGTGGAAAAAACATTCTGAATCTCATTTAGAAAGTGAATAATAATATTTCCAGCCTCAGACTTATTTTTCATTAGAAATACCCATGATGCTCTAGAAAAGTCATCCACAAATACAATATAAAACCTGTGCCCCTGATGATCGGGAACACGACTCGGACCCCAGACATCGACATGAAACAACTCAAACTTGGAGTTACTACTCCGACCTTGACTACTGGGAAAAGATGACCTGTGATGTTTTCCCAACTGACACGCCTCACACTGGATAGGTGTGTGAGGAAGACTATAAGGTAGGACTAGACGCAACTTCTGAAGCGGTAAATGACCAAAACGCAGATGCCACAGGAGAGGAGATACTTGTTCTGCGGGAGAAGCTGTGATTCCGGCAAACGGGGTCTGGTTCAGACAATAAAGGCCTCCTTGCTCATAGCCATGACCAATCACGTTGCCCGTACGGATGTCCTGAAAAATCAAGGAAGATGAATCAAAAATAGCACGACAATGAAGATCCTTCGTAATCTGACTAATCGACAACAGATTCATAGAAAAATGCGGTGCATGTAAAACATTCTTAAGCTGCATAGAGGATGTCAGTCTAATCTCCCCCTGACCCGTGATAGGAGAATGTGTGCCATTGGCAATCACTACTGTCCGTCCTGGAGGAATCTGAGTATATCCTGTAAGTAGACCCTGGTCGCCACATAGATGATGCGTAGCACCCGAGTCCATGATCCATGGCAATGTATCCGATCTACTACTGTGAAGAGCAAGTGTACTACCTGAAGTACTCGTAGAGGCAGAAGCAGACGCAACAGCATCAGTATGATTCTCTGTCGACGGTGCTGGGCCAGATGGTGGTATAATGCCCCTAAGACGGGCAACTAGATCATCAAATCGTTGATCCAGTGTAGCTGCAGATGGGGGCTCTATCTGCTCAGCGGCTCGTGTGGATGCAGGAAATCCATGCTTTGAGTAGCATGTATCTTCAGTATGTCCGACTCGGTGACAATATGAGCATGTTGGCCTAGTGCGGCCACCCCTTCCACGAGGGGTACGTCCACGTCCCTGATGATGAAATCCGCGACCTCTGTTGGCCGCCATAGCTGAGGGATTCTGATTCGCTGCTGCTGACGGTACTGTAATCCTGCTCAATCTGTGAAAAGCTTCCTCCATGGGAGGAATAGTCGAGTCTGCCAAAATCTGTGAACGTGCTGCCTCGTACTCAGGATCAAGTGCAGCTAGGAACACGCCCACCATCGTCGCATTCCTGTATGTATTCTGTTGTTCTGGTGTGGCTGTCAAGGGCATGAAGCTATACAGCTTCTCGAACATTCCTCTCAGTGATGTATAGAGAGAATGTAGAGGGCGACCATTCTGCTTGATGGTGAATATATCATGCTGAAGTTGCAGAATCTTTGTCTCGTTCTTTGCTTGGGAATATGTAGCCGCCAGAATGTCCCACATATCCTTCGCTGTGGGTTGATGGAGAATGTCATTGGCAATCTCAATTGCCAACGTACCAGATAGCCAAACTTTGGCGTATGCGTCATCAGCCTCCCAGGAGGCATAGATTCCAGTCTTCTCAGCAGGCTCTGGTTCGGTAAGAATATGCTTCTTACCAGTAGACTTCATCATGCTCATGAACTGCATTGCCCACAGTTCATAATTGGTACCGTCCATCTTGACAATAGGCGCTGGACCACGGAATGCGCCAATAGATGGGAGATCTGCCTTGCTCTCTGACATATTGAAGAAGAAGACTGGAACGATTGACAAATACTGTGATTTGTCTACAACGACATAAATGGGTTTAGTTGCACGTGTAGACCTCACGCAACTAAACCCATGTTGATGTTCTGGGTCTTAGGGCTGAAAAACCGTGTACCCGCACGGTAGCTACCGGACTTGACGCACTGGATGCACAGTAGATCGCTAAGTACTGTGCGCTTCGGGTGCTGGATACGTGCGCTAGATGCGCTGGGATGCTTGGTCAGGCGCCTGGGATGCGCAGATCATGCGCAATATCGCGCACTGGATGCGCGCGTGTAGGAGAGGCGCAGATCGCGCAGTGGTGCGCACCGTATGTGCGCCTGGGATGTGCGCCTGGATGTGCGCCTGGGTCGCGCAGATGTGCGCCTGGATGTGCCGCAGATGTGCTCCTGGATGTGCGCAGATGGGCTGGAGAGGCGCCTGGAGAGGCGATCGGAGAAGGGGCCCCGCCGCAGATGCGCTTGAGAGGGGCGGCGCCGATCTGCGGAGAGAAGATGAGAGGAGGGGGGGGCCGGCGGGTAGGGTTAGGGTTAGGGTTTCAGGAACTCCGGTCTAGGACCGTCACTCTGATACCATGTTGGGAAACGCAAAATGAGTGTATGTTATTCCTTAGCCCTAGGCTCTCTTATATAGGAGAGTAGCCTATGGGTAAATTACAAAAAGAGGATAACAAGAAAGTAAAATAGCAAAGAGATACAATAACTAAATATGCGTCAACAAATAGCAATCACATATATTCAAACCTGAGAATTTCACTAAAAAAACAGTTTGCTCGAGCGAGATTTAAGACTCACTCTGGGAATGATGCTGACACTTTGTCCATCATTTCCAACTCCTCCAGTTCTTTCTGCGAAATCGAACGACGGTCAGCATCGTTAAACAGCCAAGAAATTAAAGACATGAATACAGAATATAGATCATGATGTATTCGGAACCCAACTAAACTAACGAAACCGATCCATGAACAAAGAAAAAGCATTTTGTTGTTGCTTCATAAGGAGAAAAATGACGATGGTTCGAGCGAAAACAACCCCCTCCCCCAAGAAACGATGATGGATCTAAATTCAGTACCTCGAACCACATTCACAAACAATGTCCAACTTTTAACAACATTTTATGCCAGACATAGCTAAACATATAGCTTGAGAATCTGAAAAGACACCGCACTCGTCAACTGTACTCGTTTCAACTTATATTGGCGCCAAACTGACTTTTTATCCAATACCCAACTTTTTATCTGATGCCTTACGTATTTCCAACTAATATTCGTGTAGTCGACATAGTCTCTTACAGACAGATACCCCTAAATAACAGGCTTCTCCTACCAGCGATGCCTCGGCATATGTAGTTGAATAGATGATTTATAATTCAATGCATCTCAACATAAAGCTGTTATTAAAAGCTCTGGGAAGTGTGCTAGGATTATATTGCACACAAGAAACCAAGATGGCAATTGCCTCGAGATGGAAACTTTTAGTGGGATTTTTATTTCTTGAAAAGGTGAGACAATGTAGTTGAAAGGAATACTTCTATAACTTCGATGAAAACGTCCGCCCAGAAAAGGGGTCATGACAAACATCGATGGCAGTGTGACACCCATGTTACTTGGCATGTAGAGGAAGTAACGAGCTTCCATCTTCAACGTGGATAATCAATGATCATGTAAACGGACTGGACAGTCTTCAGGTTGGTTCGCAAGAACCGTTTGATTTTTCCTTAGTGGGAGAGAGAGCTAAGCATAATCGGGTTATAGTTCAAGGCACAATAAAAAACTTGCTAACCTTAATGTACGCCAAAGTGTTACTCCACGTTGGCATAACCATTTCAACAACCGACATTGTCTTCCTTCTTCCTCGAAAAAAATCCGTTTTCCTCAAATATGATTGCAGCACTCAGGTCAGCACGAGAAGCATTTTCGGTCCCCCGACAAAACGACATAACAACTAACATGCCTATTGGATGAGGTATGAAACCACATTCCATCGATCATAAATTGGTTCAGGGCCCAGGATGACCATGATGATGAGGTATGAAGCTACAACCATAGAATATCAATTCACATCAATCAGATGATGCTTCTGTAGGCTTCCCCTAACAGTCATCTTCCTGCCCACAAGATTGAAATTTCCACAGACAGGAAATCTATTTTCAGTTAGCTCTTCATGACCAGATTAAACAGACTAAGTCCGATTAAGAAGAAATAAATATACATTTACCGCTCATATGCAAAACCAGAACGAGGATAAGAACACACAAGTATTGCCTTTACATCATTCTATGAATGAAACCTGCAAAATTACCTGCCAAAAATGCAGGAATATTGTTCATGTGTGATCTAACTTTTTTAAAAAGAAATTGAAGCATTTGCGGAAAGAAAAAACCCCTCTTTGGATTCATCCCCGTAAGAATCATCTAAAAAATGGGCACTTTTAAAGCGAAATCACTTAATGGGCATTATTGCAAATCTCTAGAACAAGCAACCACTTATAGTCAAATCACTAAGGATCCCAGGGAATATTACTACAGCAGTTGTCTATAAAATCGCGCGGGGGGGGGGGGGGGTATCAATTCTGAAGTCGCTGGAAATCTTACAAACATTTCGTTCACTATCCATTACAAACAGTCAAGTATCTGGAATTATAATTCCCCGACGAAAGCATATCCTTTCATGTATAAACCACACCAACTTCACAAAGCAAAAGCTCCACTAAGAGCAAATGGATAAACATCGAAACAGATCGGCGAATAGGATTAAGACCTGCTCACCAAAAAAAAACAAAGCAGACTCCTTTCAGCAATGACAATCAGAACACCTGAAAGATTCCATCAACATCAACTAATCCCCAAAACAAATTGGCACCTAAGATTACAACTCATCCACCAGATCAAACCAATCTACCATCTTTAGTAAATTATAACCACCCAAACATCCACATGGGAATTGCAGGAATCAAAGAGTACTCCCAGTCGAAAAGCCGCAAAATTCGCCACCAACAACAAATGGAAGACGACCCTCGCATATTCCAAAACTCCAAGCCAAAAACCCATATCGAAATGGAGTAAATCCGAGAGAAACTCCGACAGAAAACACCAAAAAAAACTCTACCAACAACAATGGAATCCAGGATACAAATTGGCTTACTGGATCAAGACAAACATAGCAAATTAAAACTAAGCAACCTTTCAGTCCAAACACCCATACTGAAATAGCAGCAAGAGAAGTGAAACCAAATAATTAGCGGCCAAAAACATCTCTCCAACAACAACAAATGGAAAACCAACAAACTAACACATGGGATTAGATCCCGCCAATCAAACCAGCAACTTCTCGCCAATTTCGACTTTTCATTCCAAAAATCCATATCAAATCACAGAAATTTCAGAGAAATTCTGATCAAAACGCCACAAGAAACTCCATGAACGAAAACCAAGCAACTACCTTTAGCCAATTCCAACACACCAATCTACAAATCCATATCGAAATCGCAGGAGATCACATGGAAACTCCAATCAAAACACGAGAAGAACGCAACCAACACGAATTGGAAACCCAAAATAAGCATTTTTTAAAGAACCCAACAAATTTATATCAGCACATAAGATTAAGACCAATCAATCTACTGAAGAGCAAGCAATTCTAACACTCCACCCCCAAAAACTACATCGAAATTGCAGAAAATCACAACTGCCATAAAAAAAACACCACCAACACATGGAAACATAAAAGGTAAAAAAAATGCACATTAAATTATAACGCAACAACGAAATCAAAACCAAGCAGCCAGCTTCAGCCAATTCCAACACTCCAATCCAGAAACCCATATCAAAGCAGCAGAAATCGGCAGATGAGACTAAGACCCAACATCGAAACCAAAACCAATCAACCATCTTTTTCCGCAATTCCGACATTCCAATAGAAAAAAACCAACATAAAAATTGCAGAAATCACAAAGAAAGTCCAATCACAGCAACACTATCGCCGCCACGAACAACATAGGGACCAATCTCAACACTGGAATCTAAAAACCCACATCAGAATCACACGATTCCAAATGGAAGCAGCAACAACAAGAGCAATCGGAGAGGTCATAAGATAAAAAAGTGTACCTCGAGGGCTTTCGTCTCCTGCTCGAGCCTCTTGAGCTCCACCATGACCCTGTGCTTCACCCTCGTGTCCGAGCCTCTTCCGTTGGCCTCCACTATCTGCATCCGCCGTCAACCGCCCAAAGATCGCACCTTTCCAGTCAACAGGGCCTTACCCAACTGGCGGGAGGTGGAGCGGGACCGGTTAGACAGAGAAAGGCGCGTTCTTGGGCATTGGCTCTCTCTCTAGAAAGTAGAAAGATGTTGGTCTATGGGTAGCGAACCGATCATGTGCTGTAAATGGTATTTACAGCAGGGACTGCAATGCACAGAGGAACATCCGATGAACATCCGACGATCCTCTTAGAGGAACGGGGATAGTGGGCTTACATCTCAGGGCGGAGGATATGTGATCGGATAGTTGTAGTCCCTACAATAGAGTCTGCTGCAGTAGGGGCTATAGCAGATGATCCTCTCTGCTATGGGTAATCGAAACACATGTGTTGACCCCCTCTCCCTTTCTCTTCTCCCCCCTCTCTCAGAGTCTCAACTGTCGATGATTATGAGGTATTTTGGTAATGGCGTAAACAAATTAGGGATTTTTGCACTTATAACCTTAACTCTACATGGATTTTTGCTTCCATTCGTATATATCTTGAGTCATTCTCATGCGTGGATCTAAAAAAATAGGATCCCTTCGGATAGTCATTCCAACACTTCATGTGCCTTTATCACCCTCTCTTAATCGACTCAATATTCCAAAACTCGTATTCTCTAACTAGTGCATCAACCGACATCATTTGCAAATGTTCAAATCATATTAAGTGATTTTATCTCATCTTATCATCTATCAGAGTTACACCAATTTTCCTTTTGACCGCATCATTCTGAATCCGATCTTTACGTGTATGACCATACATCCACCTTTGCATTTTCATTCCGTCATTGTCATTCTCTGCACATGACACACAGGCTCAACACTTAGAAATATGTAATTAAATTGTGCGCCTATTTTTTTCATATTCATGCTATAAACCATGTAAACCTTCTACATTTATACATAGGAAGGGAGAAGGTATAAATTTAGAGGTATAACAGGGGCTATTGTGTAAATATGGGAAAATAGGGTCAAAAATTTAATTAGAGTATATTGGAGGTATACAAATCTAAAAGTCCCAAGAAGAGAGATAGTTCTTATTGATTATAACATCTTTTTTTCAAAATGGTCTAAGTGATATCTTGGGTTAATAATAGGAAAATGATCCTTACATCTAAGGTAAGAAGGCACCTTTGGGCCTGTTTGGTTACTGGATTGGACTGGGTTGGCCCAACCCTGGTTACTATTCACAAGGGTACTTCCTCCTCACAGATTACTATTCACCCACCCCAACCCAGTCCAACCCAGCAACCAAACAGGCCCAAAATCTTATCCATCTTAAGCGTGTATGACATTACAGCTTCTGACAAAACTTGGATTTGATTTCTTTGTACGTATGTGAGATCTTCAGGTCAACCATCATTATCATTTCTCATTTATTAGTAAAATTAAATTGGAGTGTCTATACAAGGAAAACAAGTTGTGGCTACAAAACCATGCCTACGGATGTGGGGCTTGTGGCCACAGAATTGGGCTCTGGCCACAACACGCCGTGGCTAGTAGCCATAGCTACAAGTCTCGTCGCGAGGGTTCTCTAACCACAAATATGTCGTGGTCACTACAAGTAACCACAAAAGTTGCCGTGACCACAACTCTTGCATGAATACTTTCCTTACATATTTGAAGACTTTGGCCATGGAATTATAGCTACGAGAAACTTGTGGCCATGCAATTATCGCAGCCGCAAGTTTCCGTAGCCACATTCCGTGATCACAACTCGTTTTTCTTGTAGTGTATGTACAACAACGGGATAATCTATGCAATTTCGTATAAGATATCAGAAAAATGTACAAGAGTTGAAGAGATACTTACATGCAATATAAAATATTTAACGAGTCATTTTTTTGGGGAAAAATCTAATATGTTGGAAAATACATGTGATGTAAGATAACAAATCACCATAGTCACCACAAAGCTACGGAAACTTTTGGTCACATATTGTTTTTTTTTCACGAAACTTTTGGTTGCCATTAAAGTGTGAGAATTTTATCTAAAGATTCGTTAGTATTACATGTAATATTTTTTTGATTGACAGAGTCACGGCAACAATCACATTATTAATTCAACTCTAGCCACCCTAAATATGGTAACATATTTTACACAACAATTATACCATCGCAAATCGAAGGTTTTGTTGCCACAATTATAGAATATGATGATATAGATCGTAGCTACAACACTCCTTTTTAATAGGGTTTAATGTGGATGCCCCTAAGGGGGAGCTAACTTGGCTCCCCCGTGTCATTTCATCTATTTTTCTATTTTTTTTGAAAATTTCTTCCGTGAATATTCATCACTATATCCCTATATCATGCTATTAAAATTTCGTGCGAAACAGAGACTCCTACAGCCTACATCAAGACAATCATTTTTAACGGTAACAAAATTGCTAAAAATGACCACGTCTGGATGGAAGCCGTATGAGTATCTGTTTCGTACGAAATTTTAATAACATAATATAGGGATATATTGATGAAAATCCACAGAAAAAATTTTAAAAAAATAAAAAACGGAGAAAATAGGGCGGGGGAGCCAAGTTAGCTCTCCCTCAAGGGGCAGCCCCATTTTACCCTTTTTAATATCTGTATAGTTTCATAATAGTTCTATAATGATATTCTTTTATTTATTGGTTATTAATACTATCTTGGATAAAAATACTTATACGATATACTTACTATAACAAATTGGATATGTAGTGATGTTTAGATTTATAGTGATAAATATTGTACATTGCTAAATAATTTTTTTATATTAGAAATTAGCAACGAAAATTATATCCATTGCTATATCATTAGCAACGCTCAGGATAACCGTCCTTATCTATTTCTATTTTTAAATTATTCAACTTAATATAATACAAGTATCTATTATTTTGAGGAAAGGGAGCCTACTTCGTGAAGTAGGTAACCCTGCCTACTTCACATTCCATTTTTGACAGATTTTTTATTTTTATTTTTAAAAAATACCACCGTGGATTTTGATAACTATATCCCTCTAATATGTCATTCAAATTTCGTCAGAAAAATAGACTCTTACGGCCTCCATCCAAAACATGTAAAATACAACAAATCTGTGATCGTTAAAAATGATTGTCTAGATAGAGGCCGTAGGAGTCTCTGTTTCTGACAAAATTTGAATGACATATTAGAGGGATATAGTTATCAAAATCCACGGTGGTATTTTCAAAAAAATAAAAATTTGTCAAAAATAGAATGTGAAGTAGATAAAGTTACCTCCTTCACAAAGTATGCTCCATTTCCTCTATTATTTTAATGGATTTTGGTCGGGAGAAAAAATGAAGGTAAGTGGTCTCCTTCAAATCTTGAAGGTCAACTAAGCGCGTGCGGTGATCCTTTCTCAGAAACCGCGTCCCATCAATTTTATTCTTGTGTAAATTACAAAGAAACCCTTAATTTTTTGATTTAAGTTACAGATTTTTGGAAAGATAGCAACTATATCCATTAAGCTCAGATGGTTGGATAAAAAGGTCCTTTGTGAATTCTATCTTGTCTATCAGCCATCTACATCTTAGTTCTCAATACGATCTTCCATTGATCTTAAAAAGGATTTGTTGATATAGGAAAGGGAGGAAAATGACAACAGCGTAGAAGGGCGCCTTCTTCTCATAGGAAGCTCATGTCACTACAACAATATGAGTCTACAATGATGTTTCCTCCTGGTTTTGGTGTGTATGTGTGTGCCTATATTCTTGAAACGATTTTTGTGCTTGAAATTAGCGAGTAATGTCATATTTGTCGATGTAACAGTAGCATCGATCTAGATAACAACGCATAATTTTTTCAAGTTCTGAACCAATCCTCGCTATTTTTTGTAGTTTATTTTTAAAAAGGGATTTTTACCCGGCAGACCCTATAATCTTTGTCAATTACCTCTACGATCTTTGAAACATCGTAATTCCTCCCTCAACCCTGTAAACTTGCTCCGTCTTACCCCACGAACCCTACCGTTAAATTGACACATGTAGAGTTAACTTCCTTGAGTTAATCTAACCAATCCATGATCGGACGGCTAGAATTAATCAAGAAAATAAAAAAATAATCCTCCCTCCTCCCTCCTCTAACATGTTCCTCTCCCACTGCAGCACGGGGACGGGTGGCTTCTCAGGTGGAGGCGGCGGGCTGCGGGAGCTTCGATCGGGGTGTGTGTCGGGAGGCGGTGGGCGGGGCTTCGAGTGGCCCGAGGAGGGCCTCGCAGGTGGAGGCGCGGGTCGGCAGGGGAGGTCGAGCAGGGGAGGTCGGGGGAGGCCAGGGGCTCCGCAGGTGACGAGGCGGGCCACAGGAGTTTGGGGGCGGGGGCGGTTGCAGGGAGGGGGGGAGCTCACAGGTGAGGAGGAGGCGGGGCGGTTGCGGGGAGGGGAGCTCGCAGGTGAGGAGGGCGGCACGGGTCGGCAGGGGAGGTCGAGAAGGGGAGGTCGGGGGAGGCTGGCGGCTCCGCAAGTGACGAGGCGGGCTGCAGGGGTTTGGGGACGGGGTGGTTGCGGGGAGGGGAGGAGCTCGCAGGTGAAGAGGAGGCGGGGTTGTTGAGGGGGGGAGGCGGGGCGGTTGCGGGGAGGGGAGCTTGCAGGTGAGGAGGGCGGCGCGAGTCGAGAAGGGGAGGTCGGGGGAGGGGGGAGGGGGGGGAGGAGGTTTGGAGTAGCATCAGCGGGGGAGGGGCCTCTATCGGCGGAGGAGGGGGGAGGGGAGCAGCAGAGCAGCATCGCCGGGGGGGCACAGACTGCCGGGGAGCAGGGAGCGACGACGACGTGGGGGCTTGAATAGGCGACCTGGGCGGCGAGGGGGGGGGGGTGCTCCTGGAGTGGCACTAAATGTAAATTTGATAACCAATTTGGGTATAATATAAATGGACATAACAGAATCGGGTTACTTTTAACGGGTAAATGAACGGGGGTTAACCACAGGGTCTGTAGGGTAAGGGTTAGCAAGTTTACGGGGTTGGTGGAGGAATTAGGATGTTTCGAAGGTCGTAGAGGTAATTTGAAAAGATTATACGGTCTGCTGGGTAAAAATCCCTTTTAAAAAATAGTAACGAATAAACAATGCTATATGAACCATCGTTGATATACGACAGCTAATATGGAAATTGTCACTAATTTCAAGTATAAAAAATCATTTAACAAAAAATACTATGCAACTGTATTTAACAAAGGATGACATGTTTTCGGAAATGCGTAAGTAGAGAGTCTAGAGGCTCATATTATTGTTATGGTAGTGCATTTTTTTGTAGAACTTCATGTCTTATAGGTCGTGAACGATTGAGTACAGGACCGTCGGAAATGTTTTATACATACCATTCCTCGTAGATGGAGTTACAATGACACGTTTTTGCAAGGTTGTGTGCATGCTTAACTCCGTCTATATTTACACCCAATATCTTCATTGACGAGAACAATGAGGAGATGTGCTGAAAAAGCCTTTTCATTACCAGTCACAATCTCTACCACATTCATGCCATCCGAGCAAATGGTCGGCGAGTACTCTATGAAGAGAATGACAACTTGAATTCCCAATTTTAAGACCCGGGCCTCTGCCTCAAGCAGACCTGGCCAAGGGGCTGGGGGCCCGCTTGCTCAACCCACTCATGAGCCGGACTTAGGTTAGGAGATTTGGGCATGTGCCCACCCATACCACAAAAAAATAAAAAAATACACAAATATAAGCTGAATAATACATGTATTAATATGATACACTTCAAGTTTTTCATATGTGGAACTAGTTTTAAATAAAATTTAATAGTTTACATGTCAAGTAATATGCAAACTACTTATATTAGTTATATAAGGTATAAATGGTATTTATAAAATCATATATATATATATTAAATACCATTAAAAAATCAATGAAAAAAGAACAAAATGGGCCATGAGTCGGCCCATGGCGGGCTTTGGACAGAGGTTTTTGAACCTCGACCTGTTCGACCAGGTCCATGAGCCAGCCCTACCCGCATTTTGGCCAGGTCTAGCCTCAAGGGCTGAAGTAACACCTCTGCCTCAAGGGCTGAAGTAGCCTATGATGTTGTTGCAGTTGTAATGTGTTTTCCGTCCTCTCTTTTTGTCCCCCTTTCCACCGAATAATAGCAATTTTTTTAAAGCATGATGCTTAAAATCTTGTCCAATTGCACTATAACCCTTATCTTTTTTCACGAGGACCTTTTCATATTTGCACCAGACATTAGATCCTTTGGTTGTAATTTACCATTATTTTAATTTTTCTTTATAAATAAAACTAATTATTTTGTATTGTCTTCTAATTGTGTAATGATATAGTAACTGGGTTCATTTTGAGTTGCCTAATTAAATAGCGACACTATCGTCAGAAATGCCAACTGTGAGCCCAAACCCCAAAGACCCAATTAAATAAGAGAGAGATCCGATAAGAATCCGTATAGCACAGCTGTCCTTTGTGATTATCCACATTGAATTCCATGAATATTTTATGAGTAAATTAAAGGGCAAGAAGGACTTCCTTTTTAAAATGCAATTAATATGTTTGACATTATTATCGTGGGAAACGTTACAAAGAAAACTGCTTCAGCTAAAGTTGCTAATAAGCATGAGAATGCTTGTATTGACAATTAACATGTATTCATCTCTTTTGATTTCGATACCTTTGTGTTCTTGACAACCGAAGTGGTTTAGCTCCTCAAGAGAGTTCAAAAAATTATGCATAGAAATGTTATGGCTCCCAGGTCTATAGATGTTATGTTTCGTAGAATTGGGTTTATCATCCAAAAGGGATTGACGGCACAGCCTATAGCCCGTCTCCCATCAATCTCTATGTAGTTTGTTATTCTTACTAACTAGTGAGTAAGTAAAGCACCAAGGTCTGTAGAGACGGATATTTTCTAAATGTAATAAAGATGGATCTCATCTCGTTGTAAGTTTCAGAAAGCCTTTTAAATCTTAAAGTTAAAAGTTTAGAATCTTCTTTATTGCATATCAGAAATGATGTCTGTAATCGATAATTGATGTATAATTGGAGTTTTTTTTGTAATTTACGTAAATTAAGTGACAATTCTATACATGTTCATTATCGAGCGTAACAATGTTTGATGCATATTAAAGCACTATGGTGTTGTTAAAAGTGGATGAGTATTCGTCTTGTTAAATGCATATTTCTAGGGATGAAAATGGATCAGACAAAGATTGAATATGACTACTTCCATATTCATATTCAATTCATCTATATCGAATACGGATACAACTGTATATATCATATAGATTTGGATAACCGTATCCTTGAATACCCATGCACGAATTCGAATGGCATATTTATCGAATACAAAAGGATATTGAATAGAAAAGTGAGTTGGAATATCGATCAAATAAAGATTGGATATGAATATGATAAAATAATGATCAATATCAAACTAAGATCGGATCATTACCAAGTATGAAGCAATTTAAAAAAGATCATATTGTCAAACATGTAAATAACATGATAAAAATGTTTAATCAACTAAATTATAATCACAAAGGAGGTACTTTAATGGTTTTCAAGGGGATGCATCCTATATAAGAGGTTTGCACTTTTGCAGTTCATATGAAGTCGTCGAAGCGAAGAAGTGTAGTGGCAATTACTAAGGAGAGAAAAAATATGTTTAAATTGTTAATAAATTATTAAACTTAAATGGTTATATATAATTATATTTGGATATTCATATGTTGGTATATTCATATTTGAAAATTTTAAAACAGATGTTCATATTCGATTGCAGATATCCATACTCAATATTTTTACAATATGACAAGTGGATTCTTGAATATATCATATATGTTTTCATCCTTACATACTTCTCTTCTAATGATTCAAAAGAAGGCCACATCTTACCATCGCCATCTCTTTTTTAACAATCAACTATAATTTCTAGAAAATATTGTACGTAGGGTGGAGCATTGGGCCGGACCAGTCCGGACCCGACCTGACCCGGCATGCAAAAGTCCGGGCCCGGCATGAACCCGATGTACAAATGAGCAAGGCTCGGGTCCTCATTCTTTCAAAATATTATGCTCGTGCTGGACCGGGCCCGAACCTGAAGTATAAATGGGCCGGGTCCGAGCCCTCATATTTCAAAATATCATATTAGAACTAAATTAAGGGACACGGATTTATAATCACAATACATTCAATATTTCCTTCATCCATCAATAGTAATATTATATCATAACAATACATCCAATATTCATGTGTTATGGATGAATTATATCCATAACAATAAATTGGAATTGAAATGCAACTTCATGTAATCAAAATAAGTGCGGGTTGAGCCCGACCCGAGCTCGAGCCCGACCCGAATCCGAACATGACCCCGCGAGCCTTGGGCCGGGCCTGGGTCCTCAATTTGCTGAAAATAGCGGGCCTCAACCCGACCCAAGGCCCACGGAAAATTGATGGACTCGGACCGGGCTTTCCCGGGTTGGGTCGGGACGAGCCCAATGCTCCACCCTAATTGTACGACCTGATTTGAGAGTAGTTTCTTCTCACTCCACATTGACACCACAACCAATGTCATCTCTTTTGGAGAGGAGATTATCTTCTGTAAATTGGAGACGGTGCCCGAGCCGCTCGATTAATATCGAGCGATTCGCATGAAATCCGAATTTTTGTGGGCTCTTATCATGCAAACCGCTCGATCTTGATCGAGCAGCTTGGGTGCCATCCTCTGTTGTACAACAGAGGATCTCCTCTCTCTCTCTTTCTCTCTCTCTCTTGCAACATGTTCAACTCTATGCTATAAATATGTGGCATGTCCCTTGATTTTATAGCAGATCAAAAAAAAACAAAAAAAAACGGAGAAAGAAGAAGTAGAAGATAACAACGAGAGGGAGAAGACATAAGGGTGGAGAATGGAAAAATAACAGATACAAAATGGAAAATAGTAGGAAGAAAAGTCGAATGCTATTTTTATGTTCCAATCTGATATTTCTCTCAAGATCGAAAGATGTTTGAGTGAGATGTTAGCTACTTTCTTCTTGTTGGCAGCATGAGAGCTACTATGGTTCCGGCCCATGGTGAAGGTACACCGTGTGCGTATACCACGGTGACGCTGCAACAAGTGTAGCAAGTCACCACAACGGGTGGTGATGTGAGAGAAGACACAGTAGCAGAAACCGCAGAAGGTGTTGAGAAAACCGATAGTAGCATACATACAAAAATCCACAGATTTCCAGAACAGATTTTCATATGTATGAATCCAGGTTAACAATGATAAGAGAAATATCCGATTAAATAACATATGCATATTCACGCAAGGGAAAAATCCGGAAACCAAAATCACGACAAACAATGCGACAAAGAAAGAGTAGAGTTAGAAATCACAACCGAAGCGTCCTGTTGTAGGACTCCCCTTAGAGAGACAGCACCCCCCACTTTACCGGCGCACAGGACCTTGACGTGCCGCTCCCAGGGTCCGATGGTCCACGCTCGTCGACGGTGCGCACCGTGCTTGAGCGTCCTCGAAAGCCACCTCCATAGACGAAACCCGAGATCGAGAGAGGAAAGGGCGTCCTCGAAAGAGAGAAGGGCGCTAAGAAGGATTGAAATGGATGTTCGTAACCCACACCCGCACACTTTAGAAATACTTAAAGGCGCCCGGGCGGTTACGTTTTCGTGAGAGGATAATGGAGCGTACCCCTTGGAATTCAAACGGACGGTTAAAAAATGACCCGGTCTTTGCCACGCCACGCCGCGCCCACGCCCGAGCCCGAGCCCGGCCCGGCCCGGCGCGGCGCGCGTGTGCGTGCGTGTGTTGTGATCTAAAGTCCCCTCTAGTCTGTTTCCAGACTAGTCTCAGGACTTCCCACATATAAACCAAGTCCCAGTTTTATCTCTCCACGATGTGGGACTAAACAACACCCCATAGGGTTGAAACATTGAATTCCAGAATTTAGATACGTCAATACAACTTGATATTGACCATCAAATTGCATCAAACTATCCCAATACAGTTAATTCCAACAATTCCCCACGAATTCACTGTTGAAACACAAAGAGCCAAGAATCTCAGGTTTCCACACTCTGCTTTCAGTAAAGGTACCTTCCGATTTGAACCTTTATCTGAGTTATCCTGTTTCACCATCACAGGAATAAAGTGAACTATGTCTTGAACTTTAATCCTTTGATGCAATGGTATCGAGTGGTAACAACAGAGTGAAGTCTATGGTGATAATCTTCTGGTTTTAGTGCTATTAATGGCCTTGCACTACCCTGTTTCATGAGTATATTAAGGATAAACCCTCATCCTTTATCTGCGGCCCACAGAAATACTCATATAGGTGGCATTCTCCAAGGATGCACTGCTCACATCCTGCTTATAAAAGCTTGAATCCATTAAGAGCATAATGCTCAACCTTTTCCTGCAGCTTTCAGGCACTCGACTTTTCAGGGATAGGACTCACATGCAAAGTATTGCATATTGAGTGCCAATCAGTTCCCCTTACAGCTTGTTTTCCTATTGAATCTATTTTGTGGGATCTCCACTCATTTAGGTTGGGTTGCTACTGCGGGTAAACTCTCAGTGGATTTCAGCTCCATCCCAAGTCTGGATTTTTGGGCTAAAGATCTATCAAGTCCCTTTGTAAGTGGATCTGCCGTGTTATCTTTGGTACCAACAAATTCCACAGCAATCACTCCAGAAGACACCAAATCCCTAATAGACTTAAGTCTAACTTGGATATGTCTTCTTGTTTTCTGATTGCACTTTAAACTCTTTACATTTGCAATAGTTGTCATGCTATCACAATGTAAAGAAATTGTCGGTATCGGCTTACCCACCATGGGCATCTCAGAGAGAAGCTCCCTAAGCCATTCAACCTCTATACATGTTGTGTCCAAAGCACACAGCTCTGCCTCAAAAGTAGACCGAGCCAAGATGGTCTGTTTCAAAGACCTCCAGGAGACTGCACCGCCTCCAAGGGTAAATACATACCCAGTCACACCGTTACTCCCGGAGTCCTCCATTTGACCTATCCAAATTGCATCACTATATCCTTATAAGACAGGAAGATATTTACCATAATGCAGTCCAAGAAGTGTAGTACCCTTAAGGTACTTCAACACTTGATCCAAGGCCTCCCAATGAGTACGGTCAGGACATCTCGTATATCTACCTAACTTTGCGACCGTGAATGAAATATCAGGTCGAGTACAGTTTGCAAGATACATCAAGCTTCCTATAATCTGGGAATATCGTAGCTGTGCTACAAGTACTCCACTCTTGTTCTTGCAGAGGGGTTTAGATGAATCATAAGGAGTGCATACAGATTTACAGCTCTGATAGCCAAAATTTTCAAGAACCTTCTCAGTATAATGTGACTGAGACACAGCTATCCCATTTGTAGATCTAATCAGTTTGAGCCCCAAAATCACATTAGCAACTCCTAAGTCCTTCATCTCAAACTTACTGCTCAAAAACCTCTTGATTTCTTCCACTATCCTTATGTTTGATCCAAATATCAAAATATCATCTACATATAGGTATAAGACAACAAACATATCACCTTTAATCATAGAGTATACACATTTATCGGATTCATGAACAATAAAGCCATAAGACTGGATAATCTTATCAAACTTGTCATGCCACTGTTTCGGAGCTTGTTTTAATCCATAAAGAGATTTTACAAGCTTACAGACCTTTCTCTCATTACCAGATGCTACGAATCCCTCAGGTTGGTCCATATAGATCTCCTTCTCAAGATCACCATATAAAAAGGTAGTCTTCACATCCATTTGATGAATTGTGAGATTATGTATGGAGGCCAATGCAATGAGCATCCGAATCGTAGTCATTCTAGTAACAGGAGAATAGGTATCAAAATAATCAATACCCTCTTTCTGTTTAAAACCTTTGACTACAAGTCTTACCTTATATTTTTCTATGGATCCGTCCGGTCTAAGTTTTCTTCTGAATACCCATTTGCTTCCTATGGTGGAACACCTAGGAGGTAGATCGACCAATTCCCACGTGCCATTTGAAATGATCAAATCCATTTCAGATTTAATAGCATCCTTCCAATGCCTTGCTTCAGTAGAAGCCATGGCATCCTTGTATGTGGGAGGATCACCCTCGATTTGGTAGGAGACAAAGTCACTACTTAAATCCTTGGCAATCCTAGGTCTCTTACTTCGTCTAGGTTCAACATCCTCCAAAAATTCATTGGGTTTAGAGAAGCTAGCTCCCACATTTGACATCTTTTCTATTTGTTGTGGAATAGAACCAGATGTTGAGGCTACGTCACTAGTCAGATTTTCAGGAATCCCTTTTTTCATTGGAAAAATATCCTCGAAAAACGTAGCATCACGAAGTTCAACAATAGTATTAGTATCTATGCCTGTGATCTCAGACCGAATTACTAAAAATCGATAGGCATAACTATTTTCCAGATACCCCAAGAAGACCGCATCAATTGTTTTAGGTCCAAGCTTCTTTCTCTTGTGTTCTGGGACTAAGACCTTAGCCAGGCATCCCCACACCTTAAGATATTTTAGGCTTGGCTTCCTATTTCTCCAAAGTTCAAATGGACTCTTATCTTTATGCCTTAAGGGAACTCTATTCAGAATATGGCAGGCCGTATTCAAAGCTTCCCCCCACATGTAAGAAGGTAGCCCAGAACTTTGTAAAAATACATTGACCATATCAGTTAGGGTCCTATTCTTTCGTTCTTCTATTCCATTGGACTATGGTGAATATGGTGCAGTGACCTCATGAACTATGCCAAATAATTTACATTGTTCATCAAATATCTTAGATGTGTATTCACCACCTCTATCTGACCTTAGACGTTTAATTACTTTTCTGACCTGTGTTTCTGCTTCACTCTTAAAAGTAAGGAATTTTTCTAAGGCTTCATCCTTAGTTTTAAGCAGATAAACATAACAGTATCTACTGCTATCATCTATGAAGGTGATAAAATATCTTTTGTTATCTCTAGTCATCACACCACCAAACTCACAAATATCAGAATGAACTAAGTATAGAATTTCAGTTTCCCTATTCACAGAATGAAAAGGCTTTCTAGGCAACTTAGCTTGAGCACACATTTCACATTTGTTGAGTTTGTCTGTAGTATGATTAGGAATCATGTCAAGTTTCATCATTCTTTTCATAGAATTGAAATTCGCATGTCCTAGCCTAGCATGCCATAAATAAGTAGATTCAATATTTGAAACAACATAAGTAGAAGAATCAAAACCAGAAATATTATTAACTGAACTATCAATATCACATCTTATTCTAAATAAAAGATCATGATCAGTTAGATATCCTTTTCCAAAGAAAATACCATGTCTCAGAAAAACTACTTTATTACATTTAAAGTCTAACTGAAAACCCTCTCTAACTAATAAAGAACCAGACAAAATATTCTTCTTAATATCAGGAACGTGCAGCACCCTGCGCAAAGTCCAAACTCGTCCAGTTGAGAATCTCAGCTCGACTTGTCCGGACCTAAGCACCTTGGCTGCAGATCTGTTCACCATCATTACTGTACTACCGGCTGAAGCCTGATAAGACACAAAGAATGTTCTATCAGTACAAATGTGTACATTTGCACCTGTATCAACAAGCCACTTATTAGGCTCGTTTACAAAGTAGAGTTCAGGGTTCACTGAGACATACCCCTCACCGGGCCCGCCTCCCTCAGTCAGCACAAGAGCCTGAGGAACGACATCCGTAGACTTCTGTTGGGTCTTCAGAGAAGGGCAATCCTTCTTCCAATGTCCAACCTGTCCACACTGCCAGCAAGGATTGTCCTTTGGTTTTTTCTGGATTTTTCCCTTGGCTTTCAGTTTCTTATTTTTCCTTTTTGCATTGTTTCCTTTTGAGGTTATCACATTGACCTTAGGGTTCACATCTACAGGCATCACAGGTTTTTGTTTCTTATGCTCCTCTTCAATAGCTATTGATATCATTAAATCGTCTAGAGAAATTTTCCCCTTCCTATGCTCTAGGGACATCCCAAAATCTTCCCAGGACATGGGAAATTTCTCAATAATCGACGTAACTTGAAACTTTTCTGGAAGTTTCATTTCTGCCTCGGCTAACCCATGGAGCAACAACAAAAACTTATGAGCCTGTTCCGAAACCGATTTCCCCTCAATCATTTGAAATTTCAGGAACTTGGATACTAAGTATTTTTCAATACCTAGATCCTCCGTGTTGTATTTCTTGTCCAGTTCCTCCCATAGATCCTTGGCGGTCTTGGTAGATGCGCTATAGACATCGAACAGAACGTTCAATAGTGCAGTAAGAATGCACCCATGGCACATACGGTCATGTTCTTTCCACGCATCCGCCATCTTAACCGTCTCAGGATCCGGATTTTATTCAGATAACTTAGGGCACTCGATTTCCAGAACCGAAATCAGGCCAATCGTGGTCAGTCATATTTTCATGCGTTGTTGCCAACGCTTGAAATTCTGACCCCCGAATTTCTCTGGCATACCAGTGAAATCCACACGAGACCGAAACCTCAAATCCGACATTTTTCTTATCACGTTATAACGTTGTCTCTCTAAGATTGTTGAGAAAACCGACAGTAGCATACATACAAAAATCCACAGATTTCCAGAACAGATTTTCATATGTATGAATCCAGGTTAACAATGATAAGAGAAATATCCGATTAAATAACATATGCATATTCACGCAAGAGAAAAATCCGGAAACCAAAATCACGACAAACAATGCGACAAAGAAAGAGTAGAGTTAGAAATCACAACCAAAGCGTCCTGTTGTAGGACTCCCCTTAGAGAGATATCGCCCCCCACTTTATCAGCGCACAGGGTCTTGACGTGTCGCTCCCAGGGTCTGACGGTCCACGCTCGTCAACGGTGCGCACCGTGCTTGAGCGTCCTCGAAAGCCAACTCCATAGACGAAACCCGAGATCGAGAGAGGAAAGGGCGTCCTCGAAAGAGAGAAGGGCGCTAAGAAGGATGTCGCTAAGAAGGATTGGAATGGATGTTCGTAACCCACACCCACGCACTTTAAGAGATACTTAAAGACGCCCGGGCGGTTACGTTTTCGTGAGAGGATAATGGGGCGTACCCCTTGGAATTCAAACGGGCGGTTACAAAAATGACCCGGTCTTTGCCACGCCGCAGCCGCAGCAGCGCCCGAGCCCGGCCCGGCCCGGCCCAGCGTGGCGCGCGCGCGTGCGTGCGTACGTGCATGTGTTGTGGTCTAAAGTCCTCTCTAGTCTGTTTCCAGACTAGTCTCAGGACTTCCCACATATAAACCAAGTCCCAGTTTTATCTCTCCACAATGTGGGACTAAACAACACCCCACATGGTTGAAACATTGAATTCCAAGAATTGAGATACATCAATACAACTTGATATTGACCATTAAATTGCATCAAACTATCCCAATACAGTTAATTCCAACAGAAGGTGCATCTTAGAAGGCACAACATGTGACTTGACTATGGTGTTCATGTTATAACAGGTGCGTCACAAGACACTGCAGCAGGTGACCTGCTATGGCGTTCATACCATAGCATGTGACGGTCTATAAGTGCAGAAATTAATTTCCAGCATTTATAAAGGGAGATGCTACTTTGTTCTTATTTCGACAGCAATGGAGCCCCCCACAGGTGTCTTGTGGCTTACTCGAGCTCAATTATTCTCTCCAAAGAGCTAAACCATGCATGATGAGAGAGAGAGAGAGAGCAAGAGAGAGAGAGAGAAATCATCTCATCTGAGAGAAGAAACACATCAAAAGAAAGCTATGACATCATCTTAATGTGCCCTAAATCCACTCCAAACGTTTTGTGTGCAAGTCCAATGAAGGTCTCCGGTTGTTCCCTCCTCTCGTGGTGCTTGGCTCGTGCAAGAGCGAAGGAAACACAAGAAGACATAGCGACGAAGCCCTCTTTGGAAGAGGGCTACGAACTCAAGTTTCACCCTTGGTGATTTCTTTTCTTCGTTTTCTTCTATCACCTCCGTGGTGTTTTATTATTGATATAGGAATAAGAGGGCTTGGCTTGTGTGCCATTTCGAGGAGAAATGACATATCACCAACTATAATAAAGTGGTTTGGATCAAGAAGGTCCTATGGTTTTCCCCTTCCATTTTGGGGGTTTCAACATCAAAATAGGTTCGTGCTTGTGGTTGCTTTGTGTTTTGTGGTTTGTTTGCTCGTATTGCTCGTGATAGCTATTCGTGGTTCCCATTCATCTTGGCTAGGGATATTTTGATTCCATCGCTCGCTTCCTCAAGCAGGGGTTATTTGTGTTCCAAGCCCCAACATTTCTGACCTTTATAGCAGGCGTCCGATGATTCTAACGAATGATGTTAGCTACAACCAAGCGCGCACTTGGTTGTAACCTTACTATGTCTACACACACTCTACTATTACTAAATGAGAATACCTTTGACAAGTTTTATTCTTCACAATTCAATTATGTAATTCAAGACCTTAGTTATGATCATCGTGCAATCAATAATGCAAATGCATTCGAAATATATACCCTCCACTTTCTTCTCTCCCTCTTAATCCTTAGTGATCCTTTTTTCCTCAATGTTTAGTAGAGAGAGAAGTGTATTTATTATATTTAACCTAAGTCCAACCATCTTAATTTAACTAGTCTTGGTTTGAGTAGGAAAGACTTGCATTTATTAGAGATGTTAACTTGTGGGCTTCAATAATATTTGCCTAGGTTGATAACAACAGTTTTAACATTTACAAAAAAATAGGGTTTCTTACACTCGCGCTACGATATTATGCAATTGTCAATTACATTGATGCATCTCTTTTTTTCAATAACACTTGTGCATATATATTCTTACAATATTAATAATACTGCCCTACTATTGATGTAATACATTGATATAAGTGTAATAATAGAAGGGTAATTGTGAATTTTGTAAGAAGACATGGGCTCAAATATTATTGCAAAATAAGGTAGAGACAACTGTAATTACATAATCGTGGAGAGGCATAATTTCAAAAAATCTTAAAAATAAGGATTTTTACAATTTTGTTTTTTTGAGTTTCTTCAATAACTCATGTACCTCAAATTGTTCTGCAATTACACTTGTGCCCTTATATTTTTACAAAATTCACAGTAATGCCTTATACCCTTTATTACATTAACATATGGGTTTAATATGGCTGCCCCTTAGGAGAGCTGACTTGGCTTCCCCCACCCCATTTTCTCCCATTTTTTTTTATTTTTTAAAAATTTCTTTCGTGAATATTCATCACTATATCCCTATATTATGCTATTAAAATTTCGTGCGAAACAGAGACTCCTAGTGCCTCCATCCAGACAACCATTTTTTAACGGTAACCGAATTGCCAAAAACGATCCCGTCTGGATGGAGGTCCCAGGAGTCTCTTTTTCGCACGAAATTTTAACAACATAATATAGAAATATATTGATGAAAATCAACAGAAGAAATTTCAAAAAAAAATGGGGAAAATGCGGCGGGAAGCCAAGTTAGCTCCCCCTCAAGGGGGCAGCCCCATTTTACCCTTAACATATGGACAATATTGTGGATTTTGTAAAAACATACAGATACAAATATAATTACAAAAAAGTTAAGGGCACAAGTGTTGCTAGGAAAATTCACAAGGACAGAAATTACCTACAAATTTTAAGAAAACGTCCTTTAATGTTTTAAAAGAGAAAGAACACCAGTACTTTTGTAAATCAACGAAAATGAACGGAAATAATTTTCAATTGACCAATAAATTAGTTTCAGAGGTTAATATTGTCTCGAAACTAACAATAATAACCAACCAATACAAAATTAATTTCGTTTACTTTCATTTTATTTCCACCTAAATTACTGAGTTCCGTTCGTACACGCATTCGAATACGAAGATTGGAATTCAACATACGTCTACGAATATAATATTCATAATAATGTTTGACGAATACTGATATGAATATAAATGTTCAAATTTCTAAAGATGCAAATATTAATATTTTTTTAGGAGGTACACATACAGATATAAAGATGAATACGGATATGAATGTTCAGATTTTGAATGATACAAAATTGAGTACGTTGTGAAACTAAAATTCTTACCGATTTTAAACAAAGTAAGATGTTCGTAACATTCGTACATTAGTTCGAATTCATATGACCATTCTAATGGTCTGGTGGTAGAAGTAGCAACTCCCGCTTTAAAGGATCAGAGTTCGAATCCTACTAGTAAAAAAATAAAAAAAACAAAAAAGTAGTTTGAATTCATATTTCCAATATCCACATTGCGTTCGCGTTCATGTTTTGAGGATTTGATACACCATTTTACACGTTTGTATGATATCCGCTCGATTTCAAAAAAAAATAATAATAAGGCTATTGATAACACCTATATTCATATTTGTGTCCAATAATTTTCATCCCTAAGATATAATGTAACTCTCGGGCTTAGGTTCTCGAATCATTGTAGGGAAAATATTGATTTTAACACCTTACTGGGTTCAGACCCAATTCGATCTGCTGACAACCAACCAAAATGTCTAAGCCTAAATTATCAAGCAGTAATCCCACTGCTTATAACCCGCTTTCATATCTTGTAAGTATTAAAGTAAATTACACAAAAGTCCTGAATTATACACCTAGTTTCAATATCATACTTGAACTGTAAAAGTTAACAAAGGATATACAATCTTCAAGATTTGTCTCGACGTGGTACTTGACTATAGTAATTTAATTGATCATTTGATCTTTCTAACCTTAAATCACAATAGTTCAAAACATCGTACAAATCTTAAAGGTCAGATACCACACTGTTATCTTTTAAATTTCAGGTATGGCGTTGAAATCAGGTGCATAGTTGAACAACTTCAGTGTAATTTACTATAACTATTAAGAGGAAAATGGGGCTGCCCCTCCTCACCATATTTTCTCCGATTTTTTTTATTTTTTTGAAATTTTTTTCGTGAATATTCATCACTATATCCATATATCATGTCATTCAAATTTCATGTGAAACAGAGACTCCTACGGCCTCCATCCAGACAGTTATGTTTTAACGGTCTCAGGATTTTTAAATCGATCCCGTCTGGATGGAGGTCGTAGGAGTATCTGTTTTGCATGAAATTTGAATGACATAATATAAGGATATAATAATAAATTTACATAATTTTTATTTTAAAAAAAACTAAAAAAATATGTGAAAAATGGGACGGGGAGCTAAGTTAGCTCCCCTAGGGGGCATACACATTTTACCCAAGTATTAATTGTTGGATTATGTTGGTGTTACATGTAATGATAGAAACAAAAACAATAAACAAATTCAAGGCCGGTGGATTACTAACAATAAAGATGGATGGAATCAATAGTTTTATATATTCAACTCAATCAAATCGAAATTTCTTTGATGCAGACACGATGACTAAGCAAGCAGGTGCTATGTCGTTGGAGGAAAATTACGCTATTTGGTCAAATTGAAATTTCTAAATTCCACAGACCTTATCTTTCCACCGTCAACGAATTCTCAAAGCCGAAAGCTGAGAAGTATAGTCATACGTTTGTACGTATTCGGATCCGTAGTCCTTCAAGATAAGTTTTTAGTTCGGACGACCGTACCGTATATGAATATATTGAGGTAAAAAATATTGATTTATGTTAATATTTATATTCCTCTCTCAATCAGAGATCTCGTTTGTTCAAATATAACAAAGAAAAATCTGATCTTATTATATTGTGTCAAAGTATAAGCTTTTATGTCGACATTAAATGCTAGAGTTAAAAGTTCAAACCAAATTTTGAAACTTGAAGCCCTTGATAATAATCGATGAATAGTTGGGACTTTTCTACTCATTTATCTTGTATTTTTTAATTAAAGATAAGATTAACCTTCAAAATGTGATAACCTTATAAGATCTTACAAAATTATATTAAAGTGTGATTAAAGTAGGGATGAAAATAAATGTAAATTTATGTGTATCTGAAGAATGTCATTTTACCACTTAATTATATGAAGTTATCGATTGCATCATGTGATAAAACATGTAATACAAAAACTACACACAAAAATCAACAATGGATGTCAGTGGTCAATTTATTTATTTTACTTGGAGAAGTTTCAAGTTCGACTCAAAGAGGCAACTTATCAACTTAGGATCAATTTTAGATGACACTATTTTGAAAGAATTTTTTATTTTGATGCAAAAAAGTTGTAAATACATAAACTGACCAAGTTAAGGGTTAATTATACAAAATATTAATCAAGTGATGTCCAATAATGATGAAGCTTGGCGTGGATGCGAATGTATGAAAAATGAGGCTATTTGTGGAAGTTTTTGATGTAAAATGGATTTTTATGAATTAATCAATGCAGAAAATGTGATTGATATTAATTGAATTTTATTAAATACCAACATTCAATATTTTAAAACTAAAATGACCATAAATACATCTAAATGAGTAGAAGTCGGAACAACTTTAATTTTATAAAGACAGTAAATGTTTATTGAATTAAAAATCAATTATCTGAATCACAAAAGAATTTATTATGAGCAAATGATGCATGCAAATGAATTGATTTTCGGAAACATGATAAACCACAATCAAAACTTCAAAACGTGATTTTCAAGAAATTTTTGAGCAATGATTGGTTTGTTAAAAATTAATCTCAGATGGGAAAAATATAATAATTTTCACTAAAAATGTTATAATAAACCAAACACAACTCATAAAAATGCCATTCAAGTTTCATTGTGGAAAGACATAATCAAGGTTTATCACACAATTTTTGATCTTGAAAAATAAGACAAATTTATGGTTCAATGCAATACTCAAACACATGGATCTTGTTGAAATTAAAATAAACAAAGAAGATAAAAAATAAATCACAATGGTTGTTATGCATATACCCAAATCCGCTATTGTGCTTATGCAATTTCTCCTAGGGTGATGGGGAAACGCATAATTCCCGAATCATATGAGGGCAATCTGTAAATTTACCCAATCACATGCTTGCACATGACTTTGGTTGTGATCTGGATGATGGGAGATGTGTTTCCTCTTCTGCATCTAATGGCTAAGATTCAGCCACGTGTCAGTGTATTTGAACGAAGAATAAAGGAGAAGAAGAAGATGCGAGAGGGGGAGAGTTTGACTGAGTACACAAAGAAGAAGAATCGAATAAGAAGAATCGAGGAAGAATATGAACTCGGGAGTGAAAGAAGGAAGAAACCTGAAGATGTCTTATGGGATTGGAGCGAATGGAAGCACGTCTCCGGTGGTCGCCTCTTATGGCTCAAGCATGGAACCATGAAGCTCAATGAGAGTTCAGTGAAGCTCTGCAACAAGGTGCTCAACCATACCTTAGATCTCACCAAGAATGGAGGGCCCTCGTTGCACTCGATAAGGCCTCTTCGATGTCACCGATGAAGACTTCGATGCCGGTGTATCTCTCGCTCTTGATTCGTGGATGGCATGATTTGGGCTGGCGATGGGTTTTTGTGGCTTGACAACTAGGTTCACACAAGGTTCGGAGGTGGTTACGCTGAGATTTATGGTTAACGGTGAGTCGGGTGTTGATACGGTAAGGAGAGAGAGAGAGAGAGAGCAAGCAGGTGTTGTCGGGAATGGGGAGTGAAAGGGGAAGGCTGCTGGGGAGAGAGAGGATGACTCGTGACTGCCCCAGGAGCGATCACATATCGCTCCATGAAAAATTAGAAAACTAAAGACAAAAAAATTAAAATTAAATAGTAACATACCTCCAATCGAACAGTTTTCTTCATGAAGTTTGCTCATCTCAACTAGATCTACAACTTTCAAGAAGAGATCAAAGAAAAGACCCCATCTGCACAAAATACATTTTTTGATGGTAACTTATATATAAAAGGGTTTTTATCAGTTGTACCTCTCTGAGATATTTCAATATCAGTTATGCCCCTCCCATTTTGAGAATATCAGTTCTGCCCCTGCTTTCTTGTCGTTCTATCACTTGTGCCCCTTGGGTTAGTTGTCGTCCATCCTCCATGCAAACAGACATTTACTTTGGAGACACAACATGAATTAATGTTAAAAAAATGGACTGAAATGTCCCATCCTCTTCTTCATCCTCCTCCTCCCACATCCTCTTCCTCTTCCTCCCCCTACTCTTCCTCCTCCCAGCCTCCTGCTCCTCTGCCTCCTCCTCCCCCCTTCCCCAGCCCCTCCCTCCACCCCAACGCCACCCCCTCCATGCCCGAGCTCCTCCCTCTACCATGAGCTTCTTCCTCCATCCCGTGCCTCTCCCCCCGCCACGAGCTCCTCCCCCCGTCCCTACACCTCCCTTCCACGTCCGAGCTCCTCCCTCTGCCCCAAGCTTCTTCTTCCACCCACATGCCTCACCCTCTGCCCCGAGCTCCTCCCTTTACCCTAACTCCTCTCCCCTCTCTCACACCTTCCCCTCTACATCTGAGCTTCTCCCTCTAACCCGAGCTTCTTCCCACACTCCCAAACCTCCCCCTCCGCCCCAACTCCTCTACCTGCCTTTGCACCTTCCCTCCACCCTCGCACATCCCCTCCATCCCCGGCTCCTCCCCCACCTAGCAGGCCACCTCCGCCTCCTCGATGATGATGCTTGCATCCTCTTTGTCACCCCCTCCTACAGGTGAGGGTCTTTCCATCGCGATCAGCCATGTGTGCTCCTGCAAGTGTGTATCCAGGGCTATTGATCATGGATGTTGCTACTGAACCGCACCACACAGACAGAGAGAGCGAGGGGAGGTGAGGGGGCAGAGGAGGAGCTGGTAGGGAGGAGCTCGCAATGGAGGGGGGAGCTCATGTGCGTTTGTGCCGGAGATGAAGGGGAGGAACGGGTAGAGTTGGTTGGTTACGCCCCTCTTAACCTCACCACGATTTTAGAAAATCATGGTTAAGTTCAAATCATTGACGGCTAAAGTAAGGGAGGGGAACAAGTGATAGAACGACACGAAGTCAGGGGCGCAAATGATATTCCCAAAAAGAGAGGGGCATAACTGATATTATAATATCTTAGAGGGACATAATTGATAAAAACATATAAAAAATCATATTGTTAGGTTTTGCATTTTTTGTGATTTTTAATAAAATAAAAATTCAAAACAAATCAAATAGAATAAAGAAATGTATACACATTAATCTATTTTTGGATTTTTAATAATTAAGAAATAAAGAGTGAATAGATAAAGACTTGTTACATACTATATATACCGACTCACAACCATTTATTTTCTTTGCTTTCTATAATTTCAGATTTTGATTTTTAGGAATTTATTAAAATACAACTCAAATAAAAGAAATGAAAAATAAACATAGAACAAAGTTAATTGTATATATAAAATGACTAGTAAAAAATCAATGAATATATACAATTTAGAATTCGATCGTAAAATCCAAGTTTTACATAAGAACTCCTATTATTTCAAATTTGATCTTGATTTGTAGATAATAAAATGCAAATTATTGTAAAAGTCAATATGTATTCAAAGGAGACTATGTATGAGAGATATTTGACTTTACGATTTTTCAGTCCCAAACCAGGGATTAGGTTTATTTTACACATACACATATGTTAGTATTTTTTTAGGATTTTTCATTGATGAATATTAGTGATATGTACATAATGGATGATGGTTTGATGTCATTTGTAGTTTATACGAATTAATAAAAAATGAATGAAATTAGGCTATTTTATAAGTGAGTATATGAATGCAGAATGGAGATACTAATTTATGCAAATTATTTACAAGTGCATGGATGATAATTATGAATTATAAACATCTGAATGTACATAATTACTCAGGATGGAGCTCTATTTTCAGCAAATTAAAGTGATGAATCACGACCTCATTAGTATTCGGTCTGTTAGCTATCTTATTTGTTTTATATAGATTTTTATATATGTATTTGTATACATTTCAAAATGAACATGGATATGGATATCACATTGACATTTGCATATACTCGTATTCATATTACTATTTAATTTATAATATGATTGTAGATTTATTTATACCTATTTTAGAAAAATTCCACATTTGCCTTTACCTCGAATATAATTATTATGATGTGAATACATCTACAACATTTGCCTTTAAGTTGATTTATAAAGTATTTCTATTATTACTCATACTTGATTCATTTTCGTTTTGTATCGTATTCATTTTTAAAGATATTATAACAAATCTTTCGTAATATTTATTTCCTTTTTTGTATACATATTTTAAAATTGGTAAGAATATGACTATCTATATTCCTATTTAACTGATCTTTATCGCTAATAAAATGTAACTCAACAATCAAAACTAGAAGAAGTTATCAAAAAATTTATCTGGGAAAAAGATAAAAATAAAAAATATAAAGACAGAAGTTCCCAAAATTTGGTTGCACAAGAAAAATCTTCTAACAAAACTTTGATATCGTTGAACTTTAGCTTGGTGAGGATCTTTATGCAATTTACCCTTTTTTACTAGGAAGCATATGTATAAATTGTAGGGGCATTTACACAAGACCTCTACTATTTTATCCAATTGCACGCAACCTCTGTTATCGTTTTAATCACACCAAAACGCTTATAATTTCAACATATATGCCATTGTACAATATTGTGATGCGATTAGGTAAGTATTAGAGATAAGAATAATATGATACAAATACAAATATAGGTATAGAAATATTATTATCGTGGGAAACGTTATTATCGTGGGAAACGTTACTAAGAAAACTGCTTCAGCTAAAGTTGCTAAGCATGAGAATGTTTGTATTGACAATCAACATGTATTCATCTCCTTTGATTTCGATACCTTTGTGTTCTTGACAACTGAAGCGGTAGAGCTCCTCAAGAGGGTTCAAAAAATTATGTATAGAAATATTATGGCTCCCAAGTCTATAGATGTTATGTTTCGTAGAATTGGGTTTGTCATCCAAAAGGGATTGACGGCACAGCCTGTTGCCCGTCTCCTATCAACCTCTATGTAATTTGTTATTCTTATTAACTAGTGAGTAAATAAAGCACCAAGGTCTGTAGAGACGGATATTTTTTAAATGTAATAAAGATGGATCTCATCTCGTTGTAAGTTTCAGAAAGCCTTTTATGTCCACGTTAAATCTCAAAGCTAAAAGTTTAGAATCTTCTTTATTGCATATCAGAAATGATGCCTGTAATCGATAATCTATGTATAATTAGAGTTTTTTTTGGAATTTACGTAAATTAAGTGACAATTCTATACATGTTCATTATCGAGCGTAACAATGTTTGATGCGTATTGAAGCACTATGGTGTTGTTAAAAGTGGATGAGTATACCGGCTGCCGGCATCTCTTTTATAACTGTCAACTATAATTTCTAGAAAATATTGTACGACCTGATTTGAGAGTAGTTTCTTCTCACTCCACATTGACACCACAACTAATGGCATCTCTTTTGGATAGGAGATTTTCTTCTGTAAATGGGGACGGCGCCCGAGCCGCTCGATTAAGATCGAGCGATTCGGATGAAATCCGAATTTTTGTGGGCTCTTATCGTGCGAACCGCTAGATCTTGACCAAGTAGCTTGGGTGCCATCCTCTGCTGTACAACAGAGGATCTCCTCTCTCTCTCTCTCTTTTGCGACATGTTCAACTCTATGCTATAAATATGTGGCATGTTCCTTGATTTTATAGCAGATCAAAAAAAAAAACAAAAAAAAAATGGGAGAAAGAAGAAAATAGGAGGAGAACAAAGATGATAATGAAACAGTAAGGGGGAGTAGAAGATAACAACGAGAGGCAGAAGACATAAGGGTCGAGAATGGAAAAATAGCAGATACAAAATGGAAAATAGTAGGAAGAAAAGTTGAATGCTATTTTTATGTTCCAATCTGCTATTTCTCTCAAGATCGAAAGATGTTTGAGTGAGATGTTAGCTACTTTCTTCTTGTTGGCAGCAGGAGAGCTACTATGGTTCCGGCCCATGGTGAAGGTACACCGTGTGCGTATACCACGGTGACGCTGCAACAAGTGTAGCAAGTCACCACAATGGGTGGTGATGTGAGAGAAGACGCAGTAGCAGAAACCGCAGAAGGTGCATCCTAGAAGGCACAACATGTGACTTGACTATGGTGTTCATGTTATAACAGGCGCGTCACAAGACACCGCAACAGGTGACCTGCTATGGCATTCATACCATAGCTTGTGATGGTCTATAAGTGCAAAAATTAATTTCCAGCATTTATAAAGGGGGATGCTACTTTGTTCTTATTTCGACAGCAATGGAACCCCCCACATGTGTCTTGTGGCTTACTCGAACTCAATTATTCTCTCCAAAAGAGCTAAACCCTGCATAATGAGAGAGAGAGAGAGAGCAAGAGAGCGAGAGAGAGAAATCATCTCGACCGAGAGAAGAAATACATCAAGAGAAAGCTATGACATCATCTTAGTGTGCCCTAAATCCACTCCAAACGTTTGTGTGCAAGTCCAATGAAGGTCTCCGGTTGTTCCATCTTCTCGTGGTGCTTGGCTCGTGCGAGAGCGAAGGAAACACAAGAAGACATAGTGGCGAAGCCCTCTTTGGAAGGGGGCATGGACTCGAGCTTCACCCTTGGTGATTTCTTTTCTTCGTCTTCTTCTATCACCTTCGTGGTGTTTTATTATTGATACAAGAATAAGAGGGCTTGGCTTGTGTCCCATTTCGAGGAGAAGTGACATATCACCAACTATAATAAAGTGGTTGAAGGTCCTATGGTTTTTCCTCCTTCCATTTTGGGGGTTTCAACATCAAGATCAGTCTGTGCTTGTGGTTGCTTTGTGTTTTGTGGTTTGTTTGCTCATATTGCTCGTGATAGCTATTCGTGGTTCCCATTCATCTTGGTTAGGGATATTTTGATTCCATCACTCGTTTCCGCAAGCAAGGGTTATTTGTGTTCCAACCCCAACATTTCTGACCTTTATAGCAGGCGTCCGATGATTCCAACGGGTGATGTTTGCTACAACCAAGCGCACACTTGGTTGTAACCTTACTATGTCTACACACACTCTACTATTACTAAATGAGAATGCCTTTGACAAGTTTTATTCTTCACAATTCAATTATATAATTGAAGACCTTAATTATGATCATCGTGCAATCAATAATGCAAATGCATTCGAAATATATACCCTCCACTTTCTTCTCTCCCTCTTAATCCTTAGTGATCCTTTTTTCCTCAATGGTTAGTAGAGAGAGAAGTGTATTTATTATATTTAACCTAAGTCCAACCATCTTAAATTCAACTAGTCTTGATTTGAGTAGGAAAGACTTGCATTTATTATAGATGTTATCTTGTGGGCTTCAATAATATTTGCCTAGGTTGATAACAAAAGTTTTAACATTTACAAAAAAATAGGGTTTCTTACACTCGCGCTACTATATTATGCAATTGTCAATTACATTTATGCATCTCTTTTTTTCAATAACACTTGTGCATATGTATTCTTACAATATTAATAATAATGCCCTACTATTGATGTAATACATGGATATAAGTGTAATAATATAAGGGTAATTGTGAATTTTGTAAGAATACATGGGTTCAGGTATTATTACAAAACAAGGCAGAGACATAACTGTAATTACATAATTGTGGAGAGGCATGATTTCAAAAAATCTTAAAAATAAGGATTTTCACAATTGTGCTTTTTTGAGTTTCTTCAATAACGCATGTACCTCAAATTGTTCTGCAATTACACTTGTGCCCTTATATTTTTACAAAATTCACAGTAATGCCTTATACCCTTTATTACATTAATATATGGACAATATCGTGAATTTTGTAAAAACATACAGATACAAATATAATTACAAAAAAAGTTAAGGGCACAAGTGTTGCTAGGAAAATTCGCAAGGAAAGAAATTACCCACAAATTTTAAGAAAAAGTCCTTTAAAGGTTTTAAAAGATAAATAACACCAGTGCTTTTGTAAATCAACGAAAATGAACGGAAATAATTTTCAGTTGACCCATAAATTAGTTTCAGAGGTTAATATTGTCCCGAAACTAACAATAATAACCAACCAATACAAAATTAGTTTCGTTTATTTACTCTCATTTTATTTCCACCTAAATTACTGAGTTCCGTTCGTACACGCATTCGAATACGAATATTGGAATTCAACATACGTCTACGAATATAATATTCATAATGTTTGACGAATTCAAATTTCTAAAGATGCAAATATTAATATTTTTTTAGGAGGTACAAATACAGATATAAAGATGAATACGGATATGAATGTTCAGATTTTGAATGATACAAAATTGAGTACGTTGTGAAACTAAAATTCTTACCGATTTTAAACAAAGTAAGATGTTCGTATCATTCGTACATTAGTTCGAATTCATATTTCCAATTGCGTTCGCATTCATATTTTGAGGATGCGATTCACCAATAATAATAATAATAAGGTTATTGATAACACCTATATTCATATTTGTGTCCAATAGTTTTCATCCCTAGATATAATGTAACTCCCGGGCTTAGGTTCTCGAATCATTGCAGGGAAAAATTGATTTTAACAACCTATCGAGTTCAGACCCAATTCGATCTGCTGACAACCAACCAAAATATCTAAGCTTAAATTATCAAGCAGTAATCCCACTGCTTATAACCCGCTTTCATATCTTGTAAGTATTAGAGTAAATCACACAAAAGTCCTGAATTATGCACCCAGTTTCAATGTCATACTTGAACTTTAAAAGTTAACAATGGGTATACAATCTTCAAGATTTGTCTCGACGTGGTACTTGACTATAGTAATTTAATTGATCATTTGATCTTTCTAACCTTAAATCGCAATAGTTCAAAACATCGTACAAATCTTAAAGATCGGATACCACACTGTTACCTTTTAAATTTCAGGTATGGTGTTCAAATCGGGTGCATAGTTCAACAACTTTAGTGTAATTTACTATAAGTATTAAGAGGAAAATGGGGTTGCCCCCCTAGAGGGAGCTAACTTAGCTCCCCCACCCTATTTTCTCCTATTTTTTTATTTTTTTTGAAATTTTTTCCGTGAATATTCATCACTATATCCATATAATATGCCATTCAAATTTCATGTGAAACATAGACTCACACGAACTACATCCAGACAGTCATTTTTTAACGGTCTCATGATTTTTTAAATCGACCCCGTCTGGATGGAGGTCGTATGATTCTCTGTTTTGCATGAAATTTGATGACATAATAGGAATTTACATAATTTTTATTTTCAAAAAAAATAAAAAAATATGTGAAAAATGGGAACGGAGGAGCTAAGTTAGCTCCCCCTAAGAGCATACACATTTTACCCAAGTATTAATTGCGGGATTATGTTGGTGTTACATGTAATGATAGAAACAAAAACAATAAACGAATTCAAGGCCGGTGGATTACTAATAATAAAGATGGATGAAATCAATAGTTTTATATATTCAACTCGATCAAATCGAAATTTCTTTGATGCAGACACGATGACTAAGCAAGCATGCAGGTGCTATGACGTTGGAGGAAAATTATGCTATTTGGTCAAATTGAAATTTCTAAATTCCACAGACCTTATCTCTCCACCGTCAACGAATTCTCAAAGCCGAAAGCTGAGTATAGACATACGTTTGTACGTATTCGGATCCGTAGTCCTTCAAGCTAAGTTTTTAGTTCGGACGACCGTACCATATATGAATATATTGAGGTAAAAAAATATTGATTTATGTTAATATTTATATTCCTCTCAATCAGAGATCTCGGTTTTTCAAACATAACAAAGAAAAATCTGATCTTATTTTATTGTGTAAAGTATAAGCCTTTATGTCGACATTAAATGCTACAGTTAAAAGTTCAAACCAATTTTTGAAACTTGAAGCCCTTAGTAATAATCGATAAATAATTGGGACTTTTTTACTCATTTATCTTGTATTTTTTTAATTAAAGATACGATTAACCTTAAAAATGTGATAACCTTATAAGATTTTACAAAATTATATTAAATTGTGGTTAAAGTAGGGATGAAAACAAATGTAAATATATGTGTATCCGAAGAATGTCATTTTACCACTTAATTATATGAAATTATCGATTGCATCACGTGATAAAACATGTAATCCAAAAACTATACATAAAAATCAACAATGGATGTCAGTGGTCAATTTATTTATTTTACTTGGAGAAGTTTCAAGTTCGACTCAAGGAGGCAACTTATCAACTTAGCACCAATTTTAGATGACACTATTTTCAAAGAATTTTTTTATTTTGATGCAGAAAAGTTGTAAATAAGTAAAATTGATCAAGTTAAAGGTTAATTATACAAAATATTAATCAAGTAATGTCCAATAATGATGAAGCTAGGCCTAGATGCAAATGTATGAATAATGAGGCTATTTATGGAAGTTTTTGATGTAAAATGAATTTTTATGAATTAATCGATGCAGAAAATACGATTTATATAAATTGAATTTTATTAAATATCAACATTCAATATTTTTAAAACTAAAATTACCATAAATACATCTAAATGAGTAGAAGTCAGAACAACTTTAATTTTATAAAAATAGTAAATGTTTATTGAATTAAAAATCAATTATCTGAATAACAAAAGAATTTATTATGAGCAAATGATGCATGCAAATGAATTGATTTTCGGAACGATAAACCACAATCAAATCTTCAAAATGTGATTTTCAGGAAATTTTTGAGCAATGATTGGTTTGTTAAAAATTAATCTCAGATGGGCAAAATATAATAATTTTCACCAAAAAAGTTATAATAAACCAAACACAACTCAGAAAAATGCCATTCAAGTTTTATTGTGGAAAGACATAATCAAGGTTTATCATACAATTTTTTATCTTGAAAAATAAGACGAATTTATGGTTCAAGGCGATACTCAAACACATGGATCTTTGAGAAATTAAAATAAACAAAGAAGATAAAAAATAAATCACAGTGGTTGTTATGCAGATACCCAAATCCGCTATTGTGCTTATGCAATTTCTTCAAGGGTGATGGGCACATGCATAATTCCCGAATCATATGAGGGCAATCTGTAAATTTACCCAATCATATGCTTGCACATGACTTTGGTTGTGATCTGGATGATGGGAGATGTGTTTCCTCTTCTGAATCTAATGGCTAAGATTAAGCCACGTGTCAGTGTATTTGAACGAAGAATAAAGGAAAAGAAGAAGATGCAAGAGGGGGAGAGTTTTATTGAGTACACAAAGACGAAGAATCGAATAAGAAGAATCGAGGAAGAATATGAACTCGGGAGTGAAAGAAGGAAGAAACCTGAAGATGTCTCATGGGATTGGAGCGAATGGAAGCACGTCTCCGGTTGTCGCCTCTTGTGGCTCAGGCACGGAACCATGAAGCTCAATGAGAGTACAGTGAAGCTCTGCAACAAGGTGCTCAACCGTACCTTAGATCTCACCAAGAATGGAGGGCCCTCGTTGCACTCGATAAGGCCTCTTCGATATCACCGACGAAGACTTTGATGGTGGTGTATCGCTCGCTCTTGATTCGTGGATGGCATGATTTGGGTTGGCGATGGGTTTTTGTGGCTTGACAACTAGGGTTCACACAATGTTCGGAGGTGGTTAGGCTGAGATTTATGGTTAACGGTGAGTCGGGTGGTGATACGGTAAGGAGAGAGATAGAGCAGGTTGTATCGGGAATGGGGATAGAAAGGGGAAGGCTGCTGGGGAGAGAGAGGGTGACTCGTGACTGCCCCAAGAGCGATCACATATCGCTCCATGAAAAATTAGAAAACTAAAGACAAAAAAAATTAAATTAAATAGTAAAATACCTCCAATCAAACAGTTTTCTTCATGAAGTTTGCTCATCTCAACGAGATCTACAACTTTCAAGAAGAGATTAAAGAAAAGACCCCATCTGCACAAAATACATTTTTTTGATGGTAACTTATATATAAAAGGATTTTTATCAGTTGTACCTCTCTGAGATATTAAAATATCAGTTATGCCCCTCCCATTTTGAGAATATCAGTTCTGCCCATGCTTTCTTGCCGTTCTATCACTTGTGCCCCTCAGGTTAGTTGTCGCCCAACCTCTATGCAAACATACATTTACTTTGGAGACACAACATGAATTAATGTTAAAAAAATGGATTGAAATGTCCATCCTCTTCTTCATCTTCCTCCTCCCCCATCCTCTTCCTCCCCCTACTCTTCCTCCTCCCAGTCTCCTGCTCCTCTGTCGCCTCCTCCCCCCTCCCCCCAGCCCCTCCCTCCACCCCAACGCCTCCCCCTCCATGCCCGAGCTCCTCCCTCTACCATGAGCTTCTTCCTCTGCCTCGTGCCTCTCCCCCCGCCCCGAGCTCCTCCCTTTGCCCCAAGCTCCTCCCCCCGTCCCTACACCTCCCTTCTGCGTCCGAGCTCCTCCCTCCGTCCCGAGCTTCTTCTTCCACCCACATGCTCACCCTCTGCCCCGAGCTCCTCCCTTTACCCTAGCTCCTCTCCCTGCCCCCACACCTTCCCCTCTACATTTGAGCTTCTCCCTCTAACCCGAGCTTCTTCCCGCACTCCCAATCCTCCACCTCCGCCCCCAACTCATCTACCTTCCCCCGCACCTTCCCTCCACCCTTGCACCTCCCCTCCAGGCCCGGCTCCTCCCCCACCTAGTAGGCCACCTCTGCCTCCTCGATGATGATGCTTGCATCCTCTCCGTCACCCCCCGCCTACAGGTGCGGGTCTTTCCATCGCGATCAGCCATGTATGCTCCTGCAAGTGCACATCCATGGCTATTGATCATGGATGTCACTACCGAACCGCACCACACAGACAGAGAGAGTGAGGGGAGGTGCGGGGGCAAAGGAGGAGCTGGTGGGGAGGAGCTCGCGATGGAGGGGGAGCTCATGTGCGTTCGTGCCGGAGATGAAGGGGAGGATGGGGTAGAGTTGGTTGGTTATGCCCCTCTTAACCTCACCACGATTTGAGAAAATCATGGTTAAGTTCAAATCATTGACGATTAAAGTAAGGGAGGGGCACAAGTGATAGAACGATACGAAGTCAGGGACGCAAATGATATCCCAAAAAGATAGGGGCATAACTGATATTGCAATATCTTAGAGGGACATAATTGATAAAACCTATAAAAAATCATATTGTTAAGTTTTGCATTTTTTGTAACTTTTTATAAAATAAAAATGCAAAACAAATCAAATAGAATAAAGAAATGTATACACATTAATCTATTTTTGGATTTTTAATAATTAAGAAATAAAAGAGTGAATAGATAAAGACTTGTTACATACTATATACAATCTCAAAACCATTTATTTTCCTTGCTTTCTATAATTTCAGATTTTGATTTTTAGGAATTTATTAAAATACAACTCAAATAAAAGAAATGAAAAAGAAACAAATAGAACAGAGTTAATTGTGTATATAAAATGATGAGTAAAAAATCAATGAATATATACAATTTAGAATTCGATCGTAAAACCCAAGTTTTACATATGAACTCCTATTATTTCGAATTCGATCTTGATTTGTAGATAATAAAATATAAATTAATGTAAAAGTCAATATGAGTTCATAGGAGACTATGTATGAGAGATATTTGACTTTACGATTTTTCAGTCCCAAACTAGGGTTTAGGTTTATTTTACACATACACATATGCTAGTATTTTTTTAGGATTTTTCATTGATGAATATCAGTGATATGTACATAATGGATATGGTTTGATGTCATGTGTAGTTAATAGGAATTAATTAAAAAATGAATGAAATTAGGCTATTTTATAAGTGAGTATATGAATGCAGAATGGAGATACTAATTTATGCAAATTATTTACAAGTGCATGGATGATAATTATGAGTTATAAACATCTAAATGTATGTAATTACTCAGGATGGAGCTCTATTTTCAGCAAATTAGAGTGATGAATCATAGCCTCATTAGTATTCTGTCTGTTAGCTATCTTATTTGTTTTATATAGATTTTTATATATGTATTTGTATCCATTTCAAAATGAACATGGATATGTATATCACATTGACATTTGCATATACTCGTATTCATATTACTATTTAATTTATAATACGATTGTAGATTTATTTATACCTATTTTAGAAAAATTCCACATTTGCCTTTATCTCGAATATAATTATTATGAAGTGAATACATCTACAACATTTGCCTTTAAGTTGATTTATAAAGTATTTCTATTATTATTCCTACTTGATTCATTTTCGTTTTGTATCATATTCATTTTTAAAGATATTATAGCACATCTTTCGTAATATTTATTTCCCTTTTTGTATATATATTTTAAAATAGGTAAGAATATGACTATATATATTCCTATTTAACTGATCCTTATCGCTAATAAAATGTAACTCAACAATCAAAACTAGAAGAAGTTATCAGAAAATTTACCTGGAAAAAAGATAAAAATAAAAAATATATAAAGACAGAAGGTCCCAAAATTTGGTTGCACAAGAAAAATCTTCTAACAAAACTTTGATATCGTTGAACTTTAGCTTGGTGAGGATCTTTATGCAATTTACCTTTTTTTACTAAGAAGCATATGTATAAATTGTAGGGACATTTACACAAGACCTCTACTATTTTATCCAATTGCACGCAGCCTCTGTTATCTTTTTAATCACACCAAAACGCTTATAATTTCAACATATATGCCATTGTACAATATTGTGATGTGATTAGGTAAGTATTAGAGATAAGAATAATATGATACAAATACAAATATAAGTATACCTATATCCTTATAAATAGGAAATGCATATAGAAATATTGACGAGTAATAAAAAATACAATTTATCATATTCTTAGAAATAAATACAAATATAAACGAATACGAATAATAATAGAAATATTTTATAGATTAACTTAAATACACACGTTTATAGGTAGGTTTGATATTGAATATATTTATTTTACGTGAATCAATTTTTATTTTTTTGTTACTCATAGATAGGAACAAATATATAATTATATTTATTTATATATTAAAGTAGACATGGTCGATCCAGCAATCACAAAGTGGAGATGAATAGAAATATTTTCGAGTGTTACAATAATAACTATATCCATATCTATTTTATAATGGATACAAAGAATGTGAACACACACACACACACATATATATATATATATGGGAAAAAAGGAGTATGCTCTCTGAGTGTAGCCAACTTACATGCTTCCACTTCTTTTCCCCTGCATTTTTTTATTTTTTTGAAATGAAGTCTATTGGAATTTAGATCACAATATGTCACCATGGTGTCATTCAAATATTGACTTAATTCGAGAGTTCTATCCCCTCCATCAAGACTCTCAAATTTTAACAGTCTCATAATTGCTGAAATTGACCCCATTCAGATGGAGGGTATAGGAGCCTTTGTTTCTGACGAAATTGGAATGACATGTTATGGGGATAAGTGATGAATATACATATTTTCATTTTCCAAAAAAATAAAAAATAGTGGAAAAATGGAGGTGGGAGCAGCCCCATTTAACCTTATATATAGTTAAAAGGAGTATGCTCCCTTGGAGCATCTAACTTATATGCTCTTACCTTTTTTTCCTGCATTTTTTTTTATTTTTTTGAAATGAAACCTATGAGAATTTAGATCACCATAAATCACCATGGTGTCATTCAAAAATCAACTTAGTTCGAGACTTCTATCCCCTCATCAAGATTGTCAAATTTCAGCGATCTCAGAATTACTGAAATATATCCCCTCCATATAGATATGTTAAGAATGTCTGTTTTACACGAAATTTGAAACACATATTCTAGTTACTATTCTAAGTAAGTCCCTCCAGGGTTTCATTTATAAAAATAAAAAAATGTGCATAAAAAGGTGGAAGCATGCTCTTATATGCTCCCAGTGAGCGTGCTCATTTAATCCACATATACGTAACGAATATGATAGCAAAATAAGTATATATATATATATATATAGGGAGCCCTTCTAATGAGGTGGGTCTTTCCTGAAATTCAGAAAGCCACTACCAAATTTGTAAATTACGTAACAATATTGTAAATTTGAACTGCATATTGTAAAATAATGATGATAATACAGTTATGTAAAATATATCATCCATATTGTAACAAACATTTAATGCCAAATATATTAATATTTTCATAAATCTTTCATGATATACATATTATGTTAATATTTAGTATTAAATTTATGGAGTTAGAATGTGTAAAATAAATAGAATAAATGCTTAAATTGATGTGGCTTTCCATGCATCCAGGAAAGGTGCACCTCATTGGAAATATTTCCTATATATATATATATATATATATATATATGAGGAAAGGGATCCTACTCCATGGAATAGGTAACTTACCTACTCCACTTTCTTTTTTTAAATTTTTTAATTTTTTTTGAAAAATGCTTTCATGGATTTGCATAATTATATCCCTCTAATATGTCATTTAAATTTCATTAGAAACAGAGACTCCTACGGCCTCCATCTAGAACATGAAAAATATAGCAAATCTGTGACCGTTAAAAAATGATTGTCTTGATGGAGACCGTAGGAGTATCTGTTTCTAACGAAATTTGAATGACATATTAAAGGGATATAATTATGAAAATCCATGGAAGTATTTTTCAAAAAAAATAATTTTTTTTTTGAAAAGAAGAACATGGAGTAGGTAAGTTACCTGCTCCATGGAGTAGGATCCCTTCTCTCTCTCTCTCTCTCTCTCTCTCTCTCTATATATATATATATATATATATAGGATTTTCATCCAGAGAGCACTGTGCCCATTTTAATGGAATGAGTCCATCCTCACAGCCGTTGGATTACCAACATCAATGCCTAAATTTAAGGATCACGTCACAATATTTGGTGTGTATTTAAAAATGGTATTTTAAGACTTTCTAAAATTAGCGTTAGTTGATTTTTTCGTATTGTGTTTGATATGGTCATTCCGAATACATTCTTATTGATTTCGTGCGACGATCAAGCTTCTGAAATTGCAGGAGCTTCGTTCTTCGAAGGTATTTTTGTAGAAGTTTTTTTAGTCAATCGTTCGTTGTGAAATTTATGTTTCCTCTTATTTTTTCTCGTGGTTTGTCATTGCTGGTTCATATTATGATCTCAGTTTAATCTTTTGTTTTTATATTTTCGATTTCAGTTTCAAACGCGATGCTGGATTTGTCATTGGATTTGGATTATGAAATCTCATAAGCAATGACGAATGGTGATTCTTGATTGGATTTGGATCGTGAGAACATCATATGAGAAGGAACGATGATGGATGACTTTCAATTGTATTTGGATCATGAAAGCAATATGATTGCTTAGAAGTTTACATCCACCGAACACGAGATTCGGTTGTTCCATCTTTTGAAAATGATATCATTAGATATAATCAGATATTCTTTGTTTTATTATCAGTAAATTTTGTATTAATATCATTAACATGATGTGTATAACAATTAATTTGTTAAATTATGTAAGTAACTTATAGATCATCAATCTACTTGTAAGAACGATAAGTAACATCTTATATATTGTGTGTAACATCTGCAAATGGAATCGGTAACATATATACAATAGTAAAGTAAATAGTTGTTGCGAGATCGGTAATATATAAACACCGGTTAGTAATTTACATTCATTTTATTATATGGTACATATTTCAGTAATATGAATACACTGGTCAAGTAAGTGCTTGTTGTGAAGTCAGTAAAACCATAACGAATGGTTAGTAATTTCCATATGTGTTATTGCTTTGAACAGAATTTAGTAATTTAGAGACAGTACTCACGTAATATATATACAGTCTCAAGTAAATTTTTGTTGTTTGTTCAGTAATGTATATATCTATATCTTATAGCACATGTTCAGTAATATTTATATAATTTTCAAGTAACTGCTATTATGAGATCAGTAACAATAAAATAATATCTTCAGTAACAATCACAATGGGTTCAGTAATATGGACATTGTAATCAATAAATATTATATGGACTCTAGTAATTATATAATCAGTAATTGATGTATGGATACTAGTAACTATAACTTTATTAACAATTACAATGAGTTCAGTAATTTAGAGACAGTACTCAAGTAATATATATACATTATCAAGTAAATTTTTGTTGTGAGATCAGTAACAATATTATGAGATCAGTAATAATAAAATAATATCTTCAGTAACAATCAGAATGAGTTCAGTAATATGGACATTGCAATCAGTAAATATTGTATGGACTCTAGTGATTATATAATCAGTAATCGATGTATGGATACTAGTAACTATTAAGTATAACTTCAATAACTGATCATTCTGTAACTAAAATTTCAGTAACTAGTCACATTGAGTTAGTAATATGGACATGAATATTCAGTAATTGTTCGTATTAACATAATTATTTTATCTATTCGATTGTCTAATACATATACATAAGTACTAAATAACTATAACTTCAGTAACACTCATAATGCGTTCCGTAATATGCATATTTGTAATCGGTAATTATTGTATGAACATTAGTAACTGACGTAATCAATAATTATAATCAGTAATTTATCTTTTCTAATCTATACGTGGAATGATCATTGCATAAATAGACTATATGCCGGCAATAATTTAAATGTGTATATTTTTTATCTTACTAAAACCGACCACCTATTTTTAAGGAAATGATTTAACTCGAATTCTTATTATGTTAATAATGCAAAGCACATTTTTATTGCCAAAACTGTCCCCTTCCAAATAGAACCAACACATACACGTGGCGAGCCCACATTTGGTGCTCATTTCAACCCAAATGGGCACATGGCTCTCTGGGTAAGCCCCCCTCTCTCTCTCTCTCTCTCTCTCTCTCTCTCTCTCTCTATATATATATATATATATATATAGGGTTTAATGTGGCTACCCCTGAGGGGGAGCTAACTTGCCCCCCCTCGCGTGCGCCATTTCGCCCGTTTTTATTTTTTTTGAAAATTTCTTCCGTGAATATTCATCACTATATCCATATATTATGCTATTAAAATTTCGTGCGAAACAGAGACTCCTACGGCCTCCATACAGACAACCATTTTTTAACGGTAACAGAATTGCTAAAAATGACCACGTCTGGATGGAGGCCGTACGAGTCTCTGTTTCACACGAAATTTTAATAGCATAATATAGGGATATATTGATGAAAATCCACGAAAAAAATTTCAGAAAAAAAAAATAAAAAAACGAGAAAAATGGGGGTGGGGGAGCCAAGTTAGCTCCCCTTTCAAGGGGACATCCCCATTTTACCCATATATATATATATATATATATATATATATATATATATATATCCATGTTCATTTTCTTCCCTTTTAACTCTAAAAGAGTCGTAGCATAATTTACAAGGACCCTGATGTGACCACAAAGACTACAGGGGTTGTGTGTAAACGGAGAAGATTTTAGAGATGATCTTGTAAAAATATTTAAGTTGTAATAAAAAAGTTTTTTAACACTTGAGCCCCTATGAGATTTTGTAATTACAGTTGCAGTACACTTAGATCCATATATTTTTACAAAATTCGACAGTACTACCAATCCATTAAAGAAAAACATGGGCACACGTGTAATAACAAAAAGGTAGTACCGTAAGCTATAGTGTTATTGATAACTGTAATTGCAGAATTTCGGAGGGGCACACAAGTATAAAGACCCAGAAAAAACAGATCCTGATAACAGGTTTCACTGGACCCTATTGGCCCCTAATATGTATTTAATCTTATTCAGAACACTATTGGCCACATCTCTCAAAATCTCAAATTAGACCTCTCTTATATATGAAATCATATAATTATTCAACAAGGTGCAAATTCAAACCAATTTTCTTTGATCAACTTAGAAATAAAACCCGGCATTGGAAACCGTGTACTACATTAAGGTAAATTCTATGGAAATATCCCCAAAATATGGTATCTACTAAAAAGGGACAGAAATAAAGAAACCTTGTATTTAATATTGTAATATCATTTTTAGGGATTTGTACAGTTGTGGCCCTCCAAGTTTCTACAAATATATCTATACCCCTATTTTTTGCAGTAATAGTTATTACGTTACATTCTCCCTGTATTCTTGCAAAAACTCACACTTGCCCTTCCGTTAACTTAATATAGGGGCACAAGTCTAATAACAAAAGGCTAATACTATAAATTTTGTAAGAATATAGAAGCACAAGTGTTATTGCTAAAAAGTAGAGGTACGTATCCGTAGAAACTTGAAGGGGCACAATTGTAAAAATCCTTTAATTTTGATGACAATAAAATTCATTGAATTGACAAAATTAACCTTGCGGATGTCATTTGTATATTACGTGCTTATTGTTATCATTACCATAAAAACTTTAATGTACTAAAACAACAAATAATTAATCAGATAATGATTTTATAATCATTGGCTTACATAAACTACACAACCCATTTAATTGTACATATATGCTCATGTCAAAAGATTATGGTGTAAGAGTTTATAAATGAGATATTTACACCTATAACCATGAGTAATTCTGTAATTATCCCAGAAACCTTCGATAATCACGAATTACACATAGGACCTCCGAGTCATCCTTAACTCTTGCATAACATAACCCTCACTAGTTTCTTAATTACATACATAACCCTAAGGAGTACATTCCACCCATTTCTCCGTTAATTATAACAAAATCCGTTATGTAATCCATCTTTAAGTTCATCTTATTTACAAAGGATACCACTCCTCCTTCCTTTCCCTCATCCTTCCACCTCCCTTCCTCCTCGACCATCCTTCGATTCTGTAAGGTGGGGGGGGGGGGGGGGGGCTTTGAGAGGGACTTGACGGTGGACGGGTTTCCAAGGGGGGAGGGCTTCGAGCTTCAAACAATGGGCGGGTCTTGTTCTTGCAGGCGGGCGGGTCCGGGGGTGCTGGGGGGTTCTTGCAGGCGGTCAGCGGGCGGGCGCGGGCGGGATGGGGTGGGGGGAGGGGCGCTCCTGCAGGTCGGGCGGGGGGCTCTTGTAGGTTTGGTGCGTGGCCTCTTGTAGGTAGTCGGGGGTGCGAGGGGCTCTTGCTGGGAGGTGGGGACTCCTGCAGGTCGGGCGGGGCCTCTTGCAGGTGTCGGGCATGGGCTCTTGCAGTCGGGTGCGGGGTCTCTTGCAGATCGGGTGCAGGGTCTCTTAAAGGTCGGGCGGGGGGGGGGGTTAGATCTAGGATTGGTTAGATTAACTCACTACTCGGGTTGAGTTAATGATCAAAACTAACAGAGGGTTATGGGTGTAAAACCGAGTACTTATTCAAGGTCTTGGATGTAATTCGTGATTATCGAGGGTTCTTGGGGTAATTACGAAACTACTCAGGGTTATGGGTATAAATATCTCTTTATAAAACTACACGAGTCATAATGTAATTATCAAGGGTTGCGGTTGTAATAACAAAGATCAGATTAGTTGTGGTCTAACTCGACAAGATCTCAAGGGTTATGGTATCAGAACCGCAAAAAAAAATGAGATTATAATGTTCTGGACGGCAATTGAAGTTGTTACGAAGGCTAACTTGCTTTCGCAATTTGTTGAGGTTGAGCCTAATTGACCATGATGTCCACCACAAAAAAAGCTTAAGTTCAAATTGTTTAGTAATTACTTAGAAAGGCAATTTAGATGTACGTGAGCATATCTTTCTGAAGGCTCGTGCAAATTCAACATAAGCCAAGAAAATAGAGGCTATCTTTCTAAAGGTAATTAAGAAACACGTGAGCATACCTTCATAGCTAGCATGTTTATATTAAGATTGTTTCATAACTTGTGTGTTTATATTAAGATTGCTAGAGAGATTAAACATGCCTTTAGATAGGTGCTTCTTTTCGTTATTATTCTCATTCGACCAAGGATCATACTTGGGTCCGTTCGGTTCGGGAATAAGCAGGAATAAGGATGTGGAATAAGGAGAATAAGGGTCTATTCTTTGTTCGGCTGGAGGATAGGAATAAGGAGAATAAGGTGAAATAAAGGTAGATAAGGTGAGATAAAGATAAGAATAAGAGTGAAATAAGATGGAATAATGGGGAATAGTCGTACCACATGGTACCGTGTCGGGAGGAGAATTGACCCCTTATTCCAGGGCTTATTCTCCATCCAAACAGGGTAGTCCAAGATTGCATCAACATGGTAGTCTTTGTGGAAAACGAGTTGTAAACGCGCTTGATAAATCTAACTCAAGACATCACATTATTCTCCACAAATCTTATTGAAAAATCGTAAATCTCAACTTTTATGGCGAAATTTAGGAATCTTCAAAACAATCAGATATATAAATATCAGAAAGAATGATCCAAACACGCAATTGAACCAAAAGCAATCCACAGATAACACTCGACTTACATGAAAACACCCCACACCGGTATGATTAAAACCGGAGTGTAGGATACATAAACCCTAAGGGTGTGTTCGGTTCGGGAATAAGCAGGAATAAGGATGGGGAATAAGGAGAATAATGGTCCATTCTTTATTCGGCTGGAGGATAGGAATAAGGAGAATAAGGTGAAATAAAGGTACGTAAGGTGTGATAAAGATATGAATAAGAGTGAAATAAGATGAAATAATAGGGAATAATCATACCACTGAGAACCATGTCGGGAGGAGAATTGGCCCCTTATTCCAGGGCCTATTCTTCAACCAAACAGGGCCTAATTAGCAATGCTCTCATGGTAGGAAACTCTCGTGTAACCCATGCCTCACTCTAAAATACACATATAAATGGGTAAAGAGTAAACGAAGATCTTAAAAACCTGTCACCTCAAACTTCCCCATTAATCGGGTCGGACAAAGTCCATTTATGGAATGTATTCATATCATAAACATGTTGAGTATTCAAGGCATATCTCAACATACTACTTACTAACTCATTTTCAGGATCGATAAAGATAACGAGTAATACAAATAATACACAACCATCTAACTTTTATCCTCTAAAATAAAAACCCTAAAAGGAAAAGTGAATCGAAGATAGAATTCATTGTACCCTATATTCAACTTTCTTATTCCAACCCCTTATTCTCCAAAAAAAAGAAAAGGCCGTTAATAAGTTCATGGATTGTTATTATTAGCAATGATATGCTTATTTCTAGTTGTTTGAATGCCTTTTTATTATAATAAAATTAAAAGACCATCTTTGAACTTGATTTTCATATACATTTAAGTTGTCTTCGATCCATCCTTAGAATGAAAGATCGAGTTTTCCATATATTGTTGAAGCTCATTCTTGTCATAGAGAACTCTTACCCCTATAGGAGATAATATCGAAAACGAGCATCAACCAAACTCGCGAAAATATGAAATCCCATCAATGCATCGACCGGAATCTCATAGATATGAACCTTAGGCATTAGACATGATCTTTGGGTTTGCTTCTAATCAGATAATTAATAAGGGTCGGGGAAGATTGTGGACGCGTCCGCTTGGCCTTCTGTTTTGGACTTTCGTGGGACCTTTGTGATTTGTTCGCCTTCTCTTGGTCAGGCGGATGAGGGCCATCTTCTCTCTTGGATCCTTTTGCGGCCTCAAGGACTAAGGGATTTTTGGACATATCACCCCCTTGTGTAGGGTTCTAGGACATCTATATTAAAGGAAGATCCTCCTACACAAAGTCTTGGAAAGGTACTTTGAGTAGCTATCCATTCTATGCCTTGGCTTATCTCTCCCCATTTCTCGCCTACCATGGCAGTTTGCTCTCTTTTCCTCCTCTAGATCAAAATTCCTGTCTAGACCTTCCCTTGGGAAAGTACTAAGCCTCAAACTGCCTCTCATAGTTCTTCTTCTTACACATGCTAATGTAATAGAATGTTGAGCTTTCTCCTTAAATCAAATATCAAATGACAGTCGATTGAAGCAAGAAACTATAGAGTGAAGGTAGATGAAGGCAAACATGTCAGAATCGATGTGAGGCTTCTTCAACTACGAGTTAGAGCTAGGAAAGTCTTAGCACATAGGATCCAACACCACCAGTCGCAGCTCTCGAAAAGGGCAAATCCTAACCCACAAGGAGCGACACCTTTCAACGCTCGAAGACACCAAGATCAATCGATTGGTTGGAGGATGAATCACCCATAAGGTACTGGCCAAGCCAATTGTCGACCAATTGCTCCAAAAAGAGGACAAGAAGGAAATGATTTATAACGTTGGATCACACGTGGCATAGCACACTTCTCGTAGTCAGTTGACCTAACTGCAACACGACCCATTCGCCCCCTCCCATAGGAGACTCCATCATATATGTAACGATTGTGATACTCTCCCAGCTAATTTTGCGTGCAATCCAAACGATTGTCGACTTGCCGAGATGTAAAACTACAATGCTTTTTATGGCATGAGGTCTCGCTAATAGAGGGGCCTATTTGTTCTTCTTTTTTGACTACTTCGAGTCCTCACTATTAAGAGGTGTTTTGGGAGACCAAAGTTAGACAACCCTAGTGCATTGAAAATTCACAAAATCCACAACAAGCAAAACAAGGAAATTAATGCTTTCCCTAAGAATCATTTTTCATCTTTAAAAAAATTAGATCAAAACAACCATACTTATTATGCCAAAAATAAACTTACCATTTGTGACATACAAGAGACCACACTGGCGTAGTGGAATCTTGCACTTTCCTCCCTCTTTCCATTCCCTTTTTTTATGCAATTTCAACCCCCAAAAACTGCTTAGAAACAAACCAAATACTAAGGGGCCTCCATGTAAATCACTCAAAAAGTAGACAGGAGCCCTCGTAATGATATATATCATATGAGGGTATGTGTGCAATTTTACAGACGGAGGATATGAAGGCAGAATTCCCAAAAGCAAACCAAGAGGAAACGACAGCTTTGACTGAAAACTTGTCCCCTCAAAAAAATTTAAACAAAGCAAAATCTTAATATGCCAAAAAAATAGACCCACCATTTGTGATATAAAAGAGACCCCCCTGCCCATTGTGAGTTCCTGCATCTTCCTCCCTCCTTCCACCTCCAACCAATACAAACACAACAGTCCCCCACATCTGACCATCTTGATCAGATCAATCTGCACAGAAAAAGGTTGGTCCAGTTTGCAATGGATCTTCTGCCAGATGAACAAACCTTCGAGTTCCAGGAGGCCTTCTCCCTCTTTGACAAAGATGGAGATGGTTAGTTCTCATGTCAAATCTTGCGATTTTTACCTCCTGTTATTTATGTCAAATCTTGTGCTTTCTGGTTTCACGCCATGATCAGAGTATTGTTATGTGCAGTTTCATTTGCTGGGAAATTTATCTCTTGGTTTTTTTAGTGGTCTGTAAGAAAAATGGAACTCTGCTTTTACTGTTCAAGATGAGATAGATAGTGTTGTTTTCCTGCTGGTTTTGGGGTACGTGCATGATTTGCATAATTTTATTTTTGATTTTCCTGGGAGAAGTGTCAAAACTATTTCATTTCCCCTCCAAACAATCCATCTGACTTGTCGGGTTTCTGCTTGTTTTAGTCGACCCGGATCTGTTCCTGACATAGTTTCCAGTGTCACTAGCAGTAATTTCTTACATGGTACATCAAAGTGGATGAACGATCTTGATCAGAAAAATCTCCATGTATTTACTCCAACATTTCGGTTTTTGATGTTTCGAGGATCTTACCAAAGAGATCAAGAGGTCAATCTAGCTATGCTACTCTTCAGAGTTAGTGATAAGGGCCTGTCTGGTTGTGATGAAATAAGATAACACTAAATGTAATCTAACTATACTTCATGTAATTTTCACCGAAAAATCTATGTAAGTGTATATAGGACAGAGATTTATGTTGGATCCCTTCATGATTTGGGTAAAAAAAGGTTATGGCATCTATTCTATGTCAGTTCTTTCAACTTCAGTCAGATCTCTTCTTATGGACAGGTCGCATTACCCTCGAGGAACTCGCGACCGTCATCCGGTCACTGGGACAGGACCCTACGGAGGAAGAGCTACACGAGATGATCAACGAGGTCGATGCGGATGGCAACGGGACCATTGAATATGGAGAGTTTCTCAGCCTCATGGCCAGAAAAATGAAGGTCAAACAACTCATAAATGAAAAATAAAGAGAGACCATGATAATGATAATATTAGTTTAATGGCTTTTGACACATTTAATGCCACACGTGTCTTTCACAGTCACCAGCCAACCAATCCAATTTCTTTCTTTTTTTCTGTTGACAGGAGACTGATGCAGAGGAGGAACTGAAAGAAGCATTCAGAGTGTTTGACAAGGACCAGAATGGATTAATCTCACCATTCGAGGTGAAAATCATTGTTTAATCTTTACCATAAACAATTAATCATGGAAAAAAGATTACCCTGCAATAAATTGGTTTCTGCTAAACTCTTTAGTTATTTATTTACTTTTACCATGCTGCTGCAGCTGAGAAATGTTATGATCAATCTCGGAGAGAAACTGACTGATGAAGAGGTGGAGCAGATGATCAGGGAAGCTGACATGGACGGAGATGGGCAGGTGAACTATGAGGAGTTTGTGAGGATGATGTTGGCAGTCTAACTGATAACCGAGGATCCGGAAAGAACGATCGCCCTCCGCCATGCTTCAAGAAGTACATATTTTTGCTTCAAAATCAAGAAATAACTGCATCTTGTTTTATTTTATATCGTTTTATGCACTAAGAAACATTGTCCATCTTCTCATTCTGCTTTGTAATTGATATCATGGTTCCAGTGTCTAGTTCGCGTTGTTATCCATTCTTTCAATACATAATATCTCCATGTATAATCAAGATGACTGTACCATGGCCATTTTCATATAGTTCTTGTCAACTACTTACCGTGCTGTCTGATGAACTTGAATAACTCTGATGCATATGGTAAAATGCGAGATTCAACTCCTTTTCATGGACTCTGACAAAACGTCTCAGGAGGTTTGTCTGTGTACCATACTCTCAGATGAAGGAGTATGTAAGTAATTTGCATTGAATTGTTAGTAATAATGATTTCTGTCCCAATATAAATAATTGTAACCCCTTTTTTCTAACACAATATCCAAATAATCAATACCTTCCTGCTGCTATGGACAGAATTGCCAAGTGCCTTCACAATCACATCTAATGGTATTATTATGGACCAAATTGGTAAATGACTTACTATCAAGTAAAACACTGATTTTGCAGATATAGTTGCCTTTGTAAAACAGGAATGTTTTCTTGATGAATCAAGAACTTTGTATGATGATCTTATAGACCAAAAGCTACAGCATACCCTTCTGTAAAGCTTACCTACAGAAGGGATCTCCTCACCTCGGGGTTACCCTGAGGTCAATAATGAATGAAGAGAGACATGGTCACATTTGAACTGTGAAGGGTTGTGAAGAACTGGCATAATTTTTGTACTGTCCGGCTAATGGTATCCTTTTATTTAATATATTTTCTGGATGACTATTATGATATAGTAATCATCATTTGGCTTTGGAAAACACTTGAAAGGCTCAATTCTACATGTCATTAAGCTTGGGTTGGACGGTAAAATCCATCCACGAGGCCTAAAAGGAGGTCTTTTGGGGACTAAGGTTTAATCGGTTTGTCGGTTTCTGTTTCTTCATCATAATTTTAGTTTTTATTCTAAGAAAATCGATCATATGAATCATGAAAAATAGTATATATGGGTTAGATATTTAAGTCTAGCCCTTTTAGGAGTCTAAGTTAGAGTTATCAGAGTTTTATTTAAAGTAATTTGCTTGTAATCCTATCCCATTGATATAAAAGGGTTATGAGAGTCTTAAGAAAAACATATTAAACTTGTACAAAAATTGGTGTTTTCTCCCCCATCCCTTCCTTTCTCCCTCGTCTCTCCTCGCTTCTCTACCATAATCTCGTGCTACAGACATGTTATCAAACACGCAATCAATCATGAACACGCATGATTTTACGTGGAAAACCACCACCGGTGTAGCGGGGAAAAAACCACGGGCAAAGAGATGTTCCACTATGAGAGAAAATATGAGTATATATGCAAGAATCCTAGGAGGCGGCGGCTCTCCCGGAATGAGACTCTTTGATCCGTTTACGGAAGGTATTCCGATCACAAACGGTAGGTGCTTCAAGACATATTTCAACACGTGTCTTCTCCTTCTTCCTCTTATTCTCTAAATCCAATCTGCATCAATCTCCTACTCTCCTACAAATGCTACATCTAAATGTCATGAATTGACCTCCTCTTTTAACTATCCTTTTGAGCTTCATACTCATCCAAAGGGTCGTAACAATCTCAATAGTACATTCTCTACATTGTGTTCTCTGACGCAGGACATCGTCGACGCACACAGTGAAGGGGATTTGTCAACAAAGTAAAGCTTACTTCTTAGCATCTTGCTCCAAAAAAAAAACTTCTTCGACAAACTTTTTTCATGCAAATAGCAGTTCATTCTATATTTACAATGCTGCCCTAATCCTATGACATGTATTCCTCCTTATGTATTTCCATTTCTATGTAGAACGGAAAAGATGAACAGAAACAGAGAAGAAGAGAACAGAGAAGTAGATGAAGTTAGACTCGAGGTCAAATAATTGATGATGCCCACTCTAAGATCCCTTTCACAATTTAAATCCTTTTACAAAGAGACACGTATAGGGTCTTAAAACTACAGCTCCATCCAAATTTTACTGCAGAATTTGTTAGTCCTGTTACCATTACTGGTCAACTAGTTTTTGGCACGCCACGGTTCCTGTAACGTCCCAGACTTAGGTTCTTGGTCCGTTATTGAGGTAAACTGATCCTGACAACTTGTTGTTTCGGGCTCAAATGGATCCGTTGACAACCACCCAAAATGCTTAAGCTCAAGTTGTCAAGTAGTATCCCCACCACTTATAACCCATTCTCACACTTTGTGAGTTTTAGATGTGAGACTATCTTTGGGGTATGGGTATTACAACCTCCCCACTTATATTCGCAACGTCCTCATTGCGACATGGCCCATCACTTATTCCCAGTGATAGTGGCGGTTGCACGCTCTGGGTAGCAATTTCCTACTACCTTTTTGCCGGGGTGGCTCTACCTCTCGGGTAGCCCTTTCCACTATCAGAGGGAAATTAGCTTTGATACCATTTGTAACATCCCAGGCTTAGGTCCCTGGTCCTTATCGGGGAAAACTGGCCCTGATAACTTGTTAGATTCGAGCCCAAATGGATCCGTTGACAACCACTAAAAATGCTTAAGTCCAAGTTATCAAGTAGTAATCCCCACCACTTATAACTCACTCTCACACTTTGTGAATTTTAAATGTGGGATTATCTTTAGGGGTATGGGTGTTACAGTTCCCCTACCTTCAAGAACTATCAAATAGAAAACATCACCGAAGGAGAGGCACTTGATTTCATAAGCATCAGGGAGATCTACGTCAATAAAAGAAATAATATTGAAATGTGTAATGAATGTGTAATACATAATACAGAGGCTTTAATTAATAACTTCTGTTAGACTATTCGAAGAATTGCTTCATTGGAATGCTTAAGTGATAAAATTGTACAGCTTTCTTGAAATACATATCGTGCAGTTGACAAAAGAACATAGTTTGTATCGGATGAAGTATATATTTCGACTTTACGCGAAAGTACAAGACTATGGGGTCGATTCTGCAACTGGATAACTAGCACTGAAAACCATCTTTACATTGGATGGTTGGTGTTTTGATGATCCCTACCTTATTGGACGCAACTTTTGTATTTATTATCGCCTTCATTGATGCTCCTCCAGTAGATATTGACAATATTCGTGAACCTGTTTTTCAAGCGGCGGTTAATTCTGCTACCTGAGAATTCAACCTCCATGGAGTCTAGCAGCGATTAATTCTTCTAATGAAGAATTCAATTCATGGTGGAGTATAATAGTGGTTAATTCTGCTATATGGGAATTCAATGACGATGGTGTCTAGCAGTAATTAATTCTGCCAGTGGAGAATTCTATTCATGGTGGAGCATAGTAATGATTAATTCTGCTATATGAGGATTCAATTCAAGGTGGAGATTGTTGATATGATTCCTTGAATCCTACTATCTGAATTTCAAGCAGTGGTTAATTCTTCTAATTGAGAATTCAACTCATGGTAGAGTATAGCAGTGGTTAATTCTGCTATATGAGGATTCAATTCAAGGTGGAGATTGTTGATACGATTTGAATCCTAACAATTTGCTGAGCTGGATTATAGATGTGGTTGATCTACGTCCTGCCTTCTCATTGGTTGAGAGCTGTTAGCTGAATTACTGAGATATCTGATCCGCCTACTGAATCTTGATTGGATGAAAGCTGTTGAGCTGGATTGCTGAGATGTCTGATCCGTCTCCTGAATCCGCCAAATTCTGTTATATGAGGATACAATTCAAGGTGGCGATGTTGATCTGACTTGAATCCTAACAATGTGTTGGACTGACTGACATGGTTGATTTACATCTTGCCTTCTGATTGGCTGAGAGCTGTTGGGCTGGATTGCTGAATACAATTGGTATTCTTCTGTTGCAGTATAAAAGGAGCCTTAGGGTCACCATTTACTGCAACCCCTAATCCCCATCCTCATTCTCATCCCATATCTGCATCTTCTCAGTATCCTATGTATTCATTCTTTCTCCACATAGTGAAAACCGATCGCCTCCGTCTAAGGACGCAGCCTAATTAAGAGTGAACCTTGTAAATCCGTGTGTTTGCATCTTGCTTGTTTGATCGTTTTGGTGCATGTTTGCTTCTACGATTCGCAACATATAGAGAGACTTTAATTAATAACCTCTGTCAAACTATTCGAAGAATTGCTTCATTGGATTGCTTACGTGATAAAACTGTACAGCTTTCTTGAAATACATATTGTACAGCTGACAAAAGAAAACCGTCGCAATACTTTTTTTTATAAAATGAACACATTTCTGTACACCAATCTTACCATAAATACAATACTCAATGGAAAACAATACAAAGTAGAATGAACCATACATACTTGAAAGAAGAGCATCAACACCAAATGTCGCACCTGCAAACCCAAAAAAAATCCAGCCCCTTGAAGACCATACCGTGACAACCAGATTTGAGAAAATGCAGACCCACATATAGAAGAAGATAATGCAAAAAAAGGGTCAACCTTACGGATCTTCTTTTGCCCAGCAGGCACCACACGTGTAGAAGGAAAAAGATCCTGAGTTATGCCTCCCTCTCGATCTAAATGAAGTGATCCTTTCTCTTAAGGAATGTGATTTGCGCACTGGTTTTTTATTCTCCAGAAGAGGTTCTTTTGATCCATCCGACGACTTTCCATCATGAGATTCTTCTTCTAAAAGGTTCAGTAGTGGAGATTGCAACTTATTAAGGTCACTTTCTTCACAATCTTTAACTGAAACGAAACCATTTTAATCTGAATTACTTATATGCAAGAAAAATATTGCCATCTTCAGAGAAGAGTTATCACCGACATTACGAGCTTAGAGCATGAAAACCAAACCTTTGTTGAGATCAGCATCATGACCATCTCCTGAAATGAATATGTTCTTATGATTAATTACAGTGTGTTAAGTATTCGTACTGTTGAAGCAGATGTGTTGTCAAAGAAATGGCACCTGATGCCACACCGGTTTCAGAATGTTGTCCATCTGAACTGGTATTTTCTGTGAAAATCATTTGGATGGTCGGGATGGCAGTGGGATTATCACTCCAAACAGTGGTGTCGAAGTAAGACATGCTGCCTGGTTCAGGTGGTGGAACATCAAGCTCCTCCATGTGTGTGCCACGTTCAGGACCTTCCACAGAAGGCATGGTGGAAACCTCGAGAGCCTCACTCTCCTCGACATCGTTGCTCTTGCTCGCACCGCTCACTGCAGTTGCAAGGAACAAGTATGATCTAAATGTTTTATATATGAATTCAAATTTCAAATCGGTGGCCTGAACTAAGTAGGCTGAAAAAGCCATTAAGCTATTTGTATTGCGTGCAGTTGTTAGTTTCTACTTTCTAGTCCAAATAAATCCCCATCCATCCCAATCTGGTCATGTCAGGGATTGGAAATTCTATTCTTAGAGACTCGTTATTTCTTTTTAGAATCAGACCTTATCACCCAAGTCTGAGTCCATGGTTAGTAGGATGAGATATAAAAAAGGTAGAATGTTAGCTTTATTCGTCCAAAAGAACAAATAGGATGTTAAACTGTAGTCATCGTCTCGACTAGATGCTATAGTAAGGTTTTATCATGTGAAGAGTGATTGATTTCGTATATGTTGGATCAAGGAGTATAAGGGTAATTTCATGTAACCCCATAAGCCAAGCTTTGCAGTATAAGAGTATCCTTGAGGGGGCAGTCGATCATTGTTCTCCTACATACTAATTTCATTTTTTTTATAAATGTAAAAAGGGTGTGTTTGCTATTTCATTGTACTCCTACATACTATTTTTGTGAGAGAGAAACAAAGAGCCGGGTGTGCGCTGCGGTTAGGCAAATTGCCGAACAACTATGTAACATATAGTATTATGTTTGTGCATGTTTTATTCTCGATAATTTTTTCTGCTTGTGCCCTGTTGATCAGATCCGTTCTTAATAGATATATGGTAGAAGTGTCAACACGCGCGCAAAGCATGGTATCATATGTGACCTTCACTTTCAGGTGAACCTTCTGTTATGAATTTTTGATAAATCAAAACTTGTATCGCTAGAAAAATCTACGCGTGCGCATATGTGTGTGCTTTTAGAAGCTAGGTGGTGATCAAATCTAGCAAGATGTGTTTTTCTGCGGTTCCAAACTATAACCTCCATTCATACTGCGACAACTATACAATTGTAAAATGGATCCCCTTCTTTCTAAGTCGAAATCTTACTGTTGGTCGAACAGGAAGGACGAGACAAAACTGTTTTCTTTGCAGAATGAGCACTAACCTTCTTGAGCAGATGTCTGACCTTTAGCATCAAGGGAGGTAAGATCTTCCCCCACAATCCGGATTTCGCCGATCGAAGGTGACCTGCTGAAGTTTTTCGCCACCTCCAACTGTATCTTCTCAATGACATCTTCCCATGTATCACTCCCCCCTTTGCTTTCAGCCTTTTCATGTTCTGAAGCTGCAAAATAACCTGAATGAGACTCGAAAGACAAATCCGTACGATTATCGATTAATACTGATTAACTACCAAAAACAGCATACATACATTGCGGATCGCTCCGATGGTCCTCTTTTATCTTCGGCATTGCATTAAACGAGTTCACCCTGCTCAATCTATCCAATTGTATTTTAACGACAAGATCTTCCCATGTTTCACTCCCCTCTTTGCTGCTGGTTTCATCCCGCCTTGAGGCTGCAAAGAAAATGGAATTTCAAATAAAAAATCATCTGAACATCCACAGTCAAATCCCATCAAAAATCTGCAGCAATCGTCTATCATACACCGTGCATCAGACAAATCGTTCGAGCTCTGGTTGCCCATTTCACTGCCCATACCAATTAACCCGAACCCTGCAAAATCCATTAAATGGTGAATTCCAAAACTTGAATCAATGATTCATACAAATCAAATCAGACACATACCATGTTTATGTAGAACATGATTCAATCAAACTATCGAATTTCGCATACGTTGCACTCCGTCGAAGATCGATCTTGCTGTACGATGAAACAACTCTTTACTGGTTATGAAGACATTCCATATGGATCATCATAACAAAACCAACAATCCGAGACAATCACCTTCAAGTCCTGGAAGCAGTTGACCGTGCAGCCGCCAACGAAGCACGCGATTTCAAGGGAAAACAGATCAAAACCCAACACAGTGGGCTTTCAGAGGCATTCCACCGAGCAGGTGGTGGGCAGATACCTATGTGGGTCTTCCAAGATGAGATTACTTGCCAAATACTTCGCCTTTGTGGAGCCCTTGATGTTGTTATCTTGATTCTAAGAGATGGGCTGTGCTTGAAAGGCAAGTAGAAAGGGACGATGGGCGTGCATACCACCATCCTGCCTTGCATGGTTGGAACAGGTTGGTTCAAGGCACTTCCAACTAACTAGCAACCGTTTTAAACTCCATTAAATAATTGCTAAATTTATAGAAAGCCCCTTAACATTTTAATAACTTGGGCAAAGAGGGCTTTGACACTCCAACTCCAGCTAACTAGCAATAGCTTTGGACCCTATTGAAAGGAAATGACCAAACTTTTTGTTGTGTAATGAAGATCATACAATCCCTAACAAAGGAATTATTTTCTCTTGAAGGTGTGTTGACTTACCAAGCTACCCTTGTCAAAAAAAAACTTACCTTCCAATCAAGCTAAGGTTACTCATTGTTAAAAAACAGAGTTCCAATTATAGGGCTAATAACGACTTATTTTTTGTCTCAAATACAAGCTTCAGTAAGCTGTCACGACCCTTTATGTTGACGATGAACTTGAAAGCAACCTTTAATAAAAGTAAGAGACGTTGTGTATGGATCACTCACATCTTCTGAATCATATATACTCTCAGGATTAATTTGGAAAACGAGTAGAGATATGCAAGAACATATCGTACCTCTAATGAGTTCCTTTTACAATTCCAATTCTTTTCATAGCTTTCATCACCAAATATTGAAATCCCATTTTCGACACTCTTCAGTCCGGCTCACCGGCCCGTAATGTATAAACAAATGTTGTTACTTAGGATTCAATTGCTGAAAGTTTAGTACCATCTTTGTTACATTTCACAAAATGCGACTCGTAATTGATACTTGTTATCAATAAATCAACAATAACATGCCGCTCTCATCAACTAACAAAAAAATATTGAAGCTTAAGATGCATCAATTAAGCAAATACACGTACAAGGAAGGGTGTATAATCTATAAAATAAATATGTCAACATCGTCCGAAGAAAGTCAATAAGATAAGTTTGTGTTGTAGGACAATTGATGACAGCTTGAATGAGAGGAACACAATATATTTTATTTATTTATTTATTTATTGTTCTTCTTCTTCATGCAACCATTTGATATTCTTTGGTGCGAACCTTCTAAATGATGATATACTGTATAGAATTTCATTTCATAAATCATTTTGCGAATGATTTTAACACACACCCTCATATTTTTTTCCACAAATTCAGAAGGACACTTGTGTAAAATTCCTTTTGTAGTAACCCCCGAGTGACACTAGGATTTTCACGCTTATGTTCTTTCAAAATTTTCCAATAACACTTATATCCTCACTTTTTTTACATTACATTCTATCCCTATTTTACTGCAAAAATTCACAGTATGATTCTTCTATCATCACCCTTGTTCGCCTATATATCACCAAAGAAGGGCACTACTGTGAATTTCGTAAGAACATCGAGGTAAAGATGAAATTGCAAAAAAGTTACATATGAATGCCATTGGAAAAATAGAATATTCATAAAGCGAAAATTTGTAGATTTGTAAGAAAAAAATACATTGAGAGGGAAGGAGATGTATACATTCCTCACAAATAATTCCCATTCTTTCGGTAAATGTGGAATATATCGGCGAAAAATTAATTAAATGTATGGAAAGGAGGGTTTTGCTTAGAAAGTACAAGTGAATGATACCTTGTATTTATTATAATACACATTAATTTAATTTATGATAATATACCTGTTACTCCATTTTGGATAAACTTGGGGTCGACGGCAAGGCTTCCTTGATTACATCGCATTTGATATTTCGAGTTTAGAATTTCGATATGTGTGTAATAAACAAAGTTGTAATATTCTCTTTCAATCAATCTCTTGATGTTAACACGAACGACATGAGGTGTTGTGTCTTAAAAAAAACAAATGTTTTGATGCATAGCCGAAATAAATACTTCTAAGCACGAAAATACCCCCAACACGAAATGTACCGGGTTACATATCATTCCTTAGGCTCCGTTCCGGTACCAGTTTACCCGCGGGTCAGGGGGTTTACCCTCCTTAACCCACATCCTCTCTCTCCCCGTAGGCTCCACTTTATTTTTTTTAAAAAAAATTAAATAAATCAATTTTACATCATCAATCCTATCAAAAAATAATATGTTATACCATCATATCATATAAAAATTATAAACTACTCTACTTCTACTCACTTTTCAAACTTCAATACAATCACATCACAATAATTACTCACTTTTTCAAACTCCAATACAATCAGATCATCTCAAACCCACTTCTAACCCACCCCCAGTTTAACCCTCCATCCAAACACCAAAACACAAAAACATGTTACCCTCTACAATTTAACCCGCCTTAACCCGCCAACCAAACACACCCTTACAGATCGATCCATATAAAAGACCCGATAATAATTGTGTGTGTGCATGAGTGTGCGTACATATGCACGTGCGTGGGATCTACACCCACTAAAGGTACGTTCGGTAGGAGAATAAGCAGGAATAATGATGGAGAATAAGAGAAATAAGGATCTATTCTCCGTTCGACTGGAGGATAAGAATAAGGAGAATAATGTGAAATAAAGGTAAGTAAGGTGGGATAAAGATATGAATAAGAATGAAATAAGATGATATAATGAGGAATAGTCGTACCACTGGGAACTGTGTCAGGAGGAGAATTGGCCCCTTATTTCAAGCCTATTCTCCAACCAAACAGAGCCTAAGAGTCGGACCTCATAGCATAGACGTATCGGGGGTAAACCACAAATCTTAATGGAGAGATAGATTGGGAGGATCCATCAGACGGGAAACTGGAGCCGTATTTCATCCGTGAGCATTATGGAGCCGCTAGAACAAGGGATGATAGTGATAGCGACAAGGGAAAGGTGGAGGTGGAGTCGGCAGATGTTGCCAAGCAAACATGCATCGTCTTGGTGGACGTGGAGGCAGAGTCGGTGGCAAATTCGACGAGGTGGAGGCGGAGCTGGTAGCGGCTTTGTCGAGGTGGAAGCGGAGGCAGAGAACAGTTCGTCGTGGTCGAAGTGGAGGCGAAACCAGTGGCTGGTTCGCCGTAGTGGAGGCAGCGATAGAGCTATTGACGACAACATCGAGGCGGTGCCGGCGGAGGACATGGAGTAGAAGTCCGAAACCCCCATCATGCAGGAGTCGAGGCACAACTGATATTCCTAAAAAGGACGTAACTGATATTGCAATATCTCATACGGACACAAGTGATAAAAATCCTATTTTATATGTGCACTAATACATACTATATACATGCATATAATATTCATTTTGATAACTATGTATACTTTTACATTTATTACGCATTAAATATGTGTCTATATAGATATTTGCATATCTTTTTTTAGTGGTTAAGGAAAGGGTGGAGCAGTGGGATTGGAACCCTGGTCACTTGAGTAAGAGCCCACTGATCAACAACTAGACCATTTCACGGTGTTCTATTTGCGTATCTTATCTATTTATCTTTATGAATTTTGCTCTTTTATATGTATTCGTGTGTGTATTTTGTATCTTTTTACGTAATGTATCAAGGTAAATTATTTATAACATGCGTAGGTTTATTAATCTAGAGCCGTCTTTACGTGGTTTAGCCAATTGGGTTTAATAATAAAAGGTTTTTTTAAAAAGACGTATCCATATCCTCAGTTGGATTAAGTATTTAAAAAAAATCAAGTTTTTTAAAGGAAAAAAAGTTATTGGGCCGGCCCGGCCTGAATCCGACCCGTTTAATTTCATGTTGGATTCGGATTCGGGTTGGAACATCCAAATTTTTTCGGACCGCGACCCAATCCGAAACCCGAAAAAATAAACAAGTTCGGGTGGGCCGATGTCCAACCCGGCCTGCTCGACCCGATAATCAACCCTAGGGACACGGGCCCTGTAGTGAGCTTGGCCCTTCAGTATTTTTTATTTCTAGAAATGGGCCTTCCGTGCCATCACAAGTTGTTGTTTGTAGATATATAAACTTTGGATGGCTAATGCCATTTCTCTAAAATATTAGAATTTTAATCATTTGGTCAGAAATGATATTTTTAAGACGAAAAGGATATTAGAAAATATTGCTTTGACGGACAGTTTTTATGAAATGCTTACAGTGTTTTATGAGAAAATAAATAGAGAAGCACTGCCACCTTTTTTGTTTAACATAGTAAATGTTTTTTTTATGTAAAAGTAGAAATTTAAGTCATTTCCTTTTTCTACGGGCTTGTTTGGTTGTCAGGTTATCCGGGGTAACCCAACATACCTCATGTTCTATCCCTGCATTTCTGAGTTGGAATTAGTTGTATGGGGCACACAATTTTTTTGTTATAATATTTTTTAACCACGATCAAATAAAAAAGTTAACATAAAAAAATATATTATAATCATTAAAAAGGTTAATATAACACATAATCAATGTCACATCATATCACATGTATCATTCCAATTCTCACCAACCCTCCTAACCATCCAAACAACTACTATTCACATAAGGTTACTGTCACGACCCGTCTCGCTATCCGAGATGAGCGTGACAAAAACCTCATATCAATGCCTTAATTCTCTTATAATTTTTTTTATAAAATTTTGACAAAGTTTCCTCTATAATATGGATCTTCCAACCGCAATCTGTATCTGAAATATTATCTACTAATTTTATAGAATCATCTGTCACAAAACTTTATGATTTTCGACCAGAATAATATCAAACTATTGGAAATAAAATGGCATCTTCTACATTTTTTATATATATGTAAAAGTTCCACATATTCACAGACACTACAAGAAAAACAAGTTGTGGCTACAGAATTATACCCACGGATGTGGGACTTGTGGTCACGGAATTGGGCTCTGGCCACGACATGTCGTGGCCAGTAGCCGTAGCTACAAGTCTCGTTGCGAGAGTTCTCTAACCACGAATATGTCGTGACCACTACAAGTAAGCACAGAACTTGTCGTGGCCACAACTCGTTATGAAGCTTTGGCCACGGAATTGTAACTACGAGAAACTAGTGGCCACAGAATTATCATGGCCACAAGTTTTCGTAAATACATTCCGTGGCCACAACTCATTTTTCTTGTAGTGAGATTTCCAACTATCCATTCCTTCATATTCATACAAAATCCACAACTCTATTTCCGTCATACATCTTCTAAGGGTATCAAAAAGTTATCAAAAACTAAAATCTTTGATGGCGCAACCTCCAACTACTGGTATGCTATGCACATGCCTCCCAAGCTTAATGTTCAAGATTTATATGTAATAATATAACAATAGAATGGTGACCTAAACCCATGAAAGAGCTTAGACGCAGAAAACAGATCAGGGACGGAGGGAGGGGGGGACGGGAGGGGGCCAGCCCCCCCGTCATCCGAGAATTCCCTATAACATAGGATAGTTGGCCTCCCCAATTAAGTGTATTTTGGGTTTTTAAATTATCCATTTACTGTATATAGAGAGAGAAGAAAAACTCAATTTATACATCTCTTTTTTTTCTCAAACGTGGTATCTCTCTTTCTCTCTTCATATTCAACTCATAATTACCACCACACTATCATTTATCAAATATTATCTTTATCTTATATAAAATAAGTAATATTTAAGGATATTTACACCCATAACTTTGAGTAATTTCATAATACCCCAGAAACCTTCTACATTCACGAATTACACTCATGACCTTGAATAGTACTTAACTCTTACACTCATAACCTTGTGTTAATTTCCACCCAATTTTCCGTTAAGTACGACGGTATCTGTTAAGTATTTTACACTTTATACCCTTTCAATTTCCATTATTTACGAGTGGCCGCTTACGCTTCTCCAACCAGACAACCCCCCTCCCCTCCTCCATCGAATTCCTCATGTCGAAAGCCCCATTCCACCTGCAAGAGCCCCCCCTCCCCCCGCAAGTTCCCCCGCCTTCGACGTCAATGTGGCATGTGAGTCGCAGTGGCCAACATCAACGAACACGGTGACATTGGTCCCATACGAGACCGAGTAGTAATTTTCGTTTTCCCTCGTAGTGGCAAGCCCATCGTGCAACATTTGCAGTTGCTTCAGCTATGCGATCTTTGTGGCATCCTAATACGCATTCGGTTGCGCATCGTCGAGGTACGGGGGGATCCCTATCACGCAGGCAGAAATGGAGATGCCCAGCATTTGCTTGGTCATCCGCCTAACGTGAGACATGAGTATCCCGAGCATCTGTGCCGCCGTGAACTCCTACTGCTCTTTGCGGTATTGGACTTTGACCATTATCCTGCCATCGAGGTCGGCAAAGGCCTCGTATGGAAAGAGTCGATTGTCGTTAATGACGAGACGCTTCAGTTGATTGATGGTTGACTTGGGGTCGTGGGCGGTGCAAGTAGAGCTGAAGAGCCGGTGGTCGTTGCAAAATTGGACGATAGACGGGGTCTCGCGCTTGCTTGCCTCGTTGAGGACAACGTCCACGACATCGTCATGGGAGATGACAATGATACATTAGTTGTTGCCGACGTCGATGCCCCTCCCTCGGTGCCGCTGCCGCTAGCAAGGTTCGCACCTCATGATTATAGAAGGTTTCTGGGATAATTACGAAATTATTCAGGATTATGGATGGAAATATCCCTTATATTTATTATCCTTATAACTAAATGGCATTTGATTTCTTGTTATTTTGAACCTTTAATATTCTCTAACCAATGTACAATATGAAAAAATGCTCGTGAGATGATATTTAAATATTTTTCAATTATTTTAGGCGTCGATTCATAATAAACTTTACGAAACATATACCGTGTATTTCTTTATCGTTACGAGTTGTCACAATATATATCATCATAGAACTGTCAGATTTTTATTTTCGTCCTTTACCTATACAATGGTGTCATTTTTAAGAATCAATGGTTAAAATCATTAGAAAATTATATAAATCGCTACCAAAAATGAATTATGATCACAAGAAGATAAAAGTTCATGAAAAATTCGTAAGGTGTTTGAGAAATAGAGAAGGTTAATAAAATGGTAATATTATAGAGTCTAATATAAGAGTATATTTTTTCTCAAAAAAATAAAATAAAATCCATCGCAAATGATGGTAGAATATCCTTTATCTAATAGTAGCAAGAGCAATTAATGGTATTGTATGTGTATATATCCTCTATAATATTCTATACATATAAATCATGTGCCTTCTTATTTTAAAATTATAAAATGATTATTTTTTTAGTTTAGAAATATTATGAAATCATAAAAAGAATGCAGAATATCGAATTTAATATAAAACTTTTGGTATAAAATTTTGATTTCTAACAAATATAATTGATAAATTTTGTTATCATAATATGAATTTAAATTTCTTTATCTATAACTAGGAGTGTAATTTTCTTGGTCCATTTGGCCTCCCCGTATCAAAAATCCTGGCTTCGTCCCTGGAGCAGATCTCGAGCTTTTGGTAAACTACTTTATCAACGTAATTTGCATTGTATCAAATAAATCTTTGCTAGAAACAACATAAAAAATAATATTTGCATGGATCAACATGTACACCGAATGATTGTGACATGAAATAACATTTAAAAATATTGATAACCTTACCCGTATCATATTCAATGTCATACTACCCCAACATGTCGTACTAAGTTATGAACCATGCAAAATTATCAAGGAAGAGAAACTCAATCGAAGACCATGAAAATCTTGTCATCACGTAGATAGTCTCAAAGACCGAGTACATTTCACATACGATCCAAAACCCATTAGTATACAAAATGCGGGCTCAAAGTCCTCTTGAGTCACAAGGAGTGGGCCATAAGTATACCACGAGGATATACATATGCCAACATGTAGTGACTTGTTCATGACTTTTCTGGGGAGTAGGCCATAGTGTGCATTGTTCTTATATTATATCATGGAAAAATCATGACAACATATCTTCTAGAACTTGCATCTATATGTCATGACAAACTTCATAAATCAAAAACTGCATTTGTATTGCAAAATGAAAATTATAATTGAACTTGGTAAATAAATGTCAGGATAAACTCACATAAAAATTAATTACTGTAAAGACCTTCATAAGCAATGGAAATCTTGTAAAATTATTGCTATGTAATTTAACGAAAACTAACTATTTTTCATAGAAAATATGTCTTGAAATCACTCACCTGTGATTGAGTTATTTGTAGATGCTCACACTTAGCACTTTAAGGAGCGAGATCCATCGTAAAAAGCTTTTCCTATGATATAGTGATATAGTAAGTGCTTCTGCAATTGTTAATCATTCTACACATGCTTATTCCCACTCATTCTCTAGGTCTTAAGGTGCTATAGGTGTTTTATTTTATTTTATTTTTCCAAGTATGTTTAAGCTACAATCTTTGCAAGTCTATCATTTTTTTATATATATAAATATATTATCATGTGTTTATTCATCTCAAGACATCTGAAAGAATACCCTTTTTAGCTTATATGATATTCCCTCTAATCCCGATATGATATCATTTTACCTTCTCTTTATATTGATAAAAGAGAGTATAATCATGACTTTTAATAACAGAATATATTATAAAAGATTCTAAAATAAAATATGGTAAAACTCAATAGAGCAATCCGTGATACATAAAAGTAGACTCTGAACTTCTATCTTGCTTTGAAATCGAAACATTCATCACTAGTGTTATTTCAATCTTAATATCTAAAGGCAACGGTTACAGCTACAACTAATTGTATATTCAATTAAAGAACTATTATAGCATAGATATACAGGATTAGAGTTTTTTTTCTTCCAAGAAATACTATTGTAACACGCAGGTGTAGTGAAATATGGTTAAATGTACTCATGACAGATTTTACCTTAGATCCTATTATTCAAATGTTACATACCATTAATTTGCATGTATTGGTTAGTATATACGACAGAACTTGCATAGTTTGAATACCATGCACGTTCTCTTAATAATAAAATCACATATTACCATATCCGTATAGAAGATATATCGAGTAGTAGAGCAAAGGTTTTTGATTCGGATTAATGGTTGAATTCGGAGATTGAATTTTTACGAGAATTGAAATACAGAAGGAAATTATATTATTGATCATTATAATGTTAAGTATTCATTTTATTCCATGATAAAAACTCTTAGGGTCTATTTTTTTTTCCAGAGGCGTAATTGAGGTACATTTTTTATAGGACACGATGACAACAGAGCAACCTCCTGATTTGACATAATTTGTTATGAAATAAATACATGCAATATAATTATTTTAAAAGGAAATCATCCGAAATACGTAAAATTAAGCTAACGTATGAATTTTTTTTATATTATCATTGGAACCCTCTCTATCATTTCAAATATTTGGTAGCACATTTTTTTCATATGTCGACATCCATACTTTAATTATATTAATATTTTAAAATGGATAAGAATAAATTAACACATATATTCCTATGTGAACTTTAGTCCATTCGGATGGTGTAATGGATTATGGATGATATCTATAATGGAGTAAAAGCCAGCAGTGTTGCTATTTTTCCTCTCATGATTTTTAAAATTTTGTCCAATTGCTTCAGAATCCGTGTAACCTTTGTATTGCATCACGACCCACTGCAATCAAATTAGACTACAGTGATTTTTTGTTCAAAATCCATCGCTAAATCCGATGTTAAATATATAACAATGATATTATTTATTGCGAGATCATTTTCTATACTCGGAATTAGCAACGAATATTGTATCCATCATTATATCATTAACGACGATCCATATAGTTATGCTTATATGTTGCTATTTTTTAAAATTCTAAATAATCTCGCTGAATTTTGAATTAAAAGATTACCGACAATTAATTGAAATTCTAAAAAATATTAACTAAAAAATCATTTAGTAACGAATAATATTGTGATTAAATATTTAACAACAATTTAAAAATACCACTGTAGCTCAATTTTGTTGTAATGATACATGTAACGTCGCTCTATTTAACACACGTTTCTCTGTCCAATGTTTATGGTGTGAAATTGAGCAAATGTGAATTTTATACAACACGACCCTTATCAGGGGTCATGATGTAAAATTCTCTAGTACGATTACATGTGTGGAGGGTTGCGGTGTAATTATAAAGATCGTAAGGGCGTGTTGCGGTATAATTGAACAATATTTTAAGGCTTCATTTGGTAGTCGGTGTACATCGGTATACATCAGCATATCCCTCGTTCCAACCCTCTCAATCTGGGTTGTGATTACTTATATTAACCATACAATTTCTTTGATATAATGTTTTTAACTATGTCCAAAAAAAGTATTAACATAAAAATATATTATAATCATTAAAAAAATTAATATAACATATAATCAATGTCACATCACATCACAATTATCACTCCAACACTCCCAACCGTGGATACCTCAACCCAACCCAACCCAATTACCAAACGGACCCTAAGGTAGCGTTTGGCTACCGGGTTACCCTCCCCTTGGAGGAGTTTACCCCCCTTAACACGCATCCCCCTCTCTCCCCGTGGGCCCTACTTTATTTCTTTTTTAAAAAATTAAATAAATCAATTTTACATTATCAATTCTATTAAAATAATATATTATACCATCATATCATATAAAAATTATAAACTACTCCACTTCTACTTACTTTTCTAAACTTTAATACAATCACATCACAATAACTACTCACTTTTTCAAACTTCAATACAATCATATCACCTCAAACCCACTTCTAACCCAAACCCAGTTTAGCCCTCTATCCAAACACCAAAAATCCAAAAACGGTTTACCCTCTACCAGTTTAACCCGCCTTAACCCACCAACCAAACGTACCCTAAAAACCCTACGTTTCATCATCTTTATTCTATCAAGGGTGTGTTTGGTACGGGTTACTGATGAATCTACGTTTCATCATCTTTATTCTATCATTTTGGCCTTAAAAACCCTAGTAAATGCGTGTAAATACTGTTAAATCATGCATTTTAGCTTTCATGAATATGTGTGTAAATATTGTATAAAATGCGGTTTTTAAAGCCAAAATTATAGAATAAAGAAAAGAAAAGAAAAAGAATATAATATTGTAAATATTTTATGACCCGAAACCCTGAGACCTAGGCATCTTGATGAATAGGTCGACAAGGAATAAAGTAGGGGGAGATCAGGGCCAAAATATAATAAAAATACTTTCTATTTCATTCATTCTTTATTCATTTTGGGATCTATTTTTGGTTCTACCTTTTTACACATTAAATAAAGAAACTTTGTACATGAAAGTTGTAGATAATTAAATAAATAAAAATACAAAATTGATTTCACTTAAAAATACACAGATAAAAAGTTATGGTCTGAATAAGATTCCAGAATGCCAACTTCCCAGACCCGTATCTCACAAATAAAAACTCCAAATGCAGCAAACTCACCTTTAATTATATATAGAATAAAATAATCTATTTAATGGTGGTGGTTTCGCATTTAGCGGAGCTACGGTTTGGAAGTTGAATTTTGGACCCCTATTGTATACTTGTACAGATTAAAATATTCATTTTATTATTTATTCATTATTTTTATAATTTTATATTTTTATAATTTTGTAAATATTACTTATAATAAATATGTATATTAAAATCAGAATAAAAATGCAAAGAAAACTCAAAATAAAAATACTTGTATATACAATACATAGGTATTATACCTATATACATACGTGTATAAACTATACTTTTATTAAATATACAAAACATATCAGAAAAATAAAACAAAAATATATTTAAGTGTATAAAAATATTCTATAAATTTATAAAATAATAAACAAAAATAAATAAATTAAATGCATAAAATAAAAATAAAATACTTAGATATATATACATAGATACCTATAAGGGGTATAAATGGTAATTCGTAATTATACACCCCATAAAAATAAATAAAAATCATAATAAAATAATTTATAAAATTATAAGTATTTTTTTTGTAACCATAATTAAATAAAATAGTTTACTATTTTATTTTGATTTTAGAAATGTTTTTCTCAGGTTTTTTCCTGGTTGGTCCACGTGGACCAACCAGGAGGGCTGGAGAGTTGACCTCGTTCAACTCTCTGCCCAACACCTGGATTGTATCAGAAGTGTGTTTTGTCGCATCTTCGCCCTTTTCTCTAGGCCAGTCCTTTCACCGATTGACCTAGGTTCCTTCACGACTTTTGATCGTGGACCAATGCTCTTACACGCCCAAGGATTTCCTTGGACTTTGGATCATTGATTCGAGCGGCCACCCTTGTTCTTTGTGCCCAGTCGACCACTTTGTTCAAAAGCTCCCCATTCACCTCCAGTCCATTTCAAACCCTCTTCTACCCAAATCTGAACCTTGGTCACCGTCCTCAGGACCGAAAGGGTGACAGCCTTCCTCCAGGCCGCGCGCGGGGCTCAAGCGAGGGCCGTAGAGGTGCTCCAACCCCATCTCCGGCCAAACGGCCGTCAAGGTCTATCTCAGGTGCCTTTGTTCCTTTGAGGATGTTTTCTTTTCATTTTTATGCATTTTTAGCTTCATCTCAGCCGCAGGAGTAGTTTCCCATCGTCACCTTCACGTTTCGCCCAGCCATTCCATTCGAACCCCCCTCGCCGGAGTTGCCCTGGCGAGCCAACGAACCTCCCAACCACGCCATCCCGTATCCACCCCAGCCACTTACCCTCCGGGAACCTATATACTGTCGAGTTGCATTTTCTTGCAGGTTCCTGGAGGTGAAGGACCCCCTCTGGAGGGTCGATTTTGAGAACCCGTGGTACTTGGGCCCTCTTTTCGTCTCCAGCCTCGCGGTGGCGTTCTAGTGCTTGCCGTGCCTTTTTGGTGCCACCTCCGGATTGGGGAACCTCCCAGGAACGACGTAGGCCAACTTTGGACCTCAGAAAGCTTCAGAGAAGGAGGAGCACGCTCGGAGAAGATCCCCCTCGCCGTTGTTCTTCCTTGTTCATCCAACGGGGCTCCCAGCCGTTGATCTGCTCCTGTTCTTCCAGCGGCCCCAGGTGTCGTCCGATCCTTCAAGCCAGAGTCGTTGATCGCCATCAGCACCATCTGATCTTGGCCGTTTACGCGAAGGGGTATCGTCACCCCTCGCTGCCACACGTGGCTTAAGTTAGGCCCAATCCGCCGTCCATCAGCGCAGCAGCTGGGGTATTTTGCGTTAACTCCCCCGCCGCTTTTTGTAATTGGTGATTAGTAACAAAGCCTTCATCGACTGTTAGTAATTTTTGTATCATTTTCAAAACAGCCCTCGCTATTTTGATTAATTGTAAAACTTTCCTCCCCAGGCGCACGTGCTCACGCACGTGCTCCCCTGGGAATTTTGCAGATAAAACCTCGTAGATTTTGCTTTTAATATTCAGTCTGTGGTCTTTGTTAATTAGTTATAACTTTCCGGGATATTTACATTCAGGCCCTCGCATTCTAGTATAATTACAAAAATACCCCTACAAACATGTATTTTCTTTTTGCTTCTTGTATTTTTTGCATGCATTTATAAAACCCCAAAAAATCCCCAAAAATCACATTAAGTCTGTGTTGCATAGTGGTTTAACGGCATATTTTTATTTTTCATAATTATTGTATTTTAATATTTATTATAAATTAAAAATAGCCATTTTCAGCATTGTTTGCATTATAAAATCCCTAAAAATTATAAAAACACTCCAGAAAAATCCCAAAAAAATATATTTTGTCTACTTTAGTTTGTTTTAACTCCAGACCAAAAATCATTAAAAAATACAAAACCAAACTCCTAAAAATTGCAAAACCCCAAAAACCTTTATAAAAATGCTATTTATTTTACAAATATCCTAAAAATGCAATTTCAGTTTCTGTATCTTCTCTGATTCATTATCTTTCAACCAAAATTAATTTGAGAATTTTGGACACCATTTGATATTTTTCATCCTCATTTTAGTTTCAGCCTTGTCTTTTATCCACTGTTTTCAGTATTTTTGACTTTAAAAATATCAAAAAATTAGGAAAAATCTAAAAAAATCACAAAAACATTATAAAATTATAAAAACCACAAAAACATTTGATTTTCTGAATTTTAGTTATTTCTATAAATACTCTATCCCTTCTTTTCCTATATTGTATATATATTCTAATATTAAAAAAAGAAAATTAAAAAAAATAAAATATAAAAAGAAAATATAACATCAGAAAATTAAAAATCAAAATACAAAATTATAAAATTAAAAATTAAATAAAAAAATATAAAATCCAAAAACCCACAAAAATATAGCATAGATAGACAACTTGTCACATTCACACATTTCTTGCCTTAGTGCCCCGTTCTACCTGTCTGCTCCCTGTGTTCGACATCTACACATACTTGCACCTATACACATCTTTGTTGTAGAGTTATAATAAATTTTAACTCCGCACATTTACTTTCATTGCTTGATTTACTTGTTGTGGGTTAATTGTTGTTTTAATCCGAATTTCGCGTGGTCGATTCAGCGACTGAGTTCCCGCCTTGTGTGGAAGTTAAGATCACCGACTTTTAGGTTAAACAAATGGTGTCGTTGCCGGGGAGCATCGGCTTGTAGAGTACTCTTGCGTCTTTTATCTGCTTAGCCATTTTTGGTTACTTGTTTTTCGTGCATAATTTGTTTTGAACTATCTGACACCTCTCTTGTTTTCTTGCGAGGGACCGCTGACTGAGGAGGATCGCCTAGGGGATCCTGTGCATCCTTGGGAGGAGGAGCCGGATATTCTACCCTAGCCGACAGGAGAGAGCAGGATAGCTTGAGAGAGAGATAGTTAGTTTTGTATTTTGTGAGAGAGAGTAGTTTGATTAATTTGTAATAATACAGGACTTGGACACTCAGACACTTCGGGCCTAATTTCCGGGTGTTTGTTCACCCGGGGGCTCACCGCGGTTTTCTTCGCATTTCTTGACTGTTATTTTCCGGTTTTGATTTCTTTTCCATTTCTTTTGTGGATTGAGCTCTTAGACCTAGGCATTGATTGATCGATTAGATTAGGTCCAAACACCTTAACAACAATTGCATGTACCTATAGTTCGTGCTTGGATTTAGTTTAATTAAACAGTTGATTCACTCTTCTTTGATCCGCGCGCCGCGAGCTCATCCCGCCAAGCGCTTCTCTTAAACTCGATGTGTCGAGAGAAGGAGGGGTGAGCCTAGATCGGACCTTAGGATTGGAGACTAGTGGTTAGCTCGTGGTTCTTCACACTAGCAGTTGCCTATCTTAGGACGATTTCCGTATTGCATACTGGCATGTAGTTAGGTTTATAAATTATGCTTTGCATCCCTCATGGAGAGAGCTGGGATTCGCTGTAAGTCTTCTTACTTTGCATCCATCATTTAGGCACAAAGATGAGATTTCCACCTTGGTGTCGACTTGCATTGGCTTTTCCGACTCTATTCTCCCTCTATTATTGGACAAAGTAGGATCAAAGAAAATACGAAAGTACGAGTTATGGCTAAAGTATATACGCAGTATATACGACCACTCAATCGCTGAATCGACCACGCAAAATTGAAAAACGAGATTGCGATAATTTTTACCGACGATTCTCATTCTTGGGCCATGTCGGTTTTTACCGACGATTTTTACCGACAATTCTCATTCTTGGGCCATGTCGGTTTTTACCGACGATTCATCAAAGATTTCAGTAAACTGACCAGACCGTTGACTGAGTTGCTCGACAAGGACAATGAATTCATTGTAGATGACCGTGTGCTCCTTGCCTTTAATCGGTTGAAAGAACTCATCACGCAAGCCCCTGTCCTACAGCCACCGATTTGGACTCAGCCTTTCGAGATCATGACCGATGCATCAGATTATGCCATCGGAGCTGTGCTGGGACAGAGGAAAGATAATGTACCATTTGCGATTCACCACGCTAGCCGAACGCTCGATGAAGCCCAGAGAAACTACACTGTCACTGAAAAGGAGCTGCTAGCGGTAGTCTTTGCCTTGGAAAAGTTCAGATCATACCTCCTTGGGTCCAAAGTAATCATTTACACTGATCATTCGGCCATTCAGTATTTACAGCAGAAGAAGGACGCCAAACCACGCCTCATTCGGTGGATCCTTCTCCTCCAGGAATTTGACTTGGAAATCAAAGATAAACCTGGGGAAAAGAATGTGGTGGCCGATCATCTGTCAAGGCTTCCTGAGCTGGAATCTCCTGAGCTGAACCTGCAGCCGATCACAAAGACCTTTCCGGACGAGGCAATTATGTCTGTCACCTCACTTCCTTGGTATGCGAACATCATGAACTACCTGGTGGCCAAGAAAATCCCACAGGACTAGCCTAAATTGAAAATAGACAGATTCTTATCTAAAATCCATTTCTACCAGTGGGAAGACCCGTATTTGTTTCGTGAGGGAGCAGATTGTATCTGGAGAAGGTGCATTCCTCAAGAGGAAGTTCCAAGTGTCCTCGCTTTATGTCACGACCAAGATTCTGGAGGATATCATTCAGGAAAACGAACGACAACAAAAGTTCTTTAAAGTGGCCTCTGGTGGCCTTCATTATTCAAAGATGCAGATGAGTATGTCAAATGCTGCACTGACTGCCAGAAGATGGGCGGAACCATAGGAATGAGAGACACGATGCCGCTGAAATACATTCAGATCTCAGACGTCTTTGACGCATGGGGCATCAACTTTATGGGCCCGTTTCCCAACAGCCAGGGTTATGCATATATTCTGCTTGCCGTCGATTATGTAGGTCGATGGGTGGAGGCTATTCCCGCCCGAACCGCCGACAGTAGGACTGTCTGTCGATTCTTGAGAGATCACATCATAGCACGGTTCGGGATTCCCGAGATTCTCATATCTGACGAGGGTAGCCATTTCATAAACAAAGAGGTGAAGAAGCTGACCCAAGAATTCTGCATTGAGCATCGTGTTGCTTCACCCTACCACCCGCAGTCCAATGGCTTAGCTGAATGTTCAAACAGGGAGATCAAGACAATCTTACAGAAGCTTGTGCGTCCGGATCGCAAGAACTGGTCTCAGCTGCTTGATTCCGTTCTTTGGGCCTATAGAATATCGTACAAGTCACCCTTGGGAATGTCTCCCTACCGCCTTGTATATGGCAAGCCATGTCATTTGCACGTTGAACTTATTCACAAATCTTTATGGGCCATTAACATCTGTAATTTGGACTCCAAGCAAGCAGGAAAGAACAGAAAACTGGATCTGAACAGATTACTGGAATTCAGAGATTATGCATATGACAACAACCTGATGTACAAGGAGAAGGTCAAAACATGGCATGACAAGCATATCCGTCGCAAGTCCTTTGATCCAGATTAGAAGGTGTGGTTGTTCGATGCGAAATTGAAGATCTTTCCAGGCAAATTGAAGAGTAAATGGACTGGGCCGTTTATGGTTAGGCAGGTGCGTGACAACGGAAGTGTATTGATATCCAATCTGTCAGCTGACGTACAGCCATTTGTAGTCAATGGACAACTTCTGAAGCCATACCTTGAACATGATACATTCATGGCTGTCGTTGACTCGGTTCAAGTAATCTATGAGGATGAGCTGAACATCTCCAAAGAGGCAGAGGAAGGCCAAGCACAACAAAACATTTTTGAATAATTTTTCTTCTTTTCTTCTTTTCTTCTTTTCAATTCCTCTTATCCTCTTCTATCGAATTGATGCCATCCCTTTCATCATTGCTACACTTAGGATGTACTCTATCCTAAGTATAGGGGGGATGCGCATCCCGAGTTGTTCATACCCAATTTCATCTCTTTTCTTCTTTTCTTCTTTTCCTTTCCTATCTTCTGTATCTATCCAAAAAGTGTCGTCCCTTGTAGATAGTCTTCTATACTTAGGACGTACTTTGTCCTAAGTATAGGGGGTGTACACACTGAGTTTCTTTTATTCTTTTCGATCCCCTCCATTGTCTCCTCTTCTTGTCTATACTTAGGTATATTTTACCCTAAGTATAGGGGGAGACAATCTGAGTACGATCTGTTCATTCCCACCCTTGACCCTCCCTGCGTTGTGTACAGTCTGCTATACTTAGAATTATTTGATACTAAGTACAGGGGGACGGTCGACTTCTCATTCGTTGATTCATTCATCAGTTCTTTATTCTCTGGATTTGCCTATATTTAGTACGAGTTATGTCTGCTCTTTTCTCTCCGATCTATGAGGACATAGCTCAAGCTAAGTATAGGGGGTCGTATATACTGCGTATATACTTTAGCCATAACTCGTACTTTCGTATTTTCCTAATAATATGGCTAATAATTCTTTAAAATTCATTAAAATTCTTTAATAAAAAGGTGTTCTGTTCCTCAAATTCTTTTGTGTATTTACTGATTAATAAATCAGGTGAAAATGTTTTTTGCAAATTTTTTGAAAAATAGTTTGAAAATCTTCGTGAACATTTATTGAAAACCATTTTGAAAATATTTTGTTACATATTTTCAACCTTTGTAAAAATGTGTGGTTTGTAAAATTTCTTTTCTTTGTGTGGAATAAAATGTTTGAAAAATGATTTGTAAATGGTTTGTGTTTTGAAAAATCTATATATACTATTTTGAAAGCCTCTGCAAAATGATTTTCAAATGTGTGTACATGTTTGTAAAATGTTTGTAAAAATTATTTTGGACTATAGTTCTCAAAAATTGTGTGAAAAGCTTGTGTCAAATAAGTTTGAGGAATATATACATCACACCAAAAATCTACTATATACTTACAAAAGTGATGACTTACCCTATAAATTCTTAAAATTCACTTCTTGTAGATATAAGAAGCACTCCCGTGTACATATTTTAACCTAGTTTTCAGCCAAAACTTTTTGTTTTCAAAAAGCCCAAAAACATTTGCAAAAATTAAAAATCCAAAAACATTTGAAAAATCTTTATGAAAAAAAATACAAAAAATGCATATGCATCATCATCATCTTTTCAAAAATCCATAAAAAGTTCAAAATCTTTGAAAATTGCATCACAAAAATATTTTCTGCATCGCATTGCATAGCATGAGCATTTTTCGGATTGAGTTTGATAGTTGAACAAGTCTAAGTAAAATCCGGAGATTGGAGCTTGATTGGACCTTAAAATCTAACTAATAATAAGAACTTTATAGGAACTGGGTTTGAGGTACTTCAGGTCTAGTTGACTTAATTCTTTGAGGATCACGAGACTTGGTTCAATGGATTCTTGACTGCCTAAGTAGAGTATTTCGGAGCACACGCACGACTCTTGTTGATAATGACTTAACTTGGACACTTGCACCTTTCACATGGCTCAACTCAGTTGGAGTGGTGAGGGGATTGGATTTGCTGGTATGAGACGCACACAAGTGGAAACATTTGTCCTCCTCTAGGGAGGGAAGTGCACCCCAACCCGTCCAGTGATGAGGAAGTCTAAAGACAGGAGAATGTGGGTTGCGATAAAGCTTCAAAAGAGGGATAGTCTACTGGCTCAAGAGGAAAAACTCCTTATGTAAATGCCGATGTATATAGTATTCAAAAAAAAAATTCAGGCATGTACAAAAATAAAAAGCCTGCAAAGTATGTACAAATATTGTAAAGCCAATAAGCAAGCTTGAGTTCCAAAGTCATATCATGTGAGCCTGCAGCTGGATGACTTGACTACACTGGTCTTGCATCCTAGGATAGGTAGCTACACTGGCTACCGTCCATTCTTCTCTTCACCTCCTCTTCTTGAGTTGGTTGCCACTTGAACTTAGAAGGGAATACCCCGCTCCTCGAGAATGGAGTTGCTGGATTGGGGAATCATTGGGTTGTTATACTGGAGAAGTCAGTTTCTTTGCCATTCTAGTTGGGGAGAGCCACCATCACTTACACTGTACGAGTCAGATTCATAGTCGTAAGGGTTTACGTATGAATTGAGATATTTCTGACCTGGCTATTGAGGAGACTTGGACAGAGTTTTGGGATTCTCAGGGACTGTTGGATTTCAAATTCGGTTCTCAATAAGGTTCCGCCCGCACTAAAATTCCAAAGGTCCGATTTAAGCTCCAAACTTTGATTTTGTGAAGACAAGTTTGATAATTAAATTTAGTCCATTTTTCTTCTTTTTCTTTTCTTTATGTTTCTTTTCTGCACTTATTGCATAAATGTTTGCTAGGGACTAGCAAAGGCAAGTATAGGGGGATGATGAATCTACGTTTCATCATCTTTATTCTATCATTTTGGCCTTAAAAACCCTAGTAAATGCGTGTAAATACTGTTAAATCATGCATTTTAGCATTCATGTATATGTGTGTAAATATTGTATAAAATGCGGTTTTTAAAGCCAAAATTATAGAATAAAGAAAAGAAAAGAAAAAGAATATAATATTGTAAATATTTTATGACCCGAAACCCCGAGACCTAGGCATCTTGATGAATAGGTCGACAAAGAATAAAGTAGGGGGAGATAAGGGCCAAAATATAATAAAAATACTTTCTATTTCATTCATTCTTTATTCATTTTGGGATCTATTTTTGGTTCTACCTTTTTACACATCAATTAAAGAAACTTTGTACATGAAAGTTGTAGATAATTAAATAAATAAAAATACAAAATTGATTTCACTTAAAAATAATATACATATAAAAAGTTATGGTCTGAATATGATTCCAGAATGCCAACTTCCCAGACCCGTATCTCACAAATAAAAACTCCAAATGCAGCAAACTCACCTTTAATTGTATATAGAATAAAATAATCTATTTAATGGTGGTAGTTTCGCATTTAGCGGAGCTACGGTTTGAAAGTTGAATTTTGGACCCCTATTGTATACTTGTACAAATTAAAATATTCATTTTATTATTTATTCATTATTTTTATAATTTTATATTTTTATAATTTTGTAAATATTACTTATAATAAATATGTATATTAAAATCAGAATAAAAATGCAAAGAAAACTCAAAATAAAAATACTTGTATATACAATACATAGGTATTATACCTATATACATGCGTGTATAAACTATACTTTTATTAAATATACAAAACATATCCGAAAAATAAAACAAAAATATATTTAAGTGTATAAAAATATTCTATAAATTTATAAAATAATAAACAAAAATAAATAAATTAAATACATAAAATAAAAATAAAATACTTAGATATATATACATAGATACCTATAAGGGGTATAAATGGTAACTCATAATTATACACCCCATAAAAATAAATAAAAATCATAATAAAATAATTTGTAAAATTATAAGCATTTTTTATTTTGTAACCATAATTAAATAAAATAGTTTACTATTTTATTTTGATTTTAGAAATGTTTTTCTCAGGTTTTTTCCTAGTTGGTCCACGTGGACCAACCAGAAGGGCTGGAGAGTTGACCTCGGTCAACTCTCTGCCCAACACCTGGATTGTGTCAGAAGTGTGTTTTGTCGCATCTTCGCCCTTTTTTCTAGGCCAGTCCTTTCACCGATTGACCTAGGTTCCTTCACGACTTTTGATCGTGGACTAATGCTCTTACACGCCCAAGGATTTCCTTGGACTTTGGATCATTGATTCGAGCGGCCACCCTCGTTCTTTGTGCCCAGTCGACCACTTTGTTCAAAAGCTCCCCATTCACCTCCAGTCCATTTCGAACCCTCTTCTACCCAAATCTGAACCTTGGTCACCGTCCTTAGGACCGGAAGGGTGACAGCCTTCCTCCAGGCCGCGCGCGGGCTCAGGCGAGGGCCGTAGAGGTGCTCCAACCCCATCTCCGGCCAAACGGCCGTCGAGGTCTACCTCAGGTGCCTTTGTTCCTTTGAGGATGTTTTCTTTTCATTTTTATTCGTTTTTAGCTTCATCTCAACCGCAGGAGTAGTTTCCCATCGTCACCTTCACGTTTCGCCCAGCCATTCCATCCGAACCCCCCTCGTCGGAGTTGCCTCGGCGAGCCAACGAACCTCCCAACCACGCCATCCCGTATCCACCCCAGCCACTTACCCTTCGGGAACCTATATACTATCGAGTTGCATTTTCTTGCAGGTTCCTAGAGGTGAAGGACCCCCTCTGGAGGGTCGATTTTGAGAACCTGTGGTACCTGGGCCCTCTTTTCGTCTCCAGCCTCGCGGTGGCGTTTTGGTGCTTGCCGTGCCTTTTTGGCGCCACCTCCGGGTTGGGGAACCTCCCAGGAACGTCGTAGGCCAACTTTGGACCTCATAAAGCTTCGGAGAAGGAGGAGCACGCTCGGAGAAGATCCCCCTCGCCGCTGTTCTTCCTTGTTCATCCAACGGGGCTCCCAGCCGTTGATCTGCTCCTGTTCTTCCAGCGGCCCCAGGTGTCATCCGATCCTTCAAGCCAGAGCCGTTGATCGGCATCAGCACCATCTGATCTTGGCCGTTTACACGAAGGGGTATCGTCACCCCTCGCTGCGACACGTGGCTTAAGTTAGGCCCAATCCGCCGTCTATCAGCGCATCAGCTGGGGTATTTTGCGTTAACTCCCCCGCCGCTTTTTGTAATTGGTGATTAGTAGCAAAGCCTTCATCGGCCGTTAGTAATTTTTGTAACATTTTGAAAACAGCCCTCGCTATTTTGATTAATTACAAAACTTTCCTCCCCAGGCGCACGTGCTCACGCACGAGCTCCCCTGGGAATTTTGCAGATAAAACCTCGTAGATTTTGCTTTTAATATTCAGTCTGTGGTCTTTGTTAATTAGTTATAACTTGCTGGGATATTTACATTCAGGCCCTCGCATTCTAGTATAATTACAAAAATACCCCTACAAACATGTATTTTCTTTTTGCTTCTTGTATTTTTTGCATGCATCTATAAAACCCCAAAAAATCCCCAAAAATCACATTAAGTCTGTGTTGCATAGTAGTTTAACGGCATATTTTTATTTTTCATAATTATTGCATTTTAATATTTATTAAAAATCAAAATTAGCTATTTTCAGCACTGTTTGCATTATAAAATCCCTAAAAATTATAAAAACACTCCAGAAAAATCCCAAAAAAATATATTTTGTCTACTTTAGTTTGTTTTAACTCCTGACCAAAAATCATTAAAAAATACAAAACCAAACTCCTAAAAATTGCAAAACCCCAAAAACCTTTATAAAAATGCTAAAAATTCTACAAAAATCTAAAAAATGCAATTTCAGTTTCTGTATATTTTCTGATTCATTATTTTTCAATAAAAGTAATTTGAGGAATTTTGGATACCATTTGATATTTTTCATCCTCATGTTAGTTTCAGCCTTGTCTTTTATCCACTGTTTTCAGTATTTCTGACTTTAAAAATACCAAAAAATTAGGAAAATCTAGAAAAATCACAAAAACATTATAAAATTATAAAAACCACAAAAACATTTGATTTTCTGAATTTTAGTTATTTTTAGTTATTTTTATAAATACTTTATCCCTTCTTTTCCTATATTGTATATATATTCCAATATTAAAAAAAAGAAATCAAAAAAAATATAAAATATAAAAAGAAAATATAAAATCAGAAAATTAAAAATCAAAATACAAACTTATAAAATTAAAAATTAAATAAAAAAAATAAAATCCAAAAACCCACAAAAATATAGCATAGATAGACAACTTGTCACATTCACACATTTTGTGCCTTAGTACCCCGTTCTACCTGTCTGCTCCCTGTGTTCGACCTCTACACATACTTGCACCTATACACATCTTTGTTGTAGAGTTATAGTAAATTTTAACTCCGCACATTTACTTTCATTGCTTGATTTACTTGTTGTGGGTTAATTGTTGTTTTAATCCGAATTTCACGTGGTCGATTCAGCGACTGAGTTCCCGCCTTGTGTGGAACTTAAGATCACCGACTTTTGGGTTAAACAGTTACCCCTAGGTAAACTAGTAGGGGGTAATCCGTTTGTGTGTTTTGGTGTTTGGATAGATGGTTAAACTTGGGGTGAGTTTGTTGTGATATGATTGTATTGAAGTTTAAAAAAGTGAGTAGTTATTGTGATGTGATTATATTGGAGTTTGAAAAAGTAGGTAGAGTTGAGTAGTTTATATTTTGTAGATGATACAATGATATAAAATATTATTTTTTTGGAATAAATAAAAGAAAAATAATTTATTTAATTTATTAAAAAAGAGAGGAAGAGTGGACTCCACATGAGAGAGAAAAAGAAAGGTTTATAGGGGTAAATCCCCGAAAGGGGGTTAACCCCCTGGCCAAACATGCACTAAGGGTGCGTTTGGTTAGCGGGTTAAGACGGGTTAAACTGGTAGAGGGTTTTTGAATTTTAGTATTTGGATAGAGGGTTAAACTGGGGGTGAGTTAGAAGTGGGTTTGTTGTGATATGATTGTATTGGAGTCTGAAAAAGTGAGTAGTTATTGTGATGCGATTGTATTGAAGTTTGGAAAAGTGAGTACAAGTGGAGTGGTTTATAATTTTTATATGATATGATGGTATAATATATTATTTTTTGATAGGATTGATGATCTAAAATTGATTTATTTAATTTTTCAAAAAGGAAAAATATGGGACTCACATGAGAGAGAGAAGTTGATTTGAGGTACCCTATGATTAGTAATATGTGAGAAAGGTTGGGGGTAGGAAGGAAGGGTTACCGTGTAAAAACCCCTAAGATGTATAAATATTATATTATAATCATCCCCAGGTACATCAATACAATTCCCACGCCCCCATCAATCGTATATAAAACAAACAAACCAGTCGGAGATATCCAATGAGAAGGCGACAGAGCAACATCCAATATCCGGGATCGCATACTCTTATTTAATCCCCCTCTTGTCCCCCTATCCTCTATCCTATATATTATATCCACCGCTCATCCCAACATTCTCCATTCCTCTTCCCTTCTCCCCAATCCCAGAAGAATCCTTCACGTCTTGTGGTCTGTCCTCACGCATGCCCCATCCTTGGATTATCCATAAACCCCATCCATAAGAAAACATGGATAGGGTTAGTTTACTTCTATCCCATGCTGTGGGGCAATTGTTTAAGAAAGCTCGAGTTATGGGTCCATCTATTAACATGATGAAATCAGGTTTATTTGTTGGGTGACAGTTCTCCTTTCCTTTGCAGGTGATGGGTCTTTGATACCGCTAATTGTTATGCTTAGGTTTATTCAGGGATGAAAATGGACATATGGATATATCTAAATATCAGATTATCACATCTGAAAAATTACTGAATATGGATATCCGTATTTTATTATTAATGGAATATGAATCAAACACGGACATCATTTTGTTCTAAATATGAATATGGATGTGGTGACAGTAAGATATTATGTTTCGGATTCGAACAACTGTGTACAAAATATTTTATGCATATGTTATAATAAAATTTAGGGATTTTTACCTGGTAGACTCTATAATCTTTGCCAATTACTTCTACGACATTTGAAACAACCTAATTTTTCCCCCGATCCCGTAAACTTGCTAACCCTTATCTCACATACCATGTAGTTAACCCCCATCTAATTGTCCGTTAAAACTGACCAGATTCCGTTACATTCTTTATTTTATATTCGGGAACATCCAATGCAATCCATGACTTCCTTGCGCATCTCAGTCCTCCTCCTCCCTCTCTTTTGCACTGGCGCACTTGCAGGTTCATAGTTCGATTAAGTGCACCAATCGTAGTTTATATATTTAATTGTTGCACTACTGTAGAGTCATGGTCCACCGACTGTGGCTCCACCAACGGCACGACGTCCCCCAACATCACTTGGTTAGGAGACGGCACCTTCGTCCGATCAGGCGTGAGCTTCACGGTACCCAATACGAACGACCCTTTAGGGACCCTTCGTGCCTTCCCGAAGAACCAGAAAAACTGCACACCATCCCCGTGGGGATCGGCAGAAAGATACTTGTGACGACGAGCTTCTATTACAGCAACTACGACAATCTGATGAAGACGCCGAGCCTTGCGTTGATCTTCGATGACGAGAAGTTTCCTGTTCAGCTCGGAGATGTGCCGACGAGTTACGTGATAATCTATGTAACGAAGAGGAATGAGACGAGCATCTGTGTCGGGAGGCTATTTCCGGAGGTCATTGGAGCTCGATATGTACGTCGCCGTCAACTCCAGCTTCCCATTGGTACCCGTCCGCGTTGTTGCTTTTGACGCCGCTTCCCCTGCTTGAAGCCCTCCCCCCCAACCCCAAAATCCCTGCCCGCGTCGCCTGAAACCCCGCCCCCGCCCGCCTGCACCGTCCAAAGCCCCGGCCGCCTCACGCCGCTTCCCTTGCTCCCCCCGCCGCCTCCCCTGCTCGAAGCCCCCCACCCCGGCTTTCCCCTGCTTGAACCGCCGCCGCTCGAAGCGGCCCCTCCCCCGCCCACCGCCTCCCCCCCGCTCGAGCCCCCGCTGCCGCTCGAAGCGGCCCCTCCCCTGCTCACCGCCTCCCCCCACTCGAGCCTGCTCTCCCTCCAGGTCGAGCGCCGTCCCTCGAGCCCCCTCCCCTGGAAGCCGACCACCTCCACCCCAGGCCTCCCCGCCACAGGCCAGTGCACTCGTCTAGGGAGGAGAGATAGAAGATACTGATTTTTTCTTCTCTTTGGTTAATTCTAGCCGTCCGATCGCGGATTGGTTAGATTAACCTGTTTTTAACCCAAGAAATTCAACTCTATATGTGCTAATTTAACGGTAGGGTTCGTGGGGTAAGACAGAGCAAGTTTAGAGGGCCGAGGGAGGAATTAGGTTGTTTCAAAGATCGTACAGGTAATTGACAAAGATTACAGGGTCTGCCGGGTAAAAATTCCTAAAATTTATTATGTTTAGTAAACTAACTAACTTAAACTTATTTCCCCCATTCAAAACTATGCACCCACTTGATTTCTAATGACCACTACATGTCTTTTCCCTGACTTCACATGAATTGTAAAAGTACAAGTAGGGGTGCACGTGGATCGGATTGGATCGGATTTTAGCTTAATCCATGTCCAATCCAATCTTAACGGATTTTAACTTTTGCCAATCCAATCCAATCCATCAAATATCTAAATCCAAACCAATCCAATCCATCGGATTACGGATTGGATCGGATTGGTTCAGATTTTTATACATTTGTATTCCATCTCAATTGTTTGCCCTCTCGTGTTTGTGTTTTATTGTACATTAGCCCTCAACATCTAAATTATGGCTCAAAAATTGGTAATATAGATCGGATGTAAACAAAAGGATATTTGAAGTCCACTCAATCAAATTGGACTAAATAACATACCTGTAATATGTAGAACTATAGAAGTATGAGAAATGATTGCTTAAATAAATAACATACCTGTAATATGTAGAACTGTAGAAGTATCTTGTCGACTTTCAATAAAATTGCTAGTATGTGTAATCGATTATGAAATATAACTAACCTGCAAGAAATAAAAATGTTGGAAAACAAAATAAAACGTGTCTATGAATAGAATGATCTATACAAGGAAACTAACCATCAAAAAATATATTGCTATTGCTCCATTTAAACATCTAGTAGCTGCAATCCTATGTTAGTGCAACATAATAAATATTTAATGAAAATTTGACATAAGGTTATAAATTAGGTAGAACATGGTAATACATTCAGAAGTCACAATAAAGTGTCGAGTTTCAAATACAAATATAACTCAAAATAGTAAGATAATTTTACTCTTAGACATGAAAATAAGTAAACATAAGGTTGGAATCATGAGTTACATCTCTCCATCATCTTCGACTACCTCTAAAATCTTGTTTTTTTACATGTCAAAGTGAAATTGATAAAATAATCAATAATCATACAAATTATAACACATATAAAAGAAAATATTTTTACTAACCATAACTATTGATATCTTAGGAAGCTTGTGAAATGTTGTCAATGCCATCCACTGTTGTTGCTTGACATGCTAAGATAAATTAATTGAAGTTAGAATAATGCAATTAATGTTTAAAATTCTACTTAACATATTCTATAAATTAGTACTTACCTACAGTCTCAAGTTCTTCAAGTTTCTTTTCCATGTCAATCGATGATAAAGAAGATTTCAACCAATCTTGAGAACAAATCAAGCATTCCACAACCTTGGGTGTCAATGAACTACGGAATTGATCAAGAATGCATCAATTTGTGCTAAAAGTAGATTCTGAAGAGACTGTAGAGACTGGAATGGCTAACACATCTCTTGCAATTTTAGAAAGGATTTCATAATTTGATGCGTGTACTTTCCACCACTGTAAGATATCGAAGGTAAGGTCATCCTTTTCACAGCTCTCCCCAAAATAACGATCATGTTCTGTTATGCTTTCTTCACATTCTTCCTGTTGAAGATGCTTTTGAAATTCACTTTCAAAACCAATATCCGACCATCATCATCATTTTCATTCTCATGGATGCAATCTCCACCAGCATGTTCAACACCACAAGTTTTACTACTGGAATGAAGTAATTTGTAATGATCATAAAGATCATTCACAACATTCATGATCTTGTTAACCAATCTTTAAACACGTTCTACTGTAAAAATCTTTGAATAACAAAATTTTATATATTTCAACTTGTAGCGATGATCCAAAAGAATAGCAACCATAAGCAACATGTTAACTCTATCTGAACTCCCCCAATATCTATCAAATTTCTCTTTCATCTTTATAGCCATGCTTTGAATGTAAGGATCATTACTTCCACACCATTCAATCAAAAGGGTCCCGATTTTGAAAACCTCATGAAAATAAACATTTGCAGTCACATAAAGAGGGCCATACAATCGTTTGGTAGCATCAAAAAACCGTTTCATAAACTTAGTTAACACATTTGCATTCTTCCAATCCTCCTCGGTAGGTGGGCCCAAAATAAGTTCAGAAACAAATACTGGCTCTTGTTCTTCTATTCTTTCACATGCTTTTTGAAATTTTAATGTTGTTTCCAACATTAGATATGTAGAATTCCACCTAGTTGGAACATCAAGACATAGAGATGATTTTGATGTAATTCTTTCTTGAGAAATACATGCTTGAAATTGTTGGGATCCACTAGGAGAACTCCTAACATGCTTTATTGCAGCTCGAATACGAGAAATAGAGTCTTGCATTTCGCTAACTCCATCTTTCACAATAAAGTTCAAAATATGTGCACAACATCGTGTATGAAAGTTGTCCATGCATAATGTGTATTGCAGTAGTTGTAGAAAGCTCTTATCTCGTCACTTTTGATTTTTCGTTTTGTATAATGTGTCCAAACATCAGAAGCTGCTTTGCTTGGTTTCTTATACTTAATTTGAACTTCGGATGTGTTTACTTCGTTTGGTGTACTTTGAGGTGTAGGTTGGTTACTTCCAATAACATCATTAGTGGTTGACATATTTCCTAAATGATATAATAAATTAGATGCTAATAAGATCAAATAGGTAAAAAAATGCTATAAATATTTAAAGGCAAAAAATTAAGAACATATATCACCATATAATTTTAAATCGATATATTAATGAGCCATGCAACTAAAGGTAAGATACACATTTCATATGACTAAAACTAGAAAATGAAACTTTGGGTTATTGCAAATATTTGTTGAAATTACATATATTTTGATCAAATGCATTGTACCTGGCACAATGGAGTTGTCTACAACAAGGGATGCAGGGGAGGAGTTGGTGGTAGCGAGGCTTCGCTCGCTGGCGGTGGGAGGGGTCGGGCCCGATTTGGGCGGCGGCGCAGGGCGAAGATGCTGCTGCGAGAGGTCGGTGGTGGGCGCATGGCGGTGGGAGGGGTCGGGCCCGATTTGGGCGGCATCGTAGGGCGAAGATGCTGCTGCGAGAGGTCGGTGGTGGGCGCAGGGCGGTGGGAGGGGTCGGCTGCTGCTGCGAGAGGGGAGGCAGGCATCGACGGTGAGAAGAAAGAGGGAAGAAGGCGGCGGGACGGGATGGGGGGAATGGAAATAGGAGGCGGCGGCATGGCTCGCGTGGGGGGAAACGGGGAAGTTTAGGTTTCGGCGGAAAAAAATGAGAGGGAGGGGAAGCCTGGAAGTCGAAGGGGAAATTATGATAGGGTAAATTTTGATGAAGTCCCTAGGAAATTGGATTATAAAAGTTAATAAGAAAGAAGTTACAATGATTGGGGGTGGGATTGAGATATGGTGGTGGGAAATTTAATTTTACATATGTATAACTATAAAATATGCACTAATTGTATGGATGAAATATTATATATAGTATTTATTAATTTGTTAACGGGTTAACCGATTGGATCGGATCGGATTTGGACAATGACCCAATCCAATCCATAATTTAACGGATTTTCAAAATCTCAATCCGATCCAATCCATTGGCTAGATAAAATCGATCCAATCCAATCCAATAACATCGGATTGGATCGGATTGCGGATTTTATCCGATCCATGTGCACTCCTAAGTACAAGTATCTCGTAGATTGCAGTCCCTCGATGACTATATCTGTAGAGTAGTCTTTTTGCAATTATAATTTCGATTGGGAAAGCTTTTTTAGCAAGGTATTCATATGTGTGTTAATGTGATTTTTTTAAAGCTCTTTTTGTACATGATGATAATTCGATCCGAATTCCTAATATATCATTACTTGATCATATATTTGTATCTCTGTACCATATTCTCTCTTCATTCGATCTAGATTCATGTTCGATGAACATTCAATCTGAATTTGTATCATATTGTTTAGTGATAAATCTATATTCAATTGATATCAGTATTCATATTCTATATAGATGAAGCAAATATGGATATCAAAATAGCTGTATTTGATACCTATTCATATCTATGGTTATCTTGGATTCAACAAATCTTTTGACTAGATCTTAGTTGGATTCGATTAAGGATCAGATTAAGCGGGTCCAATTAGATCCTTTGACAACCATCCCAAATTCTCAAATCCAAGCTATCTAGTAACCATCTTCCACTCTCACAGGAGTCGACCATCGCATATCGTAAAATCTGAGCTATCAACCAATCATCTTCCACTCTTACAAGAATCAATGATTATTACTTATAACTCGAGCTTATGCATTTTGGTTGGTTGTCGATAGATCCAACGTATTTGTCTTTGACAGAATGATGATATTTGCAATGCCAATTTGTTGCTTATACCTCAAAATAAAACCTGATTATTCATTCTATCTGCTTCAACTAAGGAAGAATTAAATTGATATCGCAATTCGATTAGTCATGATGGATCTAAGTATCATGTTATATATTGTTAAATACCAATAATTTGCCAGAACATTTAAGTAAATTATGTGCAAATTTCTGAACAGTACATCTAATTTTAATATCATAACTAAATTTTAATATCATCGAGATTTATTCTACTGAAATTTAGTTGTCCATTCTGTCTTTCTAGCCTCAAATTACATTTGTTAAAATTTGTTCATAATAAATCATAAAGATTGAGTAGCACATCGTTACTTTTTAAAGTTTGAGTACAAGATTAAAATTGTGTATAGTTCATGGAGCAATTTACTCAAAGAAAATTTCTCTAGTGATGATTATTTCTTGGATTTATTTCCTGCCAATGAAATAGTACCACTTTTGGTCTTCTTCCTCCGTGGGAAGGCACGAATGAAGAGATGCTACAAGAGACAAAGCACATACATCCAAATTAAAAGAGCTATATAATTCGAAATCCCCATCCCGACTATGGTCCCATATGATGCATCACATCTTCCATGTCCTTAAATATGACCAACATTTGTGGTTCAATCACGAGATAAATTTGATACTTTAACAGTTGTCTGATTATAACAAGTACGAATCCACAATGGATGATATGTCCATTCGAATTTACATCTTAGAATCTATCTTAGCCCTATGTTATTTTGCATAAGATCTATGTTGATTTACCTGCAAGGATTTGTTACTCGAAGAGTCATTGGTGGCGTACACGCACTCCTCGACCGTGTCGATTCAACTGTATATGCAACTCCTTCTGATCCTAACTCTAATCTCTCGGCATAAGCATGTCCTTGGGACTAGGGTTGCCAAAATAATCTCTAGCTCGATATTCAAAAAATGAATCGAACCTGAACAGAAGTTTTGATATGTTTATATAAACAAGTAGAATACGAACAAGGCAGGTATACTCAGCTTCTGTTTGTTAAAAGTTCGATTAAGTTTAACATATGAGTATGTAAAATATATATGCATAAATCTAAAGTATGTGCATGCATGTGTGGATGGAACTTAGAAAGGTTTGGTTAGTACCAAATAAATATTAACTAAAAAGTCCCATCAAGGTTGAATGGATCGGATCATTTATAGAAATTATAGTTATAGTTTGATTGAAACGGAAAAAGGATTACATAATATAAATTCTTGAAGATTTATTCTTAAACATGCCTTCATCAATGCTAAAAAATGTATATAAAATGAGCACGCTTGGAGTTTGTTCTTAAATTGAACCTTTAACGAACTGAATTGAATGTTCTTGAATCATGAACGAGCCAAACCAAACTTGAACAAAATTTTTATCTTATCAAACCAATCCAAATCAAATATTTATCTATGGTAAATGAGCCGAAACGAACCTTAGATTTGCTCAGCTGCTATTTCCTTGTACTCCGGAAACATATTCAAGAGAATGCAAAAAAAGATTATGTTGTAAGCAAGTGGAATAGACACATTGCAAAACCACTATAAATCCTTCCATTGTGTGATTGTACATGATTCTTGTTTGATCGCTTTCTATTTGTGTGTCGTTGACCATTTCTACGAAATACATGGAAAAAATAAATTCTTGGCACATAATTTCCAGAACATGCACAAATAATAAAACAAATATATTTTCATTAAATTCCATCCATTTATGATGGTAGAAAGGCATAACCTGAAAAGGAGACTTTCGGTAATGGAAAGTAAAGAAAAAAGGTGAAGAAATACCAATGGCCCCTCATATTTAATTTTACAATGGAGAATTATTTCCTTCATGTATTATATAATTTTCTTGCATTTTTGGTTCTTTTCACTCCCTCTTCTAATATCATTCTCTTACATGAATGAATGCCCAAAAAAAGAGGATAAAAAATATAAATATTGCACGTTGTATCACATACATTTCCCTCCTCCAATGCTGATTTTTTACATAATTAAATGCCCATATCACATAGATGTCCCTGACCTTAAATTGGTTTTCCATAAACTCCCATAAGAAAAAAAAGCTTAAAATAGATTATTATTGTTATTCTTGCCATTCTTCAATATCAACAAGAGCATGCTCATGATGCTTGTTGGTGTGGACTAGTATAAGCCACTTACATAACGTCAAAGGGCTCCAAATCGTAATTTTTACGAATGCAACCATAATGCGTGGGACCAACAAAAATCGAATCTAGACACAAAATGTTAAATAGGTCCAAAAAGTTAAGAAAAAGCTCATGAAAGAGGGGGCCTATGAACTATTTCAGCTTCTCTAAAAGAATGATTGGCACACCCTTGGATTTTATCAAGCATGGGACCTAAATTCCTCCCCCACATATTCAATCATGTGCTTTGCTAATAAAGAAAAAAAAGGGAGAGATTTTTTTTCAAAAAAAATGTGGGGCTTGGATTCCATCATATTCAATAGATCTCGTGGAGTCCCAATCATCACCCAACATGGGGTGCATGGATGTGTCATGATCCATTACAAAGGGCATTGATAGAGTACAAGTGATGGGATGACCCCCTTTGAATTTGAATCATGATCACTGTCTTTTTGCTAGGGCAAGCTTTTTTGTTCTTCCTTTTTTTTCTGACCTTTATATTTAGAGAGAAAATAGATCCTTTTATGCGCCTTTAAGACGACAGACAAAGATTCAGATCCCTCTAGCAGTGGGAAGACATGGAGCTTGGAGTGAAAGCATCATAAGGAAAAAGGAGAGAGAGAGAGAATAGAGACTATTTATGGTCAGTTGTTTATGAAAACCTAACCATGCATGTCGAGTGGAGTTTTGTGTGTTCGGCATGACAAAAATCAAATGCAAATCAAACCAATGTATAAGTAAGTAAGGCAATCACACAACAGACTTATATACGAGATTCATTCCTCAGTGGATACATCAATGGCGACAAAGGTAGATCTTTTTCTCCTCTTATAAATCATGGTATAAATGATACTCATCCGGTGCGGTTTCCAAGAGTACGGTTATTCCCATCCACTTCTCATTATTTCACTTATTCCACCCTTATTATTATCTTTATTCCACGTTACCTACTCTTACTCCACCTTATTCTCCTTATTCCAATCATTCCAGCCAAACAGAGAATAAAACCATATTCTCCTTACTCGTCATCCTTATTCCTGTTTAATCCTGAACCGAACGCCTCCTAAGTGATTGGTTCTCCATGCAAGGACCAAACACTAACGTGTTTGGATGCAAGATGAACCATGATAAGGACGCTTTATCTCGAGATAAGCTATTATTGGATAAAGTGATCACGATACAATTACATCATCTATTCTATCTCGATCGTGTTTATCATTTCTTTATCTAACTAATCAAGGGACATTTACCGAAAGGGTGAGGGCAAAAAAATTTGCCCAAAATGAGTACGGCAATAAAATATTTCCCATAATGATCATATATCGGCAAACAGTTTGCCACGCTACATGGACGGACGGAAAGGGACCGGGAACTCAGATTTTCATCGTGGGTGTATATTTTGGCCGTCTATGTGGCACGAAAAATGGTATCCATGTGCGACAAATCATTTGCCACTTTCTACACACCAAATTGCAAACATTTTGCAAATATATGTCTATTCTGAGAAAATTTTTCAAACCTTACCCATTATAGAAAATACTTTGCATGTGATACATTTAGTGGCATGGGATGAATTAACGAGACCCTGTGAGCCGAGGGTTTGGGGCTGAGAGATTTGGAGTGCATGAATAAGGCATTATTAGCAAAGTGGGTGCTGCGCATATGAGGAACCTCGATGGATTTGGCTTCAAGATTGTTGAGGAAGATTTATGGAGTTAAAGGAAATTTAGAGATAGGATCTATTCGATTTGAATTATCCCTGTGGAAAGGCCTACGAGTGGTGTTGAGCACTGTATCTGATAGATTAGTACCGAAGTTAGGAAATGGGGAAGGTTTTAGATTCTAGAGAGATAACTGGCTGGGGGAGGGCCCGCTGGATGGACTCTTCCCAAGACTCTTTGCACTGACGGAATCAAAGGAGGCAAAGGTGAAGGAGATGGCGCATATGGGGGATTGGAGACTGAATTTAGCGGCGTGCCTTTCGACTAGAAGGCAGGAAGAGATACAAAGCTTAAAGGATATGGCTACATTCCCAGATAGCTTTTCACGAACCAGGGATCATTTTGAATGGTCAGGTAGTAGGTTCTCCGTTAAGCAACTCTATAGGGAGCTACGTAATGCCATTGAAGGTCAAGATCAGGACTTGTGCAAAGATATGAAGATAATCTGGACAAGCAAGATACCGAATAGGATAAAAGTCTTTCTTTGGTGCATGAGGAGGAATAAGCTTCTAGACAAAGACAGGAGGGCGAGGTTGCTAGGCCTCCAGGACGCAACTTGTGACAGATGTGGGGAACAACCAGAGACCTTGGAGCATCTCTTTCTCACCTGTGCTTTCTCGGAGAAGGTCTGGAGTGTATTGGCAATCCCACGGATGCAAGTGGTCTACTTAATTTTTGGGAAGTGGTGAGAAGGATAGGAGGCAATTCAACTGACGATGCTGCAAGACCCTTCAACGCGCTGTGGGCAATATGGCTCGCAAGAAATGACCTTTTTAATAATCAGATCTTTTACCCAGAGAATGTTGTTGCTAACTGTAAGACATTGATAATCCTTTGTAACTCAAGGTAAATTTGTGTGTAAATTTTTAGTAATGTAGTGTTTTTGTGGTGACTTCCACCTTGAGAGGACACCCTCTTTTTCATAAAAAAAAGAAAATACTTTGCATAATTATATCCCATAGGAAAATAACTCATCCATCGAAAGTGAAATTTTAGGTTGCTCTGGGATTTTTTTTCTCATCAAACCCACACTATCCAATGATGACAGAAAATCACCACGCCAATGTGGTGAAATGATCAAAATCCTGTGAGAATCTCATTAGAAGCTCAGCTTCTGAATCATTGCACCATGGACTGTCCCCCTACTCCGTGGAAAAAGCAAAGCAAAAGAAAACAAACATGTCTCTCTCTCTCTCTCTATACCACTCTCCTACTTTCTCTCTCTACATTGAAACGACCGTTAGGTCTGGACGGGTCCTGAAGCAGCTTCTTGGATTTAGAGAGAGAAACCGAGATAAATAGGGGGAGATATGGATCGATCTTTGATGAGCATTGAGATCTCTGCACTACTGCATGCTTTAATTATTCTCCCCTTCTGATTGCTACGATCTTTCCTTCCTTCCCATTGTTCTCCATCCTGTGATGATTGCTATGAGCTCACATCCCTCCCCACCTATATTCCGCCCAACCACCCTTCTCCCCCTGTTCAAATCTTGCTGACCTCCCCATCCCCTCTCTTAGATACACAAGTATATTGGACGTGGGTGGCGCCTCCTCTGCTCTGATCAGTACCCAATGGAGCTTAGAGAGAGAAAGTATGGACCACCAAGTTGTAGGGGGAGAGAAAAAGAGAGAGCACTAGTTCTTACAAAGCTCAGCACTCTCTGCATCCCTTTACACGTGATTAAAGGAGAGGGGCAGTGCAAATGCATGCGTGTGTGGCCATTGTTTGGGTTTTAGCACCCCCTCACGCCCCATACCTTTCTCTCTCTAAAGCGAAACGCACTATATATGCTGGGCAAAACCCCCCGTCTCCCCTTGGGTGGGCATCCAAACCTCCTTTGGCTTCTTGGGTTGTTGGAAAGTTTTGATCTTGGGTGAGTTCCTCCCAAAATCTGGTCATGATTGCACGAGTAGTTCCTATTCTTATCTTTTCAAAATGAAGTTTTCTTATTTGTCTTCTGGCATTGGTTTGAGAAAAATAATCTTGGTTTTCGACTTCACCTCGCAACCTATTGCTCTTGGATCGGTTCTTGGTGTAAGCATTGCCCACATCCCGATTCCTTCTCCTTTGGCTTTTATGTTGTTTTTTATATTTTGGAGAAGACAAAACTCAATGTCATGGTTTTTTTTTGTATTTTTTTGCATGAAGTTGGTCATTAAATGCAGATACAAATCTCTGCTTCAGAAAGAGAAGCACTGCCTTGATTGAAGCAAGGATGGAACTGCCTTATTCTCCTTTAATACTCCATAACTGTTTGTTTGTACCTAAGAAACAGGCACAAATGGGGCCTCCTCATTTATGACTGCTTTGCTCTCATGTTTTTGGCAAGATCTCACCTAAAAATCCTTTATGGGTTCTTTTCCTTCTCAGCTCAAATCCGCCTAGATCCCCAGAAAGCTGCAAAAGGTGCTGCCTTTTCTCGGCACTTTCTTGAACCAAGATTGAAGAGCTTCAACCAAAACCATGCCCATCAGGCAGATGAAGGAGAGCTCAGAGCAGCACCTTGTGATCAAGAGGTGCCCGAAAGGAAGTGATCATGGGAAGGGGCCACCACCTGTGGGGAAGGACCCTGACAGCAGCCCAGGCCCATCATCAAGTGGGAGGAGCAGGGGCAAGAGAAGGGGTAGAGGAAGAGGTGTGAAGAAGCCAACCCAATGCAGTCTTGCTCCTTGTGAATCTCCAGCGAATAACATCGAGATCCCAGAGGCAAATGGTGGCAATATTTGCCAGATGGATGTGACCTACCCCACCTCAAGCAAGTCCATTGGATTTGCCAAGAGGCCTGGGTTTGGGCAGGAAGGGAGGAGGTGCATGGTGAAGGCCAACCACTTTTTTGCTGAGCTCCCAGAGAAGGACCTCATCCGCTATGATGTATACTCTCTTTCCCCCCTCTTCATTTGGATCTTTATAGATGTGGACATTACCTATGTGCATGCATGACCCCATCACTCCACTGTTTATTTCTCATCGATTGTGATTTATGCTGAAGGGATTTGGCTAAAGGACAAATGGAATTTTTGGAAAATGTGGTATTTTAATATAGGAATCTTCTTGTGGATAAGAAATATGGATTAAGTTATCATGTTTGTCTGTTTTGTTTCACACTATTTTTATATGGATGTGAAGGTCAACATAACACCGGCAGTAGGGTCAAGGAGTATGAGTAGAGCCATCATGGCAGAGCTCGTGAGGCTGTACAGGGAATCTGATCTGGGGATGAGGCTTCCTGCATATGATGGCAGGAAGAGCCTGTACACGGCTGGGGAGCTCCCTTTCTCATCCAGGGAGTTCAGCATCAGGATTGTGGTGGAGGAGGATGTGGTCACTGGTCCCAAGTATGCCTCTTGCTTTTATTTAATGCTCTTATCTTTAATGGAATTTTGAAAAGTTTGTTTTTTGCTTAGCTTAATGTCCAGCTTACTCCCAAGTGTGCCTTTTGCTTCTTTTTTTTTTTCTAATGCACTTGTCCTTATTGGAATTTTAAAACTTTATGTTTTTTGTTTATCTTAATATCTAGAATCTTATTTATTGCCTCCTCAGTAGTAGGATCTTTGAAGTTTGAACTATTTATCTAGGAGGGCATTTTCCTCAATTACAAAGTTGAAGATCGTCATAGGATGGCTAGTGTACTCCAACATTACATTCAGAAGGAAGACTGAGATAATTAATTAAATCGAACATTTATTACTATAAAATATTTGTTTAATGGGGTATGTAATCAGTATAACTATAAGCATGTTATTAGTATTCTTGATGAAATAATCAAATAATTCATATGGCCACTGGTCTCAAGTAGGGATTCTTGCTCAAATTCATGTTGAAAGTTTCGACTATTTTTTACGTCGGCTGTCTATTTTAAATAATTTAAAAAATTCAAAATTGAATAATGGCCGACTAAATCCTATTAGTCGTCCATCTGCCGACTAATCCTTTGTCAGTTACCCTACCGACCGAGTACTGACTACTAATTTCTGCAACCTCAATTCCACCTTATTCCTATCATTCTAGCCGAACAAGTATAATGCCTTATTCTAGCGTATTCCTCACCCTTATTCCTGCTTATTCCCGAACCGAATACACCCTAAAAAGTTTATGCATTTTGCTCAATATAATGGCTGAATTACTTAATAATTGGATACTCGTGAAATTGTTTATCTAGAAGGGTCATTTTCTCATTTCCATTTGTCTAAAATTATGGCAAATTATACTATTTGTTCAACTTGTATCCTTCAGAAGCATTACTAGTAAGTTTTCTTAATACACCCATTCACGCATTACTAGTAAGTTTTCTTAATACACCCATTCACTATCTCTACCCAATTTCTCTTTCACCTCTCTATCATATCTTCTAAATTAAGAGCCTCTTCCTACTCATAGTATTCTTCATGTTCGACATAGAGGGCAAGATTTCCTCTTTATCGAGGCCTCTATTATCCACAATTGCCAACAAATGTTTAACATCATATATCCCTCAAACTTTCTTTCTCCAATTATCTCATGCGAAAGGCTCGACTATGTTTTATGTCTCATGCCAATAACCACTACAATCACATCATCTACTCCTATAGAATCACCTTCCTCCTAATATATTTTATAATATCCCTATTGATATGCCTTGAATCCTAATCATCTGATCCAGGTTGAAGAACCGTCTGATGCCCACCATACTCTACCAGCACACAAATCTCACTACAAGAGTAGTATATAAGCTCCCTAAGGTTAGGGTTGTCTACATCCTCTGAATTTTCTTCTGTACATAGTGAAAATTGATCATCGCGTCCAAGGACGTAGCCTAGTGATGGGTGAACCTTGTAAATATGCGTGTCTTCATGCTTGATTGATTGATCATGTTTGTGTGTGCTTTCACGATTCACAGCAATCACAATGATTGCCTTGAACTTAGCTAGCTTTATGCATCTTCTCAGATTAAATTTATGCTCAAATCACCAATCTTCATCATGCTCATGATATCTCATGATGTTTGGAATTATATTGTGATTTTTTACAACTATTTAGGGCTTGCATCTTCATTATAAAGTTGAATTTACTTCTCTAAAGATGGAAAACCAAAACTTGTTTGATTTCATAGCCAAAACTAAGTCTTTACTCTAAACTTAGCCAATGCTTTCCGAAATCTGCTGGACCAAGATGAATTGGTTATTGCCGTCACAGATGTCCCCAAACAAGATTGTGAATATCTCATTATCGAACTTTCTAGTCACTCTGATTTTATTGCCTTTGAGGAGTTCATGTGAGTATTATTAGGCCATGAACATTGATTGACTTGCTACCAATCCAATGCTATTTTTTTAAAAATCAACTATAGGTCGAGGAAAGCCTAGAGAAAGGGGATGAACCATCATCTCTGTAGCAACTACTCTTGTATGATACCTACATTATTTGGATGTGAGGAATACATTCGTGAACGAAGAAATGAAAAGAAGTTTTTTGTGGCACATTTTTAGTTTAATTGTCCAAGAGAAGTCATGAAGAAACATGGATAAAAGCAAAGGATGGATATTACACCGTCTCAATTTAGACCAAGTAAAAGTGGTGCTTTTGATTGTTTGTGTTGATGATTACAAAGTCGAATTTTGCTTGAGAATTTGAGATTAAAGTCCTATGAAAACCTCCAATATTTCTTAGGAATAGAGATACTAGATTCAGATTAGAGGAAGCACATCCTTGATTTGTTGAAGGAGACTAGGTAGTTTGAGTGCCCTTGTTCGAACCCACATTTAAGCCTATCACAAGCTAAGCCTTAGCAACATGAAAGTTTTTAATAAGTCTCATGAGGAGTGCTTCCAGAAGCTTGTACACAAACTCATCTAGCTCATTCTTCTCATGCCTAATATTACCAACGCCCTAAATGTGGTGAGTCAATTCATGTCAAGGGCTTAAATATCGATATCAGACTTTATATCAGTACCATGTTGATATGAAATTTCAGCGATATATCGCCTAAATATCGCCCATATCGATGAACATTTGTGAAGGAAATACCTTTTCATGGGCATATATTGCCATGTCGCTTGATATATCGGTATCGACATTTCGCCAAAATATCGCCCATATCGACGACCATTTGTGAAGGAAAGACCTTTTCATGGGCATATATCGCCATATCGCTCGATATATCGGTCCAATGTCGATACCGATAGAACTGTGATTTGTGTACTCAAGTTCATGCTTATTTAATTGTTATATAGAATCTTGTGATACATAAAGAATAACTGGGACATGGATTTTACTTTGCAAAAAGGAAAGAACTCAACATTGAAGCTTTATACAGATGACTAGGTTGGATCGATCCATAGATAATTGTCGGTCTACATTGGGTACCTAATTTATTGTAGAGAAAGTACAATCATACGGAGAAGAAAGAAGCAAATATTTTATACCATATGTATTATTGTACTAATGTACTCATTGGGCTCATACCATGCTCAATGATATGGGTATTTGAACCAATTTTCAAATGAAGTGTTGTTGCAACATCACTGCTATTGACATTGCAAATATCTTGATCCAACATGATTGCACGAAACATGTCGAGATAAATATTTATTTTTTGTGGGAGAAGGAATGATATTGGATAGTGTTGATATACCTTGAGTCTTAACCATTTGTTCTGTTGAACCTAGTTGAAGAACCGTCTTATGCACCCACCATACCCATTTTTTATTTGAGCATTCGGATCCATTTACGTTTGTGATCCATTTGCAATGGTAGTATATATATCTCAATACACCGTCGTACTAGGCTGTAGCCCAATTACGGGTGAACATTGTAAATCGATGTGTTTGCATGCTTGCTTGTTTGATCATGTTGCTTCTACTATTCGCCTCTGTCTACCGTTTATCAAGTCAGAAGATCAGTTTTTTAATGTACATTCACCAAGAACCTCCCTGTTTTGCAACATGAAATGACGTGCACAAGTTGGCCATGATTGACATTCACATTCAACTTAAGAAAAAGTGTTGAAAGGCGAGTTTGTATCCATTTGGCTGTTAACCATTTAAATGTTGTACACACCCCTCATCTGTTGATGAAGTGAAATAAGTAACCTACCTTCTTGTGTGTGTGAGGTCCTCCTCCCCTATTGTCTTTTTCCCTTCCACCGTAAAGTGTTTCCACTTAAATCTTTTGCTTCTTACATTTTATTAGCTGCATGTTTTCCCACAACAAATAACTTGAACAAGAAGAAGATATGCCAACCTTTTCATACTTGGGATCAAACTGAATACACCCTAAAAAAAATATACCTTTCAAACGTTCAAATGGATCCATTTCCACAAGATATGACTTGTTACAACTTTCCTTACTCGAAGAGCAATACAACGGAACATTAAGCTAATCATCTTTATATATATTAGTTCGAGTTGGTTTGTAGTCAGATGTAACTATTCTTGGAAGTTCAAACATATTGATATTTAATGTTTGTTGCAGAAGAGAAAAGGAGTTCAAAGTGGCCATCAAGTTTGTTACTAGAGCAAGTTTGCATCAACTGGGCCTGTTTCTTGCTGGCAAACGTGCGGACACTCCTCAGGAAGCGCTCCAAGTTCTAGACATCGTCTTGAGAGAACTTTCCATTAAAAGGTTTCCATCCTCACATTCATTTGTTGGATTAAAACTCATTACTTCTGATGCTTATTTGTTTATTGACATGAAGGTATTGTCCAGTGGGACGATCGTTTTTCTCCCCCACAATTAGACCTCCAGAGCGTTTAGGTGAAGGAATAGAGTCATGGCGTGGTTTTTATCAGAGTATAAGACCTACACAGATGGGCTTATCCTTAAATATAGGTATATAAATGTTCATGAAGGCCTTTACTTTTATGACAGTTCTTAATTAGTTTGCCATTTATCTCCTTCTCTAGACATGTCTTCAGCCGCTTTCATTGAACCACTCCCTGTAATCGAGTTTGTCGCTCAAGTACTTGGGAAGGATGTGACATCAAGACCCTTTTCTGATTCTGATTATGTCAAGGTAGTATCTAACATTAACTGTTCATTCTCTTTATCTAGATCACTACTGATGCCTTAGTGATGCATTTATAAGGTGAAGAAGGCACTTAGAGGGGTTAAGGTTGAAGTTACACACCGAGGGAATGTTCGAAGAAAATATCGTGTTTCCGGATTAACAACTCAGCCTACAAGGGAGCTTATGTAATCTTACAGTTCTTGAATTCAAAGTTTTAATGCCAAACTTGTATAATTTTGATGCATCGTATGTAGGTTCCCTGTTGATGACCAATGCATGAAATCAGTGGTGGAGTACTTCCAGGAGGTGTACGGCTTCACCATACGACATGCGCATCTTCCTTGCCTTCAAGTAGGGAATCAAAGAAAAGCCAACTATTTGCCCATGGAGGTAAATAAGTTTTAACGAATGCTTTGCTGAGTAATCCTTTTTGATTTGATGCATCTGGTGTTTGTTTTAGATGCGATTAATAGTTGATACATACTAGGCATGCAAAATTGTGGAAGGACAGCGGTATACCAAGAGATTGAATGAGAAGCAAATAACAAATCTTCTACGAGTCACTTGCCAGAGACCAAAGGATCGAGAAAACGACATTTTACAAGTGAGTAACTTAATGATATAATTCCTGTCAAACTTTAACTTAATCTTTGCCAAGATTTGTGGCTTGACTGAAAATTCCTGTTGAAATGAAATGGCAAACCTTTACGGACTCTAGAACTTGTTGATGTTACTGTTGCTAGTGTTCTGTAGCAATTTGCCTCTCACATGCTCATAAACAACCTTGCAGATTGTCCAGCATAATGCTTATGATCAAGACCCCTATGCAAAGGAGTTTGGTATCGAAATCACGGAAAAGATGGCGTCCGTTGAGGCTCGGATTCTTCCTGCTCCTTGGGTAACATTACAGCTTATTATGCACTTATTTGGCCTTGCAACCTTTCTTATGTTCTCCATAATCTTGTTTTAACCAATTCCACTTTATTTTTGAAGCTTAAATATCATGACACTGGTAGAGAAAAAGATTGCTTGCCTCATGTTGGTCAGTGGAATATGGTAAATAAGGTAGACAATTTTAGCAAATATGGTGTGGCTCTCGTTGATATTTTTTAATTATCATTTTTCTTGTTTGCATACTGATATTCCATTCACTCAGAAAATGATCAATGGAAGCAACGTAAGTCGATGGGCTTGTGTTAATTTTTCTAAAAGTGTTCAAGAGAGTGTTGCTCGTGGATTTTGCAACGAATTGGCTCAAATGTGTCAAGTCTCTGGCATGGTACTCTCATCGACTTGCCCTCTCCTTTGAATCCTTTCTCCCTTTCTGATCTACATGATAGAACTAAATGAGCTTTCTCTGCAGGAGTTCAACAATGAGCCTGTTCTTCCGATCTACACAGCAAAACCTGAGAATGTTGAGAAGGCTTTGAAGCATGTTTACCAAGCATCCATGACAAAGCTGAAGGGGAAAGAACTTGAACTGTTGATAGTTATTTTGCCCGATAACAATGGAACACTATACGGTACATAAAAAATCTATTTTGCATGATCTGCAAGTAATACCTTCAAGCATATGTCTATGCGAGTTATCTTTTCATTTGGCTATTTGTAGGAGATCTCAAAAGAATATGCGAAACTGACTTGGGGTTGATAACCCAGTGCTGTCTTACAAAGCATGTTTTCAAGAAAAGCAAGCAGTACTTGGCTAATGTTTCATTGAAAATCAATGTTAAGGTAATCTAGTTCCTGAAATGATAGACATATGATGTTTATGCAATACTTTTGGAGAAGTCAATGCTCTGTACATGGATCCTCAAGGATTTGGGCGATCATATAGCGACAACCACAACCCTTTTACTACACGGATTCGTTGCTTCCTAAGATGCAAATGTGTCTGTTAGAGTAACATTTATTTTGTAGTATTTATTTGTCCTTGTTATGTAAATTACCCTAGAGCTTTTCTCCTATATAAGAGAGCTCTAGGGTTAATGGTAATGCATCTTGCGAGTTCCCTTCAACATGGTATCAGAGCGACGGTCCTAGACCGGAGTTCTTGAAACCCTAACCCTAACCCATCCCACCCGCCGGCCTCTCTCTCGATCGGCGCCGCACGCGTGCCTCGCGCCTCCTCCTCGTCGCGCGCGCCTGGAGCCCTCCTCGCCTAGCGCCTCCATCGCGCGCCTGGAGCCCTCCTCGTCGCGCGCCTGGGGCCCTCCTCGCCTAGCGCCCCCATCGCGCGCCTGGAGCCCTCGCTCCTGATCGCGCGTGGTGCGCCTGGAGTCCTCCCTCGGTCGCTGCTTGTCAACCCCTGTCCGACTCGCTGACGAGTATATCCGAATCCAAATTCGAAAAAATGGTAACTCTCCCCACCAATCTCCTGCTGATCTCCAAGTCGAGTTCCTGCTGATCTCCTGTGCGCTCTTGGCGATCTCTCCTGATCGTTCTTGATCGCGCGTGAGCCCTCACTCCTGGAGACTGATCGCGCCATCGCTCCTGGAGCCTGCGGATCTCCTGGAGCCTGCTGATCGCTCCTGGCGAGCCCCTGGCGAGCCATCACTTGGTGGTCTCCCCTGTGCATGACATCGACGCAAGGCCTCCACTCGCCTGGTAACGCCACATCTCTCCTGTGCACGACATCTCTCCAGACGCAAGTGCGCGACATCTCTCCAGACGCAAAACCCTCCAGTCTCCTGTGCGTGATATCTCATCGTGCGTCCTGAAGTCATGTTCTGTACAATGAAGCCGTGTGCACAATATGCCATAGCCGTCCTTTGCACGTGAATGCGTTGAGTCTATGAACAAGTAAACACTGTCTTCGGATTGTGTAACCCCAGTTACAGGTTATTGTTGTCATTATGTCCGGCAACAAGGTAGATGTTCCATCCTCGGGTGCCTTCAGAGATTCCACACCCATTGCCGTTACGACGGGGTACAAGGCAGATCTATCAGAATGGATCATAGATTCAGGTACATCACACCATCTCTGTGGTGACAAAGGTCAGTTTAGTGTTTTTCATCCTGCTCAATCTGAACGATCGGTGGTGATAGCTGATGGTACATATTCCCCTATTACTGGTCAGGGGGAGGTGCAGTTGACTCCTACCTTGAGACTGTCCAATGTTCTCTATGCACCGAAGTTTTCGATGAATTTGCTGTCTATTAGTCAACTCACCAAAGATTTACATTGCCGTGCTATATTTGATCCATCTACTCTTGTGTTTCAGGACATATTAACGGGCAGAGTGATTGGGACTGGCCGTGAGCAAGGGGGTCTGTATAGGCTGGTGCAATCTTCTTATGCTGGTGTCTCTCCTATGAGGACTGGATCGGTGTCACCCTACACTTGGCATCTTCGATTTGGCCATCTTCCGTTGCAAAAGATGGTCCATGTTCTTCCACAGATTTCTCCCAAGTCCAATTTTCAGTGTGAGGCATGCCAACTTGGCAAACATCACAGGTCATCTTTTCCGAGTCGTATAGGTCCAAGTCATCATGGTCTATTTGAACTACTACACTTTGATATTTAGGGTCCCAGTCGTGTCCCTGATCTTCAAGGGCACAGGTATTATCTTGTTGCTGTCGATGATTTCTCTAGACTTTCTTGGGTCTTTCTTCTTAAAAATAAATCTGATGCTGGTCAGTTTATTCAGTCTTTTCTTATTGAACTAAAAAATATTTTCTCCGCTAAAGTAAAGTACATACGGTCTGACAATGCTCTAGAGTTGTGCAGTACCCAATTGTCCAAATTTCTTATGTCTCATGGGATTGTGCATCAGACGTCGTGTTCTTATACCTCCCAACAGAATGGGGTGGCTGAACGGAAGCATCGTCATTTGTTGGATATGACCAGAACCCTTTTGATTCAGAGTCGTGCCCCTCACTCCTATTGGGGGGATGCGGTTCTCACTGCCTGCTATCTTCTTAATCGTATGCCTTCGACAGTGTTAGGGGAGAAGATTCCGTTCTTGACTGCGTTTCCCGAGAAGGATCTTTTCTCCCTAACACCGCGTGTTTTTGGGTCTGTTGCATTTGTTCATTGTTTGTCTCCTGGTCTTGACAAGCTCTCTCCCAGAGCTGTCAAATGTGTTTTTGTGGGTTATTCCAAAACCCAGAAGGGATATCGATGTTTTGATCCAGTTAAACGAAGGTACTACGTCAGTGCAGATGTCACCTTTTTTGAGTCCATTATGTATTTTTCTCCTACAGGTGACAGACTCACTCACTCAGAGGAAGGAGATGACATCTATGTGCCGCCTCCACCTCCTTCTGTTCCATGCTCTAATCTACAACCACAGTCTACTCCACCACCACCACAGTTTACAACACCACCACCACCACCACCGCCACCACAGTCTATACCACCACCACCACCACCGCCACCACCGGCTACTGTTTATTATCCTCAGGTCTATCAGCGACGACCCTCTGCTCATGTGCCTCCTCAATCATCCAGCACGCCTGAGGTATGTACTGATCATTTGAGTTCTACTGATGGCATAGGTGATTTGAATGCGCAGATGGATGTACAGGGTACTGATGGTACTGTCACTCCTCCAGTCGATGACCTACATATACCTATTGCTCATAGACGGCAGAAGCGTGCTCGGACGATGAATCCCAAATATGGGATGGATTTTTGCTCTCAGGCGTCGTTGGAGCGTTTGTCCCCGGACTTTCGCAAGTTTGTTGTTGGGTTATCGGCAGTACACATCCCACGGTCTTATCAGGAGGCCCTACAGAGCAGCCCGTGGCGTCTTGCTATGGAAGAGGAAATGGCGGCGTTGCAGTCACGTGGTACGTGGAGTGTTGTGCATCCTCCACCAGGTGCGTCCATTGTTGGAAGCAAATGGGTTTTTACTGTTAAGCATCGGGCAGATGGTACGGTTGATAGATACAAAGCCAGATTGGTTGCTCGTGGGTTCACCCAAACATATGGGGTGGACTATCAGGAGACGTTCTCTCCAGTAGCCCGTCATACTACCTTACGGATTCTCATTGCAGTTGCTGTTGTCCGAGACTGGCCCCTATTTCAGCTTGATGTCACGAACGCCTTCTTGTATGGTGACTTGCAGGAAGAGGTCTATATGCAGCAGCCGCCAGGGTTTGCGGCTGAGGGGGAGTCTAGTATGGTGTGTCGTCTTCATAAGGCCATATATGGCCTGAAGCAGAGCCCACGGGCTTGGTTTCAGAAGCTCTCGGAGTTGATTGAACAGAAGGGCTTCGTCAGATCCACAGCGGATCATACTCTCTTTGTAAAGAGAGATCAGCGAGGTACTGTGATCATCTTAGTATATGTTGATGATATTGTTATTACAGGCAGTAATGAGCAGGGCATTCAAGCAGCCAAGAAGTTTCTTGGCGAGCAGTTTGTTATGAAAGATTTGGGTACACTTCGTTATTTTTTGGGGCTGGAGTTTGCACGGAACAAGCAAGGAATGGTAATGACACAAAAGAAGTATGTTACGGATCTCTTATCTGAGACAGGTATGGCAGGGTGTAGACCAGCTGCTACACCTATGGATTCTAATGTCAAACTTTATGATGATGACTCTGAGGAGGTAGACAAGAGACGATATAGAGAGCTAGTAGGAAAGCTCTTGTATGTCACGATTACCCGACCGGATATAGCCTTTGCGGTTAATAGGGTAAGTCAATTCATGGAGCAGCCCAGGCAGGCTCACATGAATGCTGTTTTTATGATTTTGAGATATCTGAAGTCCTCTCCAGGTACTGGTCTTCTGTATAGAAGAGATACCTCCATATCCATCACAGGTTATGCTGATGCAGACTATGCTGGATGTCCTAATGATAGAAAGTCCACTTCAGGATTTATTGTATTTGTTGGCACCTCACCAGTAGCTTGGAAGAGTAAGAAGCAAAATGTGGTGGCTCGATCAAGTGCAGAGTCAGAATATAGGGCAATGGCCCAAGGTAGTGCTGAGATGATGTTGGTTAAATCCGTTTTGACTGATTTAACCATTGATGTTCCTCTTCCCATGCATCTAAAATGTGACAATCAAGCAGCCCTGTTCATAGCCAATAATCCAGCCTTCCATGAGAGGACGAAGCACATTGAAGTGGATTGCCATTTTACACGAGACTTAATCAAAAAAGGACTTATTTCAACTTCTCATGTATCATCTGGAGATCAGGTTGCAGACATGTTTACCAAGGCCCTTGCTAGGGGTCCATTTCATCTTTGTTGTTCCAAGCTGAGCATGTTGGATATATATGCTCCAGCTTGAGGGGGAGTGTTAGAGTAACATTTATTTTGTAGTATTTATTTGTCCTTGTTATGTAAATTACCCTAGAGCTTTTCTCCTATATAAGAGAGCTCTAGGGTTAATGGTAATGCATCTTGCGAGTTCCCTTCAACAGTGTCACATTTTATTTGGTCGTCTGCACCTCTTGTTAGATTATCTAAATTATCTTCTTGTGAGTTGTGTATTCAGTGCATACCTACCTTCAAGTGATAATTTGAGTAGAAAGTATCTAGTTTGGTGGTTTGGATGGGTTCTTTTTGTCTAGCTCTGTTGGGTTTCTATTGTGAAGTATTATTAATACTATGCAGTGGGGACAACTCAGACAAATACACACGCGCGCACAAGGGGTATAGTGGTAATTTTCATGTAGCTATGTAACGCTAACATGACGATATCTAGGATTTCTTATGTGTTCTGTTGCTTATTGCACTTGGTTTCACTTTCGTGAAAACAAAAGAGAAGGTCTGGCGTGAGCTGTGGACTAAGGCAACTTGCTGAACCACTGTATATCCTTGTCTCTTTGTTTGTGTGTTTTTATTTTTATAAAAAAATTTGCTTTTATTTGTTGGTCAGATATGTTACTTACAAGCTCATGGTTTATTCTTGAAATTGCTTGTTACATGTTCTTGGTATTGTTCATTCCTCTTCATATTCAATGCTTGTGTACATGTGTTAAAGACTAATTAAACAAGGTAATATTGCACAAGTTTGCATAGCATATATAGCTACCTATATGAATTATACATGCAATTTATCATCGACGAAAAGTAGTATATATATAAAAAAAGGGTGGAGAAATGACTGCATATATTTTCGTTGCTTCCTCTCTATCTCAGTAATTGTTGTAACTTCCAAGAAATATTTATGATGGTGCAAATCTGCCATCAGAGGAGTTCGGATTGTGTCCATTATATCGAATATTAAGGCAGAGAATTGGTGGTGCAGATGGGAGGAAGAAATACTGTTCTTATGGATGCAATCAGCTGTAGAATACCACTAGTTTGTGACATTCCGACGATAATATTTGGTGCAGACGTGACTCATCCGGAGAACGGAGAAGACTCAAGCCCTTCGATTGCCGCAGTATGTTCCCTAACTAATCAATCTAAATTTATATGATCACACATGTAATCATCATATAAAAGTTTACTCTTCTTGCACAGGTAGTCGCTTCTCAGGATTGGCCTGAGATAACAAAGTATGCAGGTCTAGTATGCGCCCAGGCTCATAGACAAGAGCTCATACAGGATCTATATAAAACATGGCAGGATCCCATTCGAGGGACCGTCCATGGAGGGATGATCAGGTACATACATGCTTCCCGTTTTCATGTCTTGATTATAACTTATTTTTACCTGGTCAGTAAGTCCATGTTTAAGGAATGAAGTGCGATTCCACGAACAATCGACTATACTAAATTGGACATTTTTCAAAACGTGTCTGATCAACAAACACAAGCAGAAATCAAGAAGAAAAACATGCACAAACATAGCAGACAAGAATTTATAGTGGTTCGCCCATGTTAGCTTATGTGAAATTACCAATATACCGCTTGGATCAGAAAACTTTATCCCATATGTTTAGTACCAATCAGTCTTCACAGGAGAAGACTTAACACATGTTATATCCAAGACATCAGATAACTGGGAAAGAATGACTAGAACTTGGTCAAATTTGGCCCCAACTACTAGATTGGTACAACAATTGTCCAAAAATTCTTTAAATCCGAGATAGCTAATGTGATTTCTCTTTTCATTTGGACAAAGGGACCTACTCGTATCTTTTCGCAAGGCGACTGGACAAAAGCCGCTGAGGATTATATTTTACAGGTAGGACATATCTTGTAGGAGACCATATTGCGTTGTAGTTTTGGTCTTGTTCATTACATCCATGTTGCAACTACGCTACTGTTCTTCGACAGGGATGGTGTCAGCGAAGGGCAATTCTACCAAGTCCTACTCTATGAGCTAGATGCGATTCGCAAAGTCGGTAACAAGTCTTGGCAACTACCAATAACATACCATGTTTCTTGGTGCTAATTTTACTGAACAAAAACAGGCATGTGCCTCTCTGGAACCGAATTACCAACCACCAGTGACCTTCGTCATAGTGCAGAAGCGTCATCACACGCGGCTCTTCCCGAGCAACCACAAGGACCGAGCAAGCACCGATAGAAGTGGCAACATTCTTCCTGGTATTCATATCTTGAGAAACTGGATGAATGTTTAAACAGGAAATGGGTAACCACTTGGATCTTTCTTTTCCTCCAGGGACCGTTGTTGACACCAAGATCTGTCATCCAACAGAATTCGATTTCTTTCTGTGCAGCCATGCCGGAATTCACGTGAGTCTCATGCATATTATTATTATCATAAATAGTTCGTTAATAATTTGGAGGTATTAAGTGTGGTTAGTCAGGATATCGACTCAAACATTGCTCATATGAACAAACCGATTTTAAGGGAATTTCCAGTACTGATGGACCCAAACATCAATGGAATCCGAATGAATAACTGGTCAAATAATTCTGCAGCTGATGGCTTAAGATTTAGAGCATATCCCCAGCATATTCAGCTTCTGTAATTCGAAAAAAATACTGCATTCTGTTTTCTGCAACTTCTATAATTTACTGTATGATTGGTATTAAGATTTTTAACATCAGATTAAGCTGCGAGGTTTACGACACTGAGATTGCAGCCTTTGTTTTTGTTGCATGATCAGGGAACCAGTCGACCGGCTCATTATCACGTGCTATGGGATGAAAACAATTTCACCGCAGACGGAATGCAGTCCTTGACGAACAATCTCTGCTACACGTACAAAAACTCCTGATATCCTATTTGTAATTCGTCAGTTTTTCTCTCGATCTGATCACTTTCTCTGAACTTGCAACAGATACGCAAGATGCACGCGATCCGTCTCTGTAGGTATGAATAATATATACTCTCTTCAGAAACCATTTGATTCGTCCATTCTCTTATAATAACTGAATTGCTGCCATTGCTTCTTGTTCAGTCCCTCCAGCATATTACGCACACCTTGCTGCATTCCGTGCTCGGTTCTACGTGGAGCCTGGATCCTATGAAAGCGGAGTGCAGTCGAAATGCACAAACGGGGAATCCGGTGTACGACCGCTGCCAGCCCTCAAGGAAAATGTGAAGAGAGTGATGTTCTACTGCTAAAAGAAAAAGCTTGCTGACAACAAAGCCAAAGGACCAAGATAGCAACAATGGAAACAAACCAACCTGCTTGCATTGTACATATGGCGATCTTTGATCTCAATCCTATGTCGACGTCGGCGTGTACGCGATCCAGCTTGACCGACCTCATCATCCATTGATTTTTCTTTGTATCCGGGTCTTATTCTTTTTCAACAACAATGGTGATGGGGTAAGCTGTTGTAATTTTGTGCAGTAGTTAGATCCAATTTTGGTGGTCTCCTTTACGTCGATGAGATCTTTGAGCTGATCAACTTACCATGGAATTGGTGTTCTCGACTTTGCATGTTTTCGATGCTTTTTCAATGTTATTAGAGTGAATGAGAGGCAATTAGTTTTCAATTTCCATATTTGTAGTGCCTTCTTCATCCCCTTTGCCTCTCTACCCATGAGTTACTCAAGTTTCTCCCAAACCAACATGGTATTGTAGTATCATTCTTGTTGCCGTCATTAACTATTGAGAGTAAAGAGTGTTTTGGGTATTTGACCTCAGTGGGGTCTTCTTTCTGTAAACCCTAACCCTAATCTTCTATTATATGAGGAGGATTAGGGGGTCTAATGAGCACACAGATCCTAATTAACACATTCCACATGGTATCAGAGCCCCAGGTTCTAACCTAGGGATCTGCGCCCCCCTCCCTCGGCTGCAACGCCCTCCCCCCTCTAGCCCTGATCCAGCCACGCCTCCCTCCAGCGCCCTCTGCCATCGCCTCCCTTCGCCATCGCCCTTGCCCTGCCTCCCTCCATCGCCCACGCCCTGCCTCCCTCCATTGCCCGCACCCTCGCCCTGCCTCCCTCACCCAGCCTCCCTCCGCCATCGCCCGCGCCATCGACTCGCCTCCCTCCGCCATCGCTCCGCCGGTTTCGATACCATCCTCTAGGCGCTATCCCCCTCGGGTGCAATCTCTTCCCCGCAAACTCCAGGTGCTATCCCTTCAGACGGCAATACCCTCCAGGCGCTATCCTCTACAGGCGCTATCCCTCTACAAGCGCTATCCTGATGGTCGATATCATCTAAGACCAAGCTCCAGGTGCTCCAGGTCTCTTCCCCGCAAGTTGACTACGAGCTTGTGATGACCCTGATTTGGCTCCGGGGCAGTCTACGACATCAACATCCGACGTCATATTTTTTTCTTTCCCCGTTCCATCATATGTACTATGTTGTCTGGATGTATATTAAAATGTAATAAAAATATATAAGGAGAGAGAGAGAGATACATAATCAACACAAAACGACATAGGTGGCAACAACAGTACGTTGGAATCTCGTTGAAGGCTGACGACAGAAGATCTTATGGCATCCGAGGTACCTACATCGGAAATCGATGGAGGCAGTCATTCAAAAATGCCCTCCTTTGGATCAATTCCAAAATTAGATGCCATGAACTACTCCATGTGGTCTCGGGTTTTCCTGATGATCGTTCCAGGTTATGATAAAGAACATATCCTCCTTGAAGAAGAACCAACCAACAAGGTTGGAAATATGCTACTTGGGTCAAAGATAACGGTATGGTAAGCTCATGGATAATGGTTAGTGTCATCGATAGGATCGCTCAAGAGTTAGTCTACTATGATAGTGCGCATGATATGTGGAAATCATTGTTAGCCACCTATGGACAAGACAAAAATTCTACCAAAGTGTATCAATCATTTCATGATTTGATGCATATGCGTCAGAACGGTCAACCATTATCAGAATATTTTTCCGTCCTCAAATCTCTTGTTGCAAGCTACAACATATGTGCCCCTCTATGCACATATCCTACACAACGACAACGTCGATAGAATACGACAACTATGATCTTCCTTGGCGGATTAGATCAGACATTTGAAGCCCCTCGGGATCAGATGATCACTTCTCCTACTCTTCCAACTATGGAGGAAGTGTACAACACATTGTGCCGACTACCGATCTCTCCGACCCCTTCTACAGACACTATGAGCCAAACAACGGCTCTCGCGGCATCCGACGGAGCTTCAGAGGCTACTACAGGGGCAGAGGACGCGGTCGTCACTCGCAAGGAAGAGGACGATCACAAATACAATGCTCATTCTTTCACAAATTAGGGTATACCGAAGCTGTATGCTACGGCAAACATGTACGTCCAGGACCATCGGCTTGGGTTGCAACTACAAACATCAAGGAGGCTCGATCGAAATCCCACGAAAGGATTTTAAGGATCTTATGCAGCGGCTATCACAAATGAATCCCGATGAGGCCACCACTTCAGGAGATATCGCCGCCATTGCCCAAATAGGTACGGTTTTTGCATCAACTATCCATCACAATCAATCTCAATGGCTTATTGATACGTCGGCCTCCACCCACTTGTGTGGAGATCCTCGACTCTTTCGGAAACTTAGAACAACCCAGATAGGAAAGACTGTTCAAGTTGCTGATGGGTGATCGTCACCAGTTACAGGTGTTGGGAATGTGCATCTTACCCCTACAATTGAGATGCATAATGTTCTATGAGTTCTAGATTTCCCGCTTAGTCTACTCTCGGTCAACCAAATGTGTAAAGAACTTCACTGCCGAGCAATTTTTGATGCTACTACTTGTGTTTTTCAGAACATACCGACTGGGAGGACAATAGGTACGGACCGTGAAGAAGGGGGCGTCTACCACCTTAAAAACTCCTCTGACGTGGTCGTTTATTCCAGAATCTCTATGGGCCAGTCATCCACTACTCTTTGGCATCAGCGTTTAGGTCATCCTTCAGTGTACAAACTTCGTCGTCTTATCCCACACCTGTCCCCCATGAGTACTATCACCTGCGAGGCTTGTCAGGTTGGGAAGCATCACCGTGCCACATTTCCCTCCCCTGGTAACCAACATTCAACTAATATTTTTGATTTAGTTCACATGGATATTCAGGGTCCCAGTCGGTATCCTGATCGACTAGGTCATCGTTATTATCTTGTCCTCATTGATGATTTTTCTCGAGTTGCATGGGTATTTCTTTTGAAAAACAAATCGGATGCTACTAGTTTCATTACTCGATACATCGCAAATATAAAAACTCAATTCGGACGAACAATCAAAACCTTTCCGATCCGATAATGGATAAGAGTTCTTATCTCATGACTTGCAAAGTCTTCTTTCTAACTAGGGTATTGTGCACCAGACCACCTATCCCTACACTTCTCAACAAAATGGTGTCGCTGAACATAAACACCGCCATATTCTAGATACCGCATGTACATTACTTCTTGCTTATAATGTCCCGTCACTCTATTGGGGTGATGCAGTCTTAACAACTTCATTTCTTATTAATAGGAAGCCATCTACAATTCTACATGAACAAATCACTATTGAGATCCTTTTTGCTGGAAAACCCATTTATCCTATCCAGCCACAGGTTTTTTGGGTATACTGCGTTTGTTCATCTTCATGCACCTGGCAGAGATAAGCTTGCCGCACGTGCCGTCAAATGTATCTTTATAGGGTATGCTGCAAATAAAAAAGGATACCGATGTTTTGACACACGATTACGTAAATATTTTGTAAGCGCAGATGTCACCTTCTTTGAGTCAATCCCTTATTTCTCAACTTCAACCACTAATATTAGCCCATCAAATTTCTCCGTCAAGAACCCCACCTTCCCCTTACCAGTTCCAACTCCCCAACCATCTCCTACTTCCCCTTCTGAACTAGTACCACCTCCTCAGGTATGCTTCCCTACTCGAGATTTGGAAACTAATGTCATTGCAGATAACCAGGCGGAACTCCCGATAGCTCAACGTCGCCAAGCTCGACAGTGTCTGTCTGTCTATCGTACCAAGCATCCGATCTCCGCAGCAATGTCCCTCTCCAGGCTTACTCCGGCCTATAAGAATTTTGCATAGGCTGTCTCAGCCACTGTCATCCCGAAGAACCACATTGATGCTCTACAAGATCCCCATTGGATTCAAGCAATGCAAGAAGAGATGTCAGCTCTAGAGTCAAGAAATACTTGGACACTAGTGGATTCTCCGACAAATAGTCGTGTCGTTGGCTCCAAGTGGGTCTTCACTGTCAAGTACAATCCAGGCCGTTCTATTGCACGCTACAAGGCTCATTTGGTTGCTAAAGGGTTTACACAAACCTATGGCATTGATTTCTTCGATACTTTTTCACCAGTCGCACGTCTGTCGACGGTACGTATTCTTCTTGTTGTCGTTGTTCAGCTGGATTGGCCATTACATCAACTAGATGTCAAAATACCTTCCTATATGGTGATCTTCATGAGGTGGTTTATATGCAACAACCACCTGGATTCGAGCGACAAGGGGAGTGTCAGAAGGTATGTCTTTTACGCAAGGCAATTTATGGTTTGAAACAAAGTCCTCGAGCCTGGTTTCACAAACTGTCAAAAGCATTATATATGATTGGATTCACAAGGTCGTCATCTGATCACTCCTTGTTCATTAAAAAGAGTTCAAAGGGCACAGTAGCAATGCTGGTGTATGTTGATGACATCATCCTTACAGGAGATGATTATGAAGAAATTTCCAGAGTAAAGAAGCACCTTGCAGAACAGTTCGTGATTAAAGATTTGGGACCATTACGATATTTCTTGGGGATTGAGATAGCTAGATTGAGGCATGGGTTGGTAATCTCTCAACGGAAATATGCCATTGATCTACTGACAGAAACATGGATGCTTGGCTGTAAGCTAGCACATATCCCTATGGATCCTAAATGGCGAATCTTTGACGAAGTAGCAACAGAGGATGCTGGCAGATACAGACGCCTAGTTGGAAAACTGCTCTATCTCACTATTACCCATCCAGATATCTCTATGGCAGTAGGAAGACTAAGCCAGTTTATGGACTCTCCCACTATAAATCACTTTGAGGCTTGCATGATGATCCTTCGATACATCAAGCAGTCACCTGGGAAAGGGCTATTATTTCGTAAGGACGACAACCTCAACCTTGTGGCCTACTCTGATGCAGACTATGGATGATGCTTGCAAGATAGAAAATCCACCACATGATTTTGCACATATCTGGGAAGAAACTTAATCACATGGAAAAGCAAGAAGGAGGCAGTGGTGTCACGATCCAGTGCTGAAAGTGAATATAGAGCCATGGCACAAGCAGCAACTGAACTTGCATGGGTTAAGTCCGTACAAACTGACCTCCATGTCAGGTCTAAGGACATTATGGAACTAAGATGTGACAACCAATCAGCAATGTACATTGCAAACAATCCCATATTTCATGAGCTAACAAAACATGTGGAAATCGATTGTCATTACACAAGAGATCTCATACAAAAAGGACAATTACGCACACAAGGTGTTCTATTTACAGAGTAGACTGCATATATATTTACAAAGCCATTAGCACGGATCCGGTTCGAGAAATGTTGTAACAAGCTGAGCATGTATGATTTATATGCTCCAGCTTGAAATGGAGTGTTGAGAGTAAAGGGTGTTTTGGATATTTGACCTCAGTGGGGTCCTCCTTCTGTAAACCCTAACCCTAATCCTCTATTATATAAGGAGGATTAGGGGGTCTAATGAGCACACAGATCCTAATTAACCCATTCCACATTGACCTCCATGCCTTGGTGTCAATCTTGTTCACTTCTGACAGTTGGATTGTCTCGTGCCCTGCCGCCTCTCAACCTTGTGATCATTAACTTGTTGACTCCACTTATAGTGTTGTGAACCCGCTCTTGGCGGCTTGCAATAGTCGTGTTGAGAGTTGATCGACTTTGCCATTTTTATGCAAGCTAGCTTTCGTCTTGCGCTGTTCAATGGTCGTAGGACCTTTGATATAAAGTAGACCTCATTGTATATCTGTTGGGCACAGATGCGGTACCAACTCTGCTCTGATACCAGTTGATGGGAACACGACCCGCCGATATCATCTCCTCTCGGATACCGGACCCTTGGATACGGAAATGGATGTAGATATTGATGCGGATGTGCAATCGAACTCACCAAGGCACGTGAAAGAAAGAACAAGCAGATATAACGGTGGTCGGTCACCTCTCATGACCACCGGAGAAGAATGATCACTAAAAGAAGAACGAGTACAACTCTCTCCGTTCCCTCGCTCTCTTTCTCTCTTCACTCTCCCTCTCCCCCTTTCTCTAGGGAATACACGGTTGTTGTTGTTGTGGTGATGAGGCAATGCCTCCACCCCCCTCTTTATATAGCCCAAATACAACCCTACAGTCTTATTCTCAATAGGACTATAAATAGAATACAACTCAACTACTATTACGATTAGAAATCAAATCCCATTAAGATTCTCAATCCTAATATGACTCTAATCCTAACATAATCAACCCATTGCATAAGGAGTCTTGACTTGAGAGAATCATTTATTGGAGGTTAGCCTGTTGAGAAGATATGCAAATATGTAACATGTAGGTGAATGGCAATAAGATGATCAATGCTTAGTGCCGAGGATAAAAAGAGACGCGTAATCAACCACCACAGATGCATGTGAAGAAGAAGATATAAGATATGAGGGTGGCTGGTCACCTCTTAGGACCATCACATGAAAAATCACTAAAAGGAACACCCAATTCTCTCCATTTCCTTGATTTCTTCCTCTCTCTCTTGTTAACTCGTGGTGATGTGTGGGAGGACTCCACCCATCATATGTTAATACTAATTTTTTTTAAAGGACTCTGTAGAATATTCAATTAATGTCTCCAAATCCTAATACTTAGTTGCTTAAAAATGTGCTCCTAATAATTTTTGACGAGATACTATTATGGAGAATTATGTTAATCCTCGTGATACATATTCTGACAAGAAGATTGTATCTCTTGTCTTTGCAACCTAAGATGGGATGATGAAGAAGAAGCATGAAGGGGAACCATTGATGCAAGTTGCAACACTACTTGTAGTTGAAGGCTCTTGACGATAAACATAACTTTCCACTCATTGGAAACACATGTTCAGAACGCGAGTATTGCAGAGAGCTTGTTGTGATACTTTTTTCTTAAGGCTTCACCCAACATATTCCTCTGCACGTGATAACAAGCTCAGTCATATAACGAGTGATCCACTCTTGATATGGAGTATAACAAGCCTAGTCGTCTTGCTATATCTATCACGACTGAGGTTGTGGATGTAGTTTCATGTGGACATGGTAGATGTGGTTCTTTTATATCATCGCGAAAGTGGGGATTTACACATGTATCCACTAGACCTGCTCGCAGCGTCCAATACATTATTATGACAATGATTTTTATGTTGAAGATTTTGTTTGATGAAGCATGATAGACCATCGGTTCTACGAGCTATCTTCACAAAACAGACCGCCACATGATTGTGTATGCATTACTTCTTTTGTTGAGGCATCAGGACAAGAGTTGCTGGTTGACTTTGGAGCGACATAGAGACTTTGTGGAGATTCATTATCTACAACTGATGATGAAAGATCTTTGTCGCACATAAAGTGGCTTTTGGAGATCTTTATGACTCATACTTTCCTAATAGCTACCAAACCATCACAGATTCCTGAGCACCTGAAGGCGCATCTATACATTATGAATTATCAGTGGCTTTCATATAACAAATAAGTCCATATATATATATGTGTTTAATGTATAGGATAATATATAATCTAGATACATTATTTAATAATTAAAAGTTACATGTTATGTATAATAGCCCCATATCTCAACAAAAAAATCAATATATATCTAATTACAATAATTAAATGTTAGCATTACATGATGTGCAGAACCGCGTACTGATACATCCGTATATGTCCATCATCATACATGTTTATAAACCGTCACGGATATATATTTTTTATTTTAACATATATGGTATAGATAACAATTTTTCTTTTTCTTTTTTCTTTGCATAAACAAATATAATTTGGATACCTCTTTTATTTTTTAGGATCTTAAAAGGGATATGGTTACATATTTTTCTAGTGTATACATATATGAAGACGTATACATATTTGTATCCGCATGCTTACAACCCTATTTCTATCTGCGTTGATTTTAAAATAATACATGTCAAAATATATATAACAAATATGATAAGGGACTGGTAGACATATCTATATTATTTGTATCCCTATAAGTAAAAAGTATTGTACAGTGTTACTTGTTTGAACATATTAAATCTAATGGCATTACTTAATATCACATTAATAAATGTGTATTTCAGTGATATGAAGAATTTTGTAGGGATCTTTTTGTCAATATGATGTTTATAGATATTATTTATGTCCGATTATAAGTTTATATGGGTATTTTTTTGTTAAAAATGCCTTCTCAATATTAGTTTCAATAATTAAGGAATTATTGAAAGCTCGCCTTATAGATTGAGTTCATTTTCACACATCCAACCTCATAAATTGAAACTTTTCGTTAATGTTCAATATATCCTCCAAATTTCTCTCAAATCCGATGTCATTTCCTATTTTATCTTAGTTGTTAAAAGATCAATCAATATTTAAGCAACTTAAATCCCATTTACAAGAAGATCAGACTCTTTACCAGTGATATAAAATAGCAAATGATCGTGGATTTGAGCGAAAATCGGAGGATATGTATAACATTATTGGATCTATCTATAGATTGGATTTTAAGAAACAAATTTGAACAAAATAATTACAACACCTCTTTTGTAACTCACATTACAATAGAGGAACCTCTCCCGAAATATTAACAACTAAAATGACAAGGTAAATTAGATAAATAATTTGTCTCCTCCCTTCAAAGAAGAATTTTCTGGCTTCGTCCCTGACTTATGACTTATGTAGACATTGTTGCGTATTCTGATGTTGATTATGCATGATGTCTGGATGATGGGAAGTCCACGGATTTGCAGCATGGGATGTAATCCAAACAAGCACATTCCTTTGGGTTATAATCTTATGGGGAAGATGAAACGAAGAAGGAACTACAAAGTCAATGAAATCAGATTGCATGCAGATTAAGAATAGAGGTTTTTGATATCTTCCCTCTCTATTGGAATATTATGAACGGTGGTGTTCGGTTAATGCCTTCGATTCATTATGTCTGCCATTAAAAGATGCAGGAGGCAAACAGTGGTCAAACTTTGTCGAATCTCTCGATTCTCAGCCATTTCACTACAATTTGGATCAATGAGCCCAATTGTCAACCATTCCACATAATTTTGCCTTTTAACGAATAAGAAAAGTTGATTTTGACATGCAGTTGGAAGGAAACGACTGCTCAATATATAGTGTGCGTCCTTCACTATAATTATCAGGAAAGTTTGTTTTTATTGTGTCAAAATGAGGACATGGTGTGTGTATAAACATGATGGGATGTACTTAGCTGGAGTTGCTTATCAAACTGAATATGTTAATATTTGACTAAAGTTTGTTCTTTTGAAAAATATTCTTTGATTTTAAGTGAACTGAAAATGAACTTCAAATCAACTTCGATAGCTTAACAAACTAAACACGAACTAAACTGCAGCCAAGAACCCTCCAGCTTAATGAGCCCCCGCTCCGATACTCGTCGTCTGCTCGCTGGCAAGAAGTGATCTCATCCAGCATCCCCATGGTACTCACCAGCTGCAAACTTGAAGACACGACCTTCCTTTTTTGATGCTCAATATCATTATTCCATCCTTTTGTGCCTCCTGCGCAATGTTGAAACATAACCGGACATCGAATCGGAAACCTTATCGAAATGGTCGGATCAGGTTGAACCATGTAATCAAACCGATTCAATCGGATGATGATGTCATCACTATTTTAAATTGGATTAAACTGGACCGGTGAGAAAAAAAGTGTTTGAATCGAATAATCAAACCAAAATGAAATAATATATATATATATATATATAATATACACCTAAATATACTTGAAAAAAATAAAGTACATTTTTTTGAATAACATGAGGGTGACATCCTGAGATGGGATTCACCTCGTTAATTATATATTATTTAAAAAATGAAGTACATTACCCAGAGCTTCAGAAACGATACAAAGAGTTAGAAAAGGCGAGTACATTCTCGGGGTAAAACCTTTGATTTTTAAAAATGAGATCATCCCTCCCCCCAAATGGTCCAAGGAACTGCGAAGGCAAGGGGCAATCATCCGTGGAGTTGCCCCCAATCGACCTCACCGATCTCTAGAAATCTACAACACCTCCCAACGAAAGCCATGACACCCCAACCTCCTTCCAGATCTTCTCGGAAGTCAGACATCTGAAAAACAAATGATCTGCATCTTCCACCTGCTCCCCGCATCTATCACACTGGGTGTCGGGGATGCCGAATAATCTTCCCCTCCTTGCTTTGTCGCACAATCTTCCCCGTCTCAGGCACTAAAGGAAGACTTTAACGCTGCACAGGACTCTGCTAGCCCATGTAACCTTCATATCTATGCAGAGGTCTGGATCCAGGATTGTTACGCTTCTCATAAATTCCTTGTATGCCTTCTTCGTCGAGAAACTGCCTCCCTCCCACTCAAAATGATCCCTGCCCTGTGTGATGAAATCAGGCGATGGCATCTCCGACTACATTCTAGATAACTCCTCCGAACGCTAGTTTGAAAGGATCGAAATGAACTGTGGGGCCCAAAATCTCGATGCGACCACCTGGGCCAAAGAGCACTCCTTCGTCGTCGCTAAAGCAAAGAGCCTCTAGAACCTACTACTTAGCGACCCGTCCTCCAACCAATCATCCGTCCAGAATCTAAAACCCTCTCCATTACCAACCTTCGGATGTAGTCTCGGGGCCAACAACGGTAGAACTTCCCGCACACCACCTCACATAAGAGATTGAACCGTACTCTCCCAACCTCCAAGGACCCTCGAACTCCATAGAGCTCGCACAATAGTCTGGCTACCAAACTGTCCGACTTGCCCCAAATCTGAATGACCCACTTTGCCAACAGAGCCTTGTTCATGCACGCCACATCTCTAATACCCAAACCTCCTTCGTCTCACGGTCGCCTCACCTCTTCCCAGCCAACAAGATGCACCTCTGATCGTTGTTGTTTTCCATCCAACCAGAAAAATCTCCTCATCAAGATTTCAATCCTCTTGCGTACATCGACCGACATCAATCGAGTGGAGAAAAAGAAAAGAGGGATTGCGGAGACCACATGCTTCAGAAGAATTAACTTTCGTCCTCTAGATAGAGTAACTGCTTTCCGCCCAACTAACCTCCTTTCTAGTCTGTTCAAAACCATGTCCCAATGTGATATTTTAAGTTTACCTGCTACTTAAGGGAAGACCAAATAAGACATCGGCAACTCACCAAGCGGGCACTCCAACAATTCTGCCATCCTACCACCTTCGTCAACCCCTAGCCCCATTGGGATCACAACTGACTTATCCTTGTTGATCTGGAGACCCGAAAGACTGATAAAGACCTCCACAATCAACTTTGCCTTTGTAGACATCTCCTCTGAACCACCCAGAAAGAGCATCGTATCATCTACATATTGCAGGAGAGGCACGGAGATGTCCCCACAGCGGAAACCCTCGCACCACCCGTCTTCTACCGCATGCCTGAACAGAACTGCTAAAGCATCACCTACCAAGACAAACAACATCGGCGCCAACGGACAGCCTTGTCGGACTCCCTCCCCTCTGAGGCTGGAATAGCCCCCCTTCGGGTCTCCCATTCACCACGACTGAGTAAGAAGAGGTCGTGACACATATCTTCATCCAAGCGGTCCAGCGATCTGAAAATCCCCGATGTCTAAGAGATGTCCATAGAAAGTTCCAGTCTACACAATTGTAGGCTTTCGCGTAGTCAATCTTCCAGATCAGACCTTTTTTCTTCATCCGCTTCCATTGAAGGCAGATCTCATATGCCATGATTAAACCGTCAGCCATCTGTCGACCGGGTATGAAAGCAGATTCTCCATGAAGGATCACCGAGTCGAGGACACTCTTGAGTCTATTTGCCAAACCTTTGCTACAATCAAGTAAATGGCATTAGACAGTGCTATTGGCTTGTAGTCTTCAACTCTCAGCAGATGATCTTTTTTGGGAAGGAGGATTTCGTAAGTCAATAAGATTTTTTTCAACAGAGCCAGTTTGCTTGCTAGGCGGACCACCACTGACCCCTCCGGTCTCCACTCGGTCCAGCACGATTCCACCTCATCCTTGAATCCATCTTCCAATAGCCATGATCTCTCAAATCTGAAGAAAAATCTTCTCCTCATTTGCTCCTCAGTAGACCATAGAATCGGTGTGTGATCTGAATGATCCTACGGTAATGCCAAAGCCCGAGAAAAAGGAAAGAGCTCCGTCCCTTCCGATGAAAGAAGAAATCTATCCAACCGGGATCTCGATCTGACATTGCGCCACGTGTAGGCACACCCCGCTGCATCCATAATCGACAACCCCCATGAATGAACAAAATTCGCAAAGGCTTCAGAATGTGGATCACGACCCCCACCAAGTCTAGGTCGATCCTCTGGAAAAAGAGTTAAGTTGAGATCTCCTCCAATGAGCCACACACCGTCCTCTAAACTCGATGCCACTTGGACCAGATCGGCAACGAGTGAATGATAAACACGAATCTCACGAGGGTCTAAATTGGTATCTCACACAAGGCGGAGATAACCGTCGCTGTTGCGACTCCCAAATGAAATCCGTATTTGATCAACAATTAACCCACACTAAGATCAACAAATTAGAAACAATGTGGAGTTAAAATTTATTTTTAACTCTGCACAAATGGTGTATAGTGTCAAGTATGCAGAGAGTTCGAACACAGGGAACAAACAGTGTAGCTCAAGCAAGTGAATGCAAGTGTATGAGTGTGTGATGTGTCTACACTAAGCAAGCAAGCAACTACAATTTTTGTGGGTTTTTAATTTTTAATTTTTTTTATTTTTAATTTTGTATTTTGATTTTTGATTTTCTGATTTTTATATTTTATATTATATATTTTTTTATCTTTTTCAATATTGGAAAATAAGGACAATGTAATAAAAGGCAAGCTAAAAGATTTATAAAAATTGCACAAAAATGCTCAAAAATTCAGAAATAAAATGTTTTTGGTATTTTTAAGGTTTTCTACTGTTTTTGTGATTTTTGAGGGTTTTTCAAGTTGTTTTTGATATTTTTTAAAAACTGAAATAGGGCTAAACAGTGGAAATAGGGCTGGCTGTGATAAAAATGAGATTTAAAAATATCAAACAGTAGCTCAAAATTTTCACACTATTTTTCTAGTAAAAAGAACAAAATAAGGGATAAACAGAAGCTGAGTTTATATTTTTTTGGATTTTTCTACTATTTTATATATTTTTTGAAGCTTTTAAGTGTTTTTAGATTTTTTGTGTTTTTCTTTTGAAATTTTTAATGATTTTTGGACTGACACTAAAATAGGATAAAATAGACACTATGTGAATTTTTGGGAATTTTTGGGGGTGTTTTACTATTTTTTGGTATTTTCTAAGGTAGACAGTACACAAAAAGGGAGTTTTTGATTTTTAATAAATATAAAAATAAGATAAAATCAAAAACTAAATATGTGGCGTTAAAGTACAAGTGTCCAGGGACTTAAGTCTATTTTTGTGGAATTTTTGGAGTTAAAATGATCATTCAAATAAATACAACAAACATACAAAAATGTCAAGGCCTGGCAGGGACCTTTATGCAAATATCTGAAAAGATGAGGACACGGCTGCAATTTTGCCACAAAAATAAACACTGAATAAAATATTCTCAGGACCAAGCGCAAATTCAAAAAGTAGCCAGGGTGGACCTGCAAAAATGCCAAGGTCACGCGCACTGTGCACGTGACCTGGCAAGGACCTCGTTGCAAATAAAGAAAAGTTGGGGGCCTACTGGTAATTATTACAAAACATAATTAGTTGCCGATGAAAGTTTACGGCCTAATATGAAATACAAAATGAGTGAGGAGTTAATAGCAAAATACCCCAACACTAAGGGCGATCGGACGGCTGATGGGAGTTCACTTAGACACGTGGCGTGCGCCTATGCCACGATGCCGCTTCGATTGTGCGGCCCAGATCAGAAGATGGTGAGTGATGGACGGCTCTGGACGCGCAAGATCCAACGTGCGCTGCTCCTCAGGAAGAACGGGGGAGGATCCAACGGCTACGGATGGCTCTGGAAGAACACGCGAAGAACTCGAACTGGGCGAGTTTGGAGTCGCCGAAGCTCGAGCTCTCGCGCACCTGGCGCCTCCCCGACGACCTCAATCAGCTCCTGCAGCGGTGGTGATGCCCCTAGGTGCCGTAGATGGGGCCGAGGATCCACGAATGGCCTCCGGCGCTCGATGAAGCTCCAGGCGACCTGGGGCTGATTCTTGGTGCTCCTTGAGGCTCAGATGCCTCCTTCAAGCCCTGCAAAGAAGAGTAGAGAACGGCAGCGCAAATGGGCAGGAAACTTGGCCTTTATTGGCGAGTTTAACCGGAGTGGGGAGTGGTGGAGGTGGTCGCCGGAGCTCAAGAGCTCCGGCGAGGTGTTCGACGATGGGATCGAAGCGAATAAGTTGATTTAATGCGCAGATAATTTCGTGGAAACAAAGCTAAGGGCTACAGCTACGCATTAAGCAAAGAAAAACAAGGAAAAATGACCTCGATGGTGTAGAAACCAGAGATTGGACCTCACGGCGGCGAGGCTGCCGAAGATGGTTGGAACGCGGCGTTTGGGGCTCGCCGCACCTCGACTGAGATGGGGGAGGAATCTCCTGTCACCAGAGCTTGCCCTCGACCCTCACCTGGAAGCTATTGGCGCCCAAATCCGGTTCAAGGAGCAAATGGAGAAAAGGGGGCTGTTTTGAAAGATGGTCGAGGCGCGACATTCAACGAGGCGTATCTTGCGAATCTTGCATCCATTCCCCAATGTGATAGTGGGCGTGGTAGCTGGATGATAGGTGATCAACTCTCGTGAAGACTTCGACCCCAAATGGTGAATGGAGAGGCCTCGAAAAAAGGGCGAAAGTGGGCGAAAAACCCAACATCTGACATGAACAGGAGCTGGCTCAGACAGTTGACCCGAGGTCAACTGTCAGAGCCTCCTGGTTGGTCCACGTGGACCAACCAGGAAAAACCTGCAAAAAAGATTTTATTAATTCATTTAAAAATAGGAAATGGTTTTATTGATTTTTAATTATAAAATGAAAAATGTTTATTTTTTTATAAGTTATTTTATTATGATTTTTATTTATTTTTATGAAGTATATTTTTACAAGTTTGCATTTATACCCCTATAGGTATCTATATCTATATATTTAAGTATTTTATTTTTATTTAGGTATTTTATTTTTATTATTTTTATTTAGTATTTTATAAAATTATAGAATACTTTTATTTACACAAATATATTTTTATTTTATTTTTCTGATATGTTTTGTATATTTAATAAAATACAAGTATGTTTTATATAGGTATGTATATAGGTAATGTTCCTATGTATTGAAAATATACAACTATTTTTATTTGTATTTTATTTATGTTTTTATTCTGATTTTAATACACATACTTATTATAAGTATTATTTACAACATTATAAAAATATAAAATTATAAAAATAATAAATAAAGAATAAATTGAATATTTTAATATGTACAAGTATACAATATGGGTCCAAAAGTCAACTTCCAAACCGTAGCTCCGCCAAATGCGAAACCACCACCATTGGATAGATTATTTTATTCTATATACAATTAAAGGTGAGTACGCTGCATTTGGAGTTTTTATTTGTGAGATACGGGTCTGGGAAGTTGGCATTCTGGATTTTTATTCAGACCATAACTTTTTATCTGTGCATTCTTTTTCTGTGAAATCAATTTTGTATTTTTCTTTATGAAATTATCTACAACTTTCATGTTCAAAGTTTCTTTATTTGAAGTATAAAAAGTGGAACCAAAAATAGGTCCCAAAATGAATAAAGAATAAATAAAATGTATAGGTATTTTATCTGTGTTTTTGACCTTATCTCCCCCTACTTTATTCCTTGTCGACCTATTCATCAAGATGCCTAGGCCTCGGGGTTTCGGGTCATAAAATATTTACAATATTTTATTCTTTTTCTTTTCTTTTCTTTATTCTATAATTTTGGCTTTAAAAACCGCATTTTATACAATATTTACATACATATGCATGAATGCTAAAATACCTATATTAAGCCTATTTACACGCATTTACTAGGGTTTTTAAGGCCAAAATGATAGAATAAAGATGATGAAACGTGGATTCATCATCCCCCTATACTTGCCTTTGCTAGTCCCTAGCAAACACTTATGCAATAAGTGCAGAAAAAGAAAAATAAAGAAAAGAAAAAGAAGAAAAATGGACTAAATTTAATTATCAAACTTGTCTTCGCAAAATCAAAGTTTGGAGCTTAAGTCGGACCTTTGGAATTTTAGTGCGGGCGAAACCTTAATGAGAACCGAATTTGAAATCCAACAGTCCCTGAGAATCCCAAAACTCTGCTCAAGTCTCCTCAATAGCCAGGTCAGAAATATCTCAACTCATACGCAAACCCTTACGACTATGAATCTGACTTGTACAGTGTAAGTGATGGTGGCTCTCCCCAACTAGAATGACAAAGAAACTGACTTCTCCAGTATGACAACCCAGTGATTCCCCAATCCAGCAACTCCATCCTCGAGGAGTGGGGTATTCCCTTCTAAGTTCAAGTGGCAACCAACCCAAGAGGAGGGGGTGAAGAGAAGAATGGATGGTAGCCAGTGTAGCTACCTATCCTGGGATGCAAGACCAGTGTAGTCAAGTCATCCAGCTGCAGGCTCACATGATATGACTTTGGAACTCAAGCTTGCTTATTGACTTTACACATATGTACATACTTTGCAGGCTTTTTATTTTTGTACATGCCTGAACTTTTTTTTTTTGAAATACTATTCACAGCAGCATTTACATAAGGAGTTTTTCCTCTTGAGCCAGTAGACTATCCCTCTTTTGAAGCTTTATCGCAACCCACAGCTTCCTGTCTTTAGACTTCCTAATCACTGGACGGGTTGGGGTGCACTTCCCTCCCTAGAGGAGGACAAATGTTTCCACTTGTGTGCGTCTCATACCGGCAAATCCAATCCCCTCACCACTCCAACTGAGTTGAGCCATGTGAAAGGTGCAGGTGTCCAAGTTAGGTCATTATCAACAAGAGTCGTACGTGTGCTTTGAAATACTCTACTTAGGCAGTCAAGAATCCATTGAACCAAGTCTCGTGATCCTCAAAGAATTAAGTCAACTAGACCTGAAGTACCTCAAACCCAGTTCCTATAAGGTTCCTGTTATTAGGTAGATTATAAGGTCCAATCAAGCTCCAATCTCCGGATTTTACTTAGACTTGTTCAACTATCAAACTCAATCCGAAAAATGTGAATGCTATGCAATGTAATGCAGAAAATATTTTTGTGATGCAATTTTCAAGATTTTGAACTTTTTATGGATTTTTGAAAAGATGATGATGATGATGCATATGCATTTTTTGTATTTTTCAAAAAGATTTTTCAAATGTTTTTGGATTTTAATTTTGCAAATATTTTTGGGAATTTTTGAAAACAAAATGATTTTGGCTAAAAACTAGGTGAAAATATGTACACGGGAGTGCTTCTTTATATAGACAAGAAATGGATTTTAAGAATTTACAAGGGTAAGTGATCTGTTTTATACATATATATAGGTAGTGGATTTTGGTGTGATGTATATATTCCTCAAACTTATTTGGAAACAAGCTTTTCACACAATTTTTGAAAACTATAGTCCAAAATAATTTTTACAAACATTTTACACACATTTGAAAATCATTTTGCAAAAGGCTTTCAAACAGTATATATAGGTTTTTCAAATCATTTTTGCAACCATTTTTCAAACCATTTGCAAATCACTTTTCAAACCTTTTTATTTCACACAAAGAAAAGAAATTTTACAATCCACACATTTTTCACACAGGTTGAAAACACGAAACAAAATATTTTCAAAATAGTTTTCAATAGATGTACACAAAGATTTTCAAACTATTTTTCAAACATTTTGCAAAAAACATTTTCACCTGATTTATTAATCAGTAAATACAAAAAGAATTTGAGGAATAACCACATCTTTTTATTAGGGTTTTTTTTTAAAGAATTATTAGCCATATTATTAGGAAAATACGAAAGTACGAGTTATGGCTAAAGTATGTACGTAGTATATACGACCCCCCTATACTTAGCTTGAGCTATGTCCTCATAGATCGGAGAGAAAAGAGAAGACATAACTCGTACTAAGTATAGACAAGTCTAAAGAATACAAACTAATGAAGGAATCAACGAATGAGAAGTTGATCGTCCCCCCTATACTTAGGATCAAATAATCCTAAGTATAGCAGACTGTACATAAAGCAGGGAGGGTCAAGGGTGGGAATGAACAGATCGTACTCAGATTGTCTCCCCCTATACTTAGGGTCAAATATCCCTAAGTATAGACAAGAAGAGGAGACAATGGAGAGGATCGAAAAGAATAGAAAAACTCGGGGTGCACACCCCCCTATACTTAGGACAAAGTACGTCCTAAGTATGGAAAACTGTCTACAAGGGCGGCACCTTTTCGGTAGATAAAGAGGATAGAAAAGGAAAAGAAGAAAAGAAGAAAATAAGAAAAGAGATGAAGATGGAAGAAGAGATCGTGAGGATGTACACATCACTCCCCCTATACTCAGGGTAAAAGAAGCCCTAAGTATAGGCAACAACAGGAGTGATGACACGGACGAAGAAGGAACACTCAACTTGTCTACCCCTCCTATACTTAGGACAAAGTACGTCCTAGGCAAGGCAAACACGAGAAATGGGTAGACAAGCAAAAACGGGAGATGGAAGGAGTCACAAGAGAGAATCTACAACATAAATGGGTGATCATCAGAAGGTGGAAAGAAAACCTTCTTGCGAGACCGCTGAGGGATAGATCTGATATGATGTATGTCGACATCGGGGTCCACAGTGGACGGAGGCCGATCAGGGTCGACACGGTGAAGGCCCTCAGTGGAATCAAAACGGAAAGGGACGAACTGGTCAATGGAAGTAGTATGGCTAGGTTCTCCCTTGGTGGTCCTATGATGTGAAGGCGCAGACTGGTGAGTGGAAGAAGTACGACTAGGTCCGGCCTTGGAAGTCTCGCCGATATCAAAGTGAAATGGGACAAACTCATCATCCTCGGAAGAAGTGTAATCAGAGTCGTCCTGCGAGTCCTCGTCCAGGTCAAAATCAAAAGGAACGAAATCATCAGTGGAAGTATACGAACTCAGATCGTCCTCAAGAGTCTCACCTGAATCCTTGTCTTCAACAAGAGGTCTGAATTTATCAAAATAAATAGCAGCATCATAACCGACCTCAATCATCTTGACCTGTGAAGGGCCAGGAACGGATTTATCAATGGAAGTAGTCAAAACGGGTCCGTCCTGTCTAGTCTTACTCAAGTCATTTGTTGCCTTATGAGGTCTCTCGAAGTAATGGGCAACATCATAAGCATCCTCAATTATCTTGGTATCTGCCCCCTGATCAAATGGTTCAATCACATAAATACTCTGGATCTCATCAACACATCGCCACACACCAGGAGGAGGATCAATGAGGTCCATGCTTTCCGACTTCCTCCCCTTTCGGGGGATCCGTCGGGTCTCATCAATGGTCGCTAAGGAAGTATCTCTAGTATCATCAGGTTTGTCACAGGCCTCAGAGTCAGCTATGATCGGTGAAGGTGCATCAGGTGCAGGTCTCTGGTCAACTGTGGGTGCGGTGATCGACACTTCGTTCCCATCAAAAGGACGGAAGCGAACCTCTCCTGATCCATAATCAATAACGACCCTCGCAGAGGCGAGGAATGGTCGTCCCAGGATGATTGGAGATGGCTCCCCTGTGGAGTTCTCCATGGGCAACACGACAAAATCAACATGATGGCTCGTGCCCTAAATAGAAATGACGGCGTTTTCAAGGATACCCTTCGGCCTCTTGATAGATCCATCAGCAAACTGAACGATCATCCTGGTCTTCTTTAGAGGCCCTAAGTGAAGAGACTGTACCAGCGAGAAGGGTAATATGCTAATCGAAGCACCGCCGTCTAGGAGAGTGCGATCACAAGTATGGTCAGAGATGGTGCAAGTGATGAAAGGTGTAGCTATGTTCTTCCTCTTGGGAATGGGACGGTTGAAAAGCGAGAATGCGAGAGCCGCTAAATAGCGGTCTGACAAGTCAGACTCACTGTCGTCGGTGCGACTGCTCAAACTTCCTCGGTCTTCAACAATTAACCCACACAATCAATCAGAGAATAGATAGCAAGGATTAAAATTTATTATACCCTACTAAAGATGTACAATGGCAAGCAAGTAGGGGTCGAACACAAGAAGCAAAGGTGTAGAGCATGGATAAAAATCCAACCTAGGTCCAACAAGCTACTTAACCAATTTAGAATTTTTGTGGGTTTTTTATTTTTATATTTTTTTTAATTTTTAATTTTATATTTTTTTATTTTGGTTTTTTAATTTTCTGATTTTTATATTTTATATTTTATATATTATATATATATTTTTTGTCTTTTTCAATATTGGAAAATAAGGACAATGTAATAAAAGAGACAGAGAGGTATTTATAAAAATAGAGAAAAATATTAAAAAATTAGGAAATAAAGTCTTTTTGGTCTTTTTATACTTTTTTACTGTTTTTGTGATTTTTGGGTAATTTTTAGGATGTTTTTGGTATTTTTAATTGCTGAAATAAGGCAAAACAGTGGAAATAGGGCTGGCTGTGACTAAAATGCAAGTTAAAATTAACAAACAGCAACCAAAATTTTTCACACTATTTTTCCAATAAAAAGGACATGATAAAAAACAAACAGGAACTGAGCTTGCTATTTTTGGGTATTTCTACTATTTTATATATTTTTTTGAAGTTTTTGAGTGTTTTTAAATTTTTAGTGTTTTTCTTTTGAGATTTTTAATGATTTTTGGCTGGGAGTTGAAACAAACTAAAAGACACAAAATATATTTTTTTAGAATTTTTCTGGAGTGTTTTTATATTTTTTAGTGATTTTCTAATGCAAACAGTGCTGAAAATGGAAGTTTTTGATTTTTTTATAAATAATAAAATGCAACAAAAATGAAAAATGAAGATATAGCGTGGAAATATGATGAAACAGGAGCTTAAGTTCAAAATTTGAGAAAATTTGGAGTTAGAATGATGCTTCGAATAAATGCTACAAGCAAACAACAAGTGAAAAGCTTGGCAGGGGCGTTTTCGTAATATTCAGAAAAATCGAGGGGGGCTGAGCGCAATATTCTCACAAAAATTATACACTGCAAACAAACTTTTTGGGACCAAGACGTAATACCCAAAAGACGAGGGTATCCCCGCAAAAATGCCAAGGACCACGCGCGGAGCACGTGGACCTAGCAGGGATAGTTGCGTAATAATCAAAAACCAAGGGGGAACTGTGCAATGTTCACTAATGTTTTGAACTGAACTAAAAATTTAAAGCAGTCTTTGGCAATAAACAAACCGCAAGGGGCCCTTTTGCAAGACGCCCAGGTCACACGCACTGCGCGCGTGACCTGGCCGGGGCAAGTTGGCAAAATCGCAGAACTGCAGGGGTCCCTCTCATAAATTTACAAAATAATGAAATGGCAAATAAAGGCTTAAAGAGTTTCTGAGAATTACACAAAATTAGTGGGGTGTGGGTGCAAAATCCCCCACTAATCCACGTGGACGCGCGGATGGCCAAGTTGAGAAGAGATCGACGGTGGGGCTTCTTGGTCCTTTGAGCGGCTGAGATCAAAAGGGGAGGGGGAGAATCGACGGTGGCTGTAGCCCCCCCTTCCCCTCGTTCTGCTCCAGCGCAGGGGCGCGGCTGGGCTGCCCAGGAGCGCGGGCGGCGGCGCCCTCCTCCTCCGGCGACGCGAGGTCTTCTCCGGCGGCGCTAGGTCTCCCTCCAGATGGTGATCTTCAGCGCGGAGTACCTGCAAAAAAAAGATGATTAAGAAGTTAGGGGCAAAATGCCCTGACTTCGTGGAGATTTGCTAGGGGGAATATTGAACCGTGAATGGTGAAGTTGGCCGGCGAACTGCGATGCCGGCCGCGGTTGGATCGAGAAAAGATTAGGATAACCGACAAGGGTCTTGATCAGAGAAAAGTCACTGGGGGTTTTTAGCATTCAAACCTTAGAGGAAGGAAGAGAAGAAGAGGAAGAAAATACCTCACCCGTGCGCGCGCACTTCGTTCTCCGGCGAGAACTCCGGCGAGGGAACCGGCCTCGATTCGACACCAAATCGACCCGCTGAGGCGCCCTTCGTGCTCCTGCTGTCACCAAGATTCACGCTAGAGGTCCAGCTGAGGGGTTTGAAGGTGGAAGAGTGGTCAAAGGCAAATGGGAAGAAATGGGTTGTTTTTGAATGTTGGCTCTGGAGCGACTTTCGAGGAGGCGTATCTTGCGAATCTCAACTCTAATCCTCGAGGTAAACGGTAGGCGTGATAGATCACATGTCGAGGAGAAAAAGTGATGAAGACCGCATCATGAAATGGTGTAAGGATCGTCCCCCAAAAATGGGCGAAAATCAAGAAAAACCACTCTGACCCGCTGCAGGAGGAGGCCAGGAAGTTGACCAGTGGGTCAACTTTCCAGCCACCTGGTTGGTCCACGTGGACCAACCAGGAAAATCCGCAGGAAAAAATACTTATAAATTCTGTTAAAAATAGAAGATGATTTTATTGATTTTTAATTATAAAATGAAAAATGTTTATTATTTTATGAATTAATTTAATATGATTTTTAATTATTTTTATGGTACATATTTTTACAAGTTTGCATTTATACCCCTATAGGTATCTATATCTATATATTTAAGTATTTTATTTTTATGTAGGTATTTTTAATTTATTTTATTTTAGTTTTTATTTTCTAAAATTATAAAATACTTTTATATACACAAATATATTTTTATTTTCATTTTCTGATATATTTTATACACTTAATAAAATGAAAGTGTTATTTGTATAGGTATAGCTACATGTATTATACCTATGTATTATAATATATACAAGTATTTTTATTTGTATTTTATTTATGTTTTTATTCTGATTTTAATGTACATAATTATTATAAGTATTATTTACAACATTATAAAAATATAAAATTATATAAATAATAAACAAATAATAAATTGAATATTTTAATATGTACAAGGTACAATAGGGATCCAAAAGTCAACTTTCAAACCGTAGCTCCGCCAAATGCGAAACCACCGCCATTAATTAGCTTATTTTCTTCTATATACAATTAAAGGTGAGTACGCTGCATTTGGAGTTTCCGTTTGTGAGATACGGGTCTGGGAAGTTGGCATTCTGGATTTTTATTCAGACCATAACTTTTTATCTGTACATTATTTTTCTATGAAATTAATTTTGTATTTTTCTTTATTAAATCATCTACAACTTTCATGTACAAAGTTTCTTTATTTGATGAATAAAAAAGTGGAACCAAAAATAGGTCCCAAAATGAATAAAGAATGAATAGAATGTGTAGGTATTTTATCTGTATTTTGGCCCTTATCTCCCCCTACTTTATTCCTTGTCGACCTATTCATCAAGATGCCTAGGTCTCGGGGTTTCGGGTCATAAAATATTTACAATATTTTATTCTTTTTCTTTTCTTTTCTTTATTCTATTATTTTGGCACTAAAAACCGCATTTTATACAATATTTATACACATATACATGAATGCTAAAATGCATGAATTAGCTCTATTTACACGCATTTACTAGGGTTTTTGAGGCCAAAATGATAGAATAAAGATGATGAAACGTGGATTCATCATCCCCCTATACTTGCCTTTGCTAGTCCCTAGCAAACACTTATGCAATAAGTGCAGAAAAGAAAAATAAAGAAAAGAAAAAGAAGAAAGATGGATTTTATTTGATCATCAAACTTGTCTTCACAAAATCAAAGTTTGAAGCTTAAGTCGGACCTTTGGATTTTTAGTGCGGGCGGAACCTTAGTGAGAACCGTGTTTGAAATCCAACAGCCCTTGAGAATCCCAAAACTCTGTCCAAGTCTCCTCAATTGCCAGGTCAGAAATATCTCAACTCATACGCAAACCCTTACGACTATGAATCTGACTCGTACAGTGTAAGTGATGGTGGCTCTCCTCAGCTAAAATGACAAAGAAACTGACTTCTCCAGTACGACAACCCAATGATTCCCCAATCCAGCAACTCCATCCTCGAGGAGCGGGGTATTCCCTTCTAAGTTCAAGTGACAACCAGCTCAAGAGGAGGGGGTGAAGAGAAGAATGGACAGTAGCCAGTGTAGCTACCTATCCTTGGATGCAAGACCAGTGTAGTCAAGTCATCCTGCTGCAGGCTCACATATTTGACTTTGGAACTCAAGCTTGCTTATTGACTTTACAACATATGTACATACTTTGCAGGCTTTTTTTTTTTTTTTTGAAATACTATTCACAGCAGCATTTACATAAGGAGTTTTCCTCTTGAGCCAGTAGACTATCCCTCTTTTGAAGCTTTATCGCAACCCACAGCCTCCTGTCTTTAGACTTCCTAATCACTGGATGGGTTGGGGTGCACTTCCCTCCCTAGAGGAGGACAAATGTTCCACCTGTGTGCGTCTCATACCGGCAAATCCAATCCCCTCACCACTCCAACTGAGTTGAGCCATGTGAAAGGTGCAGGTGTCCAAGTAAGGTCATTATCAACAAGAGTCGTGCGTGTGCTCCGAAATACTCTACTTAGGCAGTCAAGAATCCATTGAACCAAGTCTCGTGATCCTCAAAGAATTAAGTCAACTAGACCTGAAGTACCTCAAACCCAGTTCCTATAAGGTTCCTGTTATTAGGTAGATTTTAAGGTCCAATCAAGCTCCAATCTTCAGATTTTACTTAGACTCGTTCAACTATCAAATTCAATCCGAAAAATGCGAATGCTATGCAAATGCAATGCAGAAAATCTTTTTGTGATGCAATTTTCAAAGATTTTGACTTTTTATGAATTTTTGAAAATATGATGATGATGCATATGCAGATGCATTTTTTTGTATTTTTCAAAAAGATTTTTCAAATGTTTTTGGATTTTAATTTTGCAAATGTTTTTGGGAATTTTTGAAAATAAAAAGTTTTGGCTGAAAACTAGGTGAAAATATGTACACGGGAGTGCTTCTTATATTTACAAGAAATGGATTTTAAGAATTTACAGGGTAAGTGGTCTATTTTATACATATATATATATATAGTGGATTTTTGTGTGATGTGTATATTCCTCAAACTGATTTGAAAACAATTTACACACAATTTTTGAAAACTATAGTCCAAAATAATTTTTACAAACATTTTACACATATTTGAAAATCATTTTGCAAAGGCTTTCAAAACAGTATATATAGGTTTTTCAAATCATTTTTGCAACCATTTTTCAAACCATTTGCAAATCATTTTTCAAACATTTTTATTTCACACAAAGAAAAGAAGTTTTACCAAACACACATTTTCATACAGGTTGAAAACATGAAACAAAATATTTTCAAAATAGTTTTCAATAGATATTCACAAAGATTTTCAAACCATTTTTCAAACATTTTGCAAAAAGCATTTTCACCTGATTTATTAATCAGTAAATACAAAAAGAATTTGAGGAATAACCACATCTTTTTATTAAGGATTTTTAATGAATTTTAAAGAATTTTTAGCCATATTATTAGGAAAATACGAAAGTACGAGTTATGGCTAAAGTATATACGTAGTATATACGACCCCCCTATACTTAGCTTGAGCTATGTCCTCATAGATCGGAGAGAAAAGAGAAGACATAACTCGTACTAAGTATAGGAAAATCTAAAGAATAAAGGAATGAAGTAATGAATCAATGAATGAGAAGTTGACCGTCCCCCCTATACTTAGGATCAAATAATCCTAAGTATAGCAGACTGTGCACAAAGCAGGGAGGGTCAAGGGTGGGAATGAACAGATCGTACTCAGATTGTCTCCCCCTATACTTAGGGTAAAATATCCCTAAGTATAGACAAGAAGAGGAGACAATGGAGAGGATCGAGATGAATGAGAAAAACTCAGGGTGCGCACCCCCCTATACTTAGGACAAAGTACGTCCTAAGTATGGAAGACTGTCTACAAGGGCGGCACCTTTTCGGTAGATAAAGGGGATAGAAGAGGAAAGAATAAAAGAAGAAAAGAAGAAAAGAGATGAGATTGGGTATGAACAACTCAGGATGCACATCCCCCCTATACTTAGGATAGAGTACATCCTAAGTGTAGCAGTGATGAAAGGGATGGCATCAATTCGGTAGAATAAGATAAAAGAAGAAGAAAAGAAGAAAAGAAGAAAAGACGGAAAGGAAAAATCATTCAAAAATGTTTTGATGTGCTTTGCCTTCCTCTGTCTCCTTCAAGATATTCCACTCATCCTCATAGATTACTTGAATCGAGTCAACGACGGCCATGAATGTGTCATGTTCGAGGTATGGCTTCAGAAGCTGTCCATTGACTACAAAAGGCTTGTGCGTCAGCTGACAGATTGGATATCAATATACTTCCGTTGTCACGCACCTGCCTCACTACAAACGGCCCAGTCCATTTGCTCTTCAATTTGCCTGGAAAGATTTTTAATTTCGCATCGAACAACCATACCTTCTGACCTGGATCAAAGGACTTGTGGCGGATGTGCTTGTCATGCCATGTTTTGACCTTTTCCTTGTACATCAGGCTGTTGTCATATGCATAATCTCTGAATTCCAGTAATCTGTTCAGATCCAATTTCCCGGTTCTGTCCTGCTTGCTTGGAGTCCAAATTACAGATGTTAATAGCCCATAAAGATTTATGAATAAGTTCCACGGGCAAGTGGCATGGCTTGCCATACACCAGGTGGTAGGGAGACATTCCCAAGGGTGACTTGTACACTGTTCGGTAAGCCCAAAGAACGGAATCAAGCAGCTGAGACCAGTTCTTGCGATCCGGACGCACAAGTTTCTGTAAAATTGTCTTGATCTCCCTGTTTGAACATTCAGCTAAGCCATTGGACTGCGGGTGATAGGGTGAAGCAACACGATGCTCGATGCAGAATTCTTGGGTCAGCTTCTTCACCTCTCTGTTTATGAAATGGCTGCCCCCGTCAGATATGAGGATCTTGGGAATCCCGAACCGTGCTATGATGTGATCTCGTAAGAATCGACAGACAGTCCGACTGTCGGCGGCTCGGGCGGGGATAGCCTCCACCCAACGACTGACATAATCGACAGCAAGCAGAATATACTCATAACCCTGACTGTTAGGAAACGAGCCCATAAAGTCGATCCCCCATGCGTCAAAGACATCTGAGATCTGAATGTACTTTAGAGGCATCGTATCTCTCATTCCTATGGTTCCACCCATCTTCTGACAGTCAGTGCAACCTTTGACGTATTCATCTGCATCTTTGAACAATGAAGGCCACCAGAGGCCACTTTGAAGAACTTTTGCTGCCGTCCGTTTTCCTGAATGATGTCCTCCAGAATCTTGATCATGACATAAAGCGAGGACACTTGGAACCTCCTCCTGAGGTATACACCTTCTCCAGATGCAATCGGCTCCCTCACGAAACAGATACGGGTCTTCCCACTGGTAGAAATGGATTTTAGACAAAAATCTGTCTATTTTCAACTTAGGCCAATCCTGTGGGATTTTCTTGGCAACTAGATAATTCACAATGTCCGCATACCAAGGAAGTGAGGCGACAGACAGAATCGATTCATCTGGAAAGGTCTCTGTGATAGGCTGCAAGTTCAGCTCAGGAGACTCCGGTTCAGGAAGTCTTGACAGATGATCGGCCACTACATTCTTTACCCCAGGTTTATCTCTGATCTCCATGTCAAACTCCTGGAGGAGAAGGATCCACCGGATAAGACGTGGTTTGGCATCCTTCTTCTGCTGTAAATACCTAATGGCCGAATGATCAGTGTAGATGATAACTTTGGACCCCAGAAGGTAAGATCTGAACTTCTCCAAAGCAAAGACTACCGCTAGCAGCTCCTTTTCAGTGACAGTATAGTTTCGCTGAGCTTCATCGAGCGTTCGGCTAGCGTAGTGAATTGCAAACGGTACATTGTCTTTTCTCTGTCCCAGTACAGCTCCGATGGCATAATCCGACGCATCGGTCATAATCTCGAAAGGCTGAGTCTAAATCGGTGGCTGTAAGACAGGGGCCTGTGTGATGAGCTCTTTCAACTGATTAAAAGCAAGGAGCACACGATCGTCTACAATGAACTCATTATCCTTACCGAGCAACTCAGTCAGCGGTCTGGCCAATTTGCTGAAGTCTTTAATAAATCGTCGGTAAAAACCGACATGGCCCAAGAATGACCGGACTTGCTTGATATTTGTAGGTGGCTCTAGCTTAGAGATTACATCCACCTTGGCTGGGTCAACCTCCATGCCACGTTTAGAAACAACGTGACCCAGCATGATTCCTTCGGTCACCATGAAGTTGCTCTTCTCCCAGGAGAGCACAAGATTCACTTCGCAGCACCTCCGTAAGACTCGGTCTAGATACTCCAGACATTGATCAAATGAATCCCCATAGACCGAAAAATCGTCCATAAAGACCTCGAGAAAACTACCCACCATGTCGGCAAAAACTGCAAGCATACACCTCTGAAATGTAGCTGGGGCATTGCAAAGCCCGAACGGCATCCGTCTGAAGGCATATGTGCCAAAAGGACAGGTGAACGTGGTCTTCTCTTGGTCTTCAGGAGCAATAGCAACTTGATTATACCCAGAGTAACCGTCCAAGAAGCAGAAATATTCCTTCGCGGCCAATCTCTCCAAGATCTGGTCGATGAAGGGTAGCGGAAAATGATCCTTCTTGTTGGCAAGGTTAAGTCTTCTGTAATCTACGCACACTCGCCAAGAAGTTGGTACTCTGGTTGCGATCTCCTCTCCTTTGTCATTTGTCACAATGGTGATCCCTGATTTCTTGGGCAACAACATGCAGAGGGCTCACCCATTTGCTGTCGGAGATGGGATAAATGAATCCCGCATCACACCATTTCTGGATTTTCTTTCATAACCACCTCTCGCAGGTTCGGGTTTAATCTTCTTTGCAGTTCTCGAGAGGGTCTGCAATCGTCCTCCAAAAAGATGCGGTGCGAGCAGAGTGACGGATTGATCCCGTGGAGATCGGAGGTTCGCCAAA